>JANAVB010007597.1:1449695-1650069 GCA_029216955.1 Iris pallida
TTCATACGGCTCAAGGATCCATGCGGCTTAAGCGTCTATGCGGCTCAAACAAGTTCTATGCGGCTCAGAGAGGAGCTACGTGGCCTGCAAACAGCTCTTCCATTTGTCCTTTACTGCATTAAATGCTTTGACGGCTGACAACTCTAACACATGACAGCCATGACACAAAAATACAATTATGACTCCGTCATAATGACAGACTCCTAGGGAAATGAAGGAAATCTCTGACATAATCTCCCGAAATCCAGAAACCTTCATAAGGATTTGACACATAGACAGTCGCATGCGGCTCAAGAAGAGACCACCCAATACGGCTCAAACGGAGGCTTCCCCATGTGGCTCAAACGGAGGCATCCCCATATGGCTCACGAAGACTATCCCCATGCGGCTCAAACGGAGGCATCCCCATGCGGCTCACGAAGACTATCCCCATGCGGCTCAAACGAAGGCATCCCCATGCGGCCCACGAAGACTATCTTCATGCAATTCACGAAGAAGGCACCCATCATGCGGTCACCTGCACTCATGCGGCTCAGATCATTACCATGCGGTCCAAATGTTCAGGGGGCCACTCTCAAGCAGCCTTGACACGTGGCCAGCCTTATGCGGCTCAACGAGGAGCAACCTTCCTACGGCTCAGATTTCTGCAGTAGCTCGCGGTTAAGACACGTGGCATGATAGCGGGACACGTGGCATCAAATTGGTCGAAATCCTTCAATAAATCCCAATAAAATATAGGAATCAAATCAGATCATTTGCAATCAAGAAAATTAGTGACACGTGTCGAGAAATCCGAGGTTGGCATGACAAATCGGGAGGATTTATGTCAATCATCATTAATTACCCGCAAAAGATCTGATGTAATCACATTTATTGCTCAAGTCTCGTATATTCAAGATGAACGGCCCAGATCCAGTGATCCCTAGCCGTCGACTTTAAGAATGGACGATCATTGCAAACCCTAATGATGCCCCCCACTCTTATAAATAGCAAGGTGCCATTTTCTTGCGAGGAGATACAGAAGGAGATATACAGAGAAAGAGGAGATTCTCAGATAAAAAAAAAGAGAGACATAGAGAGCCAGAGAGCCAGAGAGAGAATATACTGTAGTGCCCCGTCCCTACATCGTGTCCCGTTGTTCATCCACGGGGTGCACGAGAAAGAAACTGAAGGCGACGCTCCTTTCTTTTAAAGCCTTGCTGGTGCGAAGGCTAACTCTGTAACATTTTGAAGACTCCAACCCAACCGCATCAAGAGTTACAAACTCTCGCCGATCCCAGGTCTTAGAGAGTCATTTTGATGTTTGTAAAAAGTGATATATAAATGTATGGAATGACTATCTCATCGATGTCGGTTGTAAGCCCGCGAGGCCTCTTTTGTAATCGAGTATGTAACCTACTTATTATCAATGAAAATGTAAGTTTCCTTTTTTAAATGAATGTGTTCAATTTCTCTGCGTACTCTTACATATGCTGTTGTTTCGGATAATCTTATGAACCGCCTTGTGCAAGCGCAACTTAGGCTTGCACGGCATCACGCCCCGAGGGACGACTATCAATTTTATCGAATCGGAGCGTGACATATTGGTATCAGAGCACGGCTTTACGTCCTTGGCCTCCAGTGTCGAGTTTTTAGTCTCAAAATTGTTGGTCTCGTGTTGATGAGATATGTCGTTCCATACGAGTGAGCCCACAATAAGTTTGGTGACTAATGTATTTTGCCTTCAAAATCCCAGAAGGCACGTCGGTGAACGTGGCGGCGAACGAAGAAAGTGCTTCGAGCGGCTCGCGTAGCTCGAGACCCGGACCCTCTAACGATGCCATGGAGCAGATGTTGCGTATACTGGAAGCGCAACAACGACAAGCTGAGGAAAGTCAACGCCAGAATGAGCAACATCGACGGAAGACGGAGGCACGTCAAACTCAGTTCGAGGCCTGATTCGATGCACAAATCAAGTTGCAACAGAAGCAGCTTGATACTCTCCAGCAGATCGTTCAGACGGTGGTGGCCAACAACAACAACTCCGCGACAACACATGCCATAATCGAGCCTGCGGCCAGACAAAGCGAAGTCGATCTGGAGGCACCCGAGCCTACACATGCAGTACCGAGAAGTTCCAACTTCGACGTGTCAAAATTCATAAAGAGTTGTCGTACTTCCTTCAACGGCACGGAAGATCCCTCCTTGGCGATCGACTGGTTGGATGTCACGACCCGCACCCACTGTGAGGGTATGAAAACGTAACAATGCCCAGCCTACGCTGCAGTGTCGGCGGTAGAACGCTGTCCTAGGTTACTATCTAAACAACAACTCACGCAATTATATAATGTACTTGTCAAATCTCAACTCCGAGCGGAAGAGTATAAGATATTGTAACTCAATCACAGTCTAAGCACGATAAGATAATCACAGAAGAATTAACTAAGAATAGAAAGACAACTACTAAAATAATAATAACTCTCAACAAATCTCAAAAACTACACAAGTCTCAAATCAATACAATAGTTTGACATGAAAAACAGATGCTAGTCTAATAAACTAAATCCCATCACTCCTGAGTGTCGGAACCAAAGGTAGCTAACCCGTCTCCTGGTCCGTAATATGTAGGGCATGTGTCCTCAGGGCAATCATCTGTAAAATTTTCAACAGGTCCAGTCAGGACAGGAACGAGCACAATTTCATCTAGAAAACCCAAGTAAATGACAGAGAACTATACAGCAGTTATAGACAGTTGTATTGATGGAAATGGCAGTTTATATTCAGGTGATGGTAAGAAAGACAGATAAAGTGCAAGGAAAAAAAATACTAAACAAGAGAAGAATCATAGCAATGAAGACTGTAAAAATAGAACTAGCTGAACCAGGGTAATATGATATAAAGTCCAGACAGAAAATGTAAACCAGTGTAAAACCTATGTAAATCCAGTACGGGATGAATCTAATACAAGATGAATCCAGTAAGGGACGATTCCAGTTATAGTGATCAACGATTCCAGGGTGAGTCCAGCCTATACTCTAGCAGTGTGTTTTAAAATACCAAGTTCGACATGTAAACGGCTGTAGGTAATACGGCACATCATACACCTGGCCGGGTGTGAGATGGCTATCATTCCAGTAGATTCCAGTTGGGAGATTCCAGATTGGGGTATGTCTACATGTCTTACTCTAGTATTTCCCCTCCCAGCAAGTGAATCCAGAATTCTGACACAATGATTCAAGATGAGTCCAGCCAAAATATAATGATACCAGTAAATGATTCCAGTAAATGATTCCAGTTAAATGATTCCAGTAGGTGATTCCAGTAATTGAGATGATACCAGTAATAGAGGCCAGAAAATAAAAGTGTGTCGTATACATGAATCCAGAATATCCACACGTATTGTAGCAGAGAATCGCATACAACTAACTAGAACTGAAGTACAGTAATTGACAAGTAAATGAAAGAACTATCAGAGAATGTACTCGCCTGCTACTCTGAAAAGAGTAGTGTAATGTCAGATGTCTGCACCGGAGTCACAGTGTCCTAAATAGAACAGTACAGGTTATAATGTATTTAAAATAAGGTAAATGAAGTCTACGATGCAATCTACATGAATTCTAGGTCAATCTAGGTCAAGGTCAACTCTAAGTCAAATCTGGTCAACTGTCTAGGTCAAACTAGGTCCAGGTCAAACTTGGTCAACTCTGGGTTGACCCAAGTCAACTACAATAGTCAAACTAGGTCAATACTAGTCTAGTCAAGTCTCACTAGGCCTACCCAGCCTATTCTAGCAAGCACACCCAAATTCTAGGCTATACAAGCCAACCACACTCCTACACTGGCATTCAAGCCAGAAACACAGGTTTATGAGCCATAGGCTATATGCCTAGGCTAATCCCATAGGGATTCACCCAAGTGCAATGTGCCATGCATATAGGCTATAGGCCATATAGGCTATATCACACATATTGTATATATATTACATTATAAAATATCACACATATTTACCACATTATTATCAAGCATATAGATATATATACATATCAATACATATATATATATACCTATATATAGAGAATAGGAAAACACATATATGTGTCCAAGTGTGTGTGTGTGTGTGTGTGTGTGTGTGATATTGTGTGTACAGTTCATGAGTGTGTGTGTGTATATTGAATAGGGTGATAGTTTAAATATACCCATAAAGCACCAAAACCCATTTCCTCTACTCAAACATAAACCCCCACATCCCAACCTAACATTTCAGTTTTGTGTGTGATGACAGTTTAGAATGTGTGTGAGTACATGGTGGCATGAAAACAAGTTTGTGTGTGTGTATATGACAGTATAAAATAGTAATGTGTGTGTGTAGAAAGTAGGCAAGTGACAGGAACAATTGTGTGTGTGTGTAGGAAACATATGTGTAGGTGTCACATGAACCAATGTGTGAAAATCAGTGAATACCAACTTGTATACATGAGTGACCCTGTGACAGGAATGAGGAAGAAATGGTTCTCATGTTAGGAATCAGTGATATACATTGAAACAAACATTCATTTCAGTTCAAAGTCCAAACCAAGTTTCATTCTCGGGTATTTGTGTGTAATGGTTAGTGTAACATGGGTCAACATGGTTCAGAATTTGTGGTATGTGGAAAATCTCAGTTTTCCCCTATTCTTAGTGCCCTCACATACATATCCATACGTACCTACACATAGACATACATATATATATAATACATACAGACTTATATATAAGGATATCTATAACTATTCAAACTGAAAATGGAATTTAAACCATTGGAAAAATCAGAACTTAATGAACTGTTCTTAGGAAAATAGTTCACAGTTGTGAAGGGTCCAGGGCAGTAAAACTCTGGAAAGCAAGGAATTAGCTCAATCCCCATGAACCAACCAAATGTGTACATACATGTATTCATATCATCAATTTATTAATCAACTAAATGTGTCAAATAACTATCAAATCAGTGAAAAAAGACAGGTTTAAATCAAGTTTTCAAACAGTAGAGAGCTAGCAGTTTCCAACCTCTCTCAATATCGAATCCCGTTCCAAAGTTCAATTCTATTTCTAAGCGCAAAACCCAAACCTAACATGAAAAACCCAACTAGCAGTATCCATTACACATGTAGGAATCTCCTCAGTGATTTAAAACAACATTTTAAATCAGATTAAAAGGAAATCAATTCAGAATTTTCGAATTTAAACATATGGTATCAGTGATTGGGAAGAACCAATTTCGAGTACCAAAATCATGTTAAAACTGTGAATTAAAGGTTGGTAAATAGTAACACACACGTGCACGAGTCAATCCAAGCATTCGTGTCCAACCAAGTGGACACAGCCGTGTCCAAACCACTCAAACACCACACGACACACTGGATAGTGCGCAGCGTCGTGCACACGTTCAAACACGTATAGGACACGACACAAGTGTCCTAAAGTCTCGTGGTCGTGTCTAGGGGTTCGTCACGTATACGGTGACGTGTCCAAGTGTCAGTGGGGGTTTTACCCGTGCGTACAGTGCGCGCGCGCGGCCAGTACAACCAGTGCGGGGAGGATTTCTCCTCGCACACAAAACGAGATGCTCCCAAATTTTGGGAACATGGTGGCAGTCACTGCCCCAACACTCACGCAAAATTTGGGGTGTCCACGTGTCCTGTGTCGGGAGAAATAGACCCCGTGATGCAGGACACAGTGCACAGTGCACAGCTAGCGTGTTCGTGTCCTCGTGTGGACACGACACGACACCAAAATTAGGAAATAAACACAGAAATCAATAAGCAAACCCTAGAACTAGGATTCTATTCAAATATATTTCAAAAATTAGAACAAAATGTTGGTTGAGGTATTACATCAAACACCTAACCTATCAAATGGATACGTGTCCGATACGGACACGAAACCGACACGAATTATGCCCAAATTCCAGGGACAGCTAGGGGACTCCTAGTTCTAGCCCTAAATGCAAAGAAAACAGAAATTTAAATCAATTTGAGGAGTTTTACCTATAGGTGCAAATTGCATGGAAAAGCTCCAAATGGGGGGTGTTCCTCTTGATGGCCAAATGCTCCAAATGAGCCCAAAGCTGAGATTAACCTCCAAAATTATAAAATATACAGAAATTAGAACCTATTGCAAAAGACTAGGATTAAAAAGGAATTAAAATGGATTTATGTGAATTTTTGGAAGATGGACAAATACCTTTCTTTTTCCAATGTTGAAATAAATAAAGAAAGAGGCTAGCCCTAGAGAATAAGTGTTTATATAGGGTAGGGATCCCTATGGCTGGTCATTTAGGGTTTGGTTAGGGTTAGGGCTTCTAGTTATGGGCCATGGGCCAAGTCATGATCAAATAAATAATTAAGCCATAAGTTATTTCATGAAATCACAAGCCATGACTTAAATTCACTAAACCAAATCCCTTCATTCTAAAATTAGTTTCTAATGACTAAAAGTAGGTTAACCTAAGTTAGACTAGGGTCACCATGGCTAGGGTTAGCTTCTAGGCTAGTTCACTAGGTCTCAACAAGTCAAGTCAACCTAAAATTCACCAATTTAATAAATCACCAAATAATTCAAATAAGTCAAAATGACCAAATTACCCCTAGGCTAAAAATGATAATTAAACATCCTAATGACATGGTTAGGCTCTAGGTCATGCAGTCTCTCAGGGTTTCACTGGCAGCACATCAAAATCACAAGTCATGACTCAAAGCAGTTTTTAAATAGTTTAAAAAATTAATAAAAATCACCAAAAATCATAATGTGAATCAAATATTAATAATTAATAATTATAATTACAAAATTTCAAAAATACCCTCATCTGGAAAACTGGATGTTACATTGGAGGAACTGGAAGACAAGTTCGAGCATGTGGGCGTCGAAGAGTCCAAAAAAGTCGCATGCACTCAACTTCTACTCCGGTCGAACGCGTACGACTGGTGGGCCGTTCAAAAGCGAGCGATCAGACGCGACGATAAGACAGCGGCAATTTCTTGGGCCACCTTCCGTGAGGCGTTCGAGATCGAGTACCTCCCCGAAGCCGTTCGACAAGAGAAGAAAAATAAATTTATGCAGCTAAGGCAAGGTAATATGACGGTGCGGCAGTATACGGCAGAGTTTAACAAGTTAGCCAAGTTTGCTGGAGAATTCCTGCCCTCCCTGGCGAGTCGTGCTCGACGGTTCGAAGTGGGTCTACGACCATCCATCTACGCCCATGTGTCTGTTCTGCACTACAAAACGATGGGGGAGTCTCTCAACCACGCCCTCCGCCTTGAACGCCAATATCCTCCAGGTGCTGCCGGCGCAGTGCATACCTACAATCACAAACGCCCTAGCCATGCGGGAGGAAACAACGTGACCAAGCGTCCGAACAACGGGCACCAGGGCGGACATCAGGTGCGAAACCAGGGACCTCACTGTACAAAATGCAACCGGAACGGACATCTCGTCGTCGACTGTGAAGTTCAATATGACGGGTGTTTCATTTACGAAAAAAGGGGTCACTTTCATGGAGATTGCCCGAAGCATAGAAGAAACAACTTAGACGTGCCTCGGCATCCACAGCACCGTCCGGGGAATCAAGTTCCGGTACCTCGAGCACCTCAACCCGTACCGCAAAATGGCCAAGACCGTCGCCCAGATGCCCAGGGCCGCGTCTACGCCATGACTCGAGATGAAGTGCTTGCGTCAGATACGGTCCTAACAGGTATACTTAGTTTCAATAATGTGCCTGCTCGTGTACTATTTAATTCAGGTGCTTCCCATAGTTTTATATCGACGGACTTTGCCGCCGAGCACAAATTTTCGATAATATCATTAGATCTCGACCTTAGCATAAGCACACCTTTGGGCACACCAATACTCACTAATTTAGCTTACGCCGATGGGATTATCTGTATCAGCGGTCAAAAGATCGGTCTTGACGTGATAGTCCTAGACATGAAGGACTTCGATATCATTCTGGGAATGGATTAGCTCGGGCCGTGCAACGCAACCATAGACTGCGCCAGAAAGACGGTCACCTTTTGCATTCCAGGAGTGCCTGAATTCTGCTTTTCGTGTGGTGAGGCATCGTCGACCTGCATGCTGATTTCGGCAATTTCTGCTCGGAGGATGCTGCATTCTGGGTGCGAAGGCTATTTGGCGTTCGTCCGAGACATGCAACAGAATGGTGCAAACGCGGGTCAGACCTACGTTGTTGCAGAATTCTCCGATGTGTTCCCGAACGAGCTACACGGCATACCCCCCGACCGAGAAATCGAGTTTAGCATCGATACATTTTCCGATACTCGACCGATTTCCAAGACCCCGTACAGAATGGCTCCCGCCGAGCTGAAGGAACTCAAGGTCCAGTTACAAGAGTTACTCGATAAAGGGTTTATTCAGCCTAGTGTTTCACCGTGGGGAGCGCCCGTGTTGTTCGTGAAGAAGAAGGATGGGTCCATGCGTCTGTACGTCGATTACCGAGAGCTGAACAAGGCCACCATCTGGAACAAGTATCCATTGCCCTGTATAGACGACTTATTCGATCAACTGCAAGGCGCCTCGGTATTTTCGAAGATTGATCTTCGCTCGGGCTATCATCAACTCAAGATCAAGTCAGACGACGTACAAAAGTCAGCCTTTCGCACTCGGTACGGCCACTACGAGTTCCTGGTGATGCCATTCGGCCTGACGAACGCCCCTGCCGCCTTCATGGATCTGATGAATCGGGTATTTTGACCCTTCCTTGATAAATTTATGGTAGTCTTTATTGACGATATTTTCGTCTACTCGAAGGAAAGGGCGCAGCATGCAGAACATCTACGGGCCGTACTCCAGATACTTCGAGAAAATGAGTTGTACGCGAAGCAGAGTAAGTACAAATTTTGGCTAAGCAGCGTATCCTTTCTTGGTCGCATTATTTCGTCCGAAGGCATTGCAGTCGACCCGAAGAAAGTGGAAGCTGTTGCTGATTGGAAGCGGCCTGCGTCTGGTAGTGAGATTCGAAGCTTTCTTCGTTTGGCGGGATA
Organism: Iris pallida; assembly: GCA_029216955.1. Taxonomy (NCBI): domain Eukaryota; kingdom Viridiplantae; phylum Streptophyta; class Magnoliopsida; order Asparagales; family Iridaceae; genus Iris; species Iris pallida. The sequence goes on from JANAVB010007597.1 coordinate 1,458,707, forward strand.
CTATCGACGCTTCGTGAAAGACTTCGTGAAGATTGCATCGCCACTGACTCGCCTCACTCAAAAGGGAGTCGTGTATGAGTGGTCGGATGACTGTGAAGCTTCACTCCTGGAGCTAAAACAACGACTAATTTTGGCACCTATACTCGTACTTCCGGATGGGCTAGAGGGTTTTCAGATATTCAGCGATGCTTCAGGCCAGGGCTTGGGATGTGTGCTCATACAGCGAAACAAGATAATATCCTTCGCCTCCAGACAGTTGAAGCCGCACGAGAAGAACTATCCTACGTACGACTTGGAGTTAGCGGCGATTGTGTTCGCGTTAAAATTGTGGCACCACTATCTATATGGCATGGCGTGCGCGATCTATACCGACCATAAGAGCCTCAAGTATCTCTTCATCCAGAAGGAATTGAACTTGCGACAGAGGCGCTGGCTCGAACTGATCAAAGACTATGACTTGACGATCGACTACACTCCGGGCAAAGGAAATATGGTGGCCGAAGCTCTGAGTCAAAAGTATCTTGCCTCGCTATCCATCAACCGCAGACTACTACAAGATCTAGAAGAAATAGGCATCGATCTTCGAGTTCGATTCAGGGATATACGGTTGGCGCAGCTGCAGTTAGAGTCGAGTTTGCTGGAAAAGATCATGGCCGCTCAGAAGGATGATCCGTACCTGAAGAAAATGTGCGAGCAAATTTTGGCAGGTAATACGACCGACTTTGCAAAAGATAAGACAAACGTGGTGAAAATGAATGGCCGACTATGTGTTCCGGATGATTCAGAACTACGAAATGAGATAATGTCTGAGGCGCATTATGCGAAATATACCTTGCATCCAGGCAGTACCAAGATATATAAGGACCTCCGCATGACCTTCTGGTGGCACGGGATGAAGAGAGATGTGGCGCTCTTCGTGTCGCAATGCATGGCCTGTCAGCAGGTAAAAACTGAGCATCAGCGACCGGGCGGGGAGATGCAGAACCTTGCCATTCTAGAGTGGAAATGGGATCATGTCACGATGGACTTTATTGTTGGCCTGCTGAATACACCACAGGGAGCGACGCCATCTGGGTCATCGTCGATCGACTAACCAAGTCAGCGTACTTTATTGCCATCAAAGTTACTTGGAGCATTGATCGCTTGGCACAGATTTATCTTGACGAGATAGTACGGCTTTACGGAGTTCTAGTATCCATCGTCTCTGATCGGGATTTACGGTTCATATCGCAGTTCTGGAGTAGCCTTCAGTCGGCGTTGGGTACCAAGTTGCAGTTCAGCTCAGCTTACCATCCTCAGACCGACGGCCAAACGGAGCACGTTAATCAGATTCTCGAAGACATGCTACGACTCTGCGCAATTGACTTCAAATCAAGCTGGGACGTCCACCTACCGCTGGCGGAATTTGCATACAACAATAGCTACCAGTCTAGCATCCAAATGGCACCGTATGAAGCTTTGTACGGCCGAAAGTGCAGATCGCCCATTTGTTGGGATGAAGTCGGGGAACGGCAGATACTCGGCCCGGAGCTGGTGGAACAGACTGTGGAAAAGGTTAAGCTAATTCGAAAAAGACTGAAGATTGCACAGAGTCGGCAAAAGAGCTACGCCGACACCCATCGAAGACCGCTTGAGTTCCGGGTAGGCGATCATGTGTTTCTGAAGGTGTCGCCCATGCGAGGAGTTACTCGGTTCGGCGCGAAGGGAAAGCTGAGTCCGAGATTCGTTGGACCGTTCGAAATACTCGAGCGGGTCGCCCCAGTAGCCTATAAAATTGCCCTACCGCAGGCGCTTGAAGGTATGCACAATGTCTTCCACGTCTCCCAGCTGCGGAAGTACGTGCACGACCATAGCCATGTGGTGGATTTTGGCCAGCTGGAGCTAAAGTCCGACTTATCCTACGTTGAAGAGCCAGTTCAAATCTTAGAACGCAAGGATAAGCTGCTACAAAATCGGGCGATCCCTCTCGTTCGCGTACTCTGAAGGAACCACATGGCAGAAGAGTCGACATGGGAACTCGAGTCAGAGATGAAGGAAAAGTTTCCTTCATTGTTTTTATAGAGGTAGGTTCTGTTCTTAAGTTTCGAGGACGAAAATTTTTCTTAGTTGGTTATGGTGTAGTGCCCTGTCCCTACATCGTGCCCCGTTGTTCATCTACGGGGCATCGTGAGAAAGGAACTGAAGGCGACGCTCCTTTCTTTTGAAGCCTTGCTGGTGCGAAGGCTAACTCTGCAACATTTTGAAGACTCCAACCCAACCGTATCATGAGTCACAAACTCTCGCCAATCCCAGGTCTTAGAGAGTCGTTTTGATGTTTGTAAAAAGTGATGTACAAATGTATGGAATGACTATCTCATCGATGTCGGTTGTAAGCCCGCGAGGCCTCTTTTGTAATCGAGTCTGTAACCTACTTATTATCAATAAAAATACAAGTTTTCTTTTTTTAAATAAATGTGTTCAATTTCTCTGCGAACTCTTACATATGCTGTTGTTTCGGATAACCTTATGAACCGTCTTGTACAAGCGCAACTTAGGCTTGTACGGCATCACGCCCCGGGGGACGACTATCGATTTTACCGAATCGGGGAGTGACATATACAGAGAGCGAGAGGAGAGCATTTCTTCATCAACGCCGAGCAGTTCTTCGACGGAGCCAAGGCTGCACCCGATCATCCAAGGAGTAAGGCAAAGCTGTCGTCGCTTTCCCGAGCCTCTATCGTCACCCCCAGAATCTAAAATAAATAATTATACTTAGATTGTTGTATCTAGGTTTTCGTCCCTAGGCTTTCTTTGTACAAGCGAGTTTGTATTGTGAGTCTAAGTTCAGTCCTCCGATAATTGTTCTGATCTTTTACAATCAATGGCAAACAGTCCTCTGGATGAAGGCGGGGTGATTGGACCAATGATATCCATTCCCTATGCCTCAAATGGCCAGGATGCCACCATCGGATGTAAGAATTTGGATGGTTGGTGTATGAAATCTGTATGGACCTGACAAGCTTTGTACTTTCTTGCATAGTCTATTGCATCTGCTACCATCGTAGGCCAGTAATAGCCTATCCAGTGAAGGCGGTCTTGCAATTTCGGGCCAGGTTGATGGGCCCCATAAACGTCGTCGTGAGGTTCGCGTACAGCTTCTTTGGCTTCTGTATTTGACAAACACCGGAGCAGCAACCCATCATAGGATCGCCGATACAGCATTTTTGTATCTGAATCGTAGAAGAATCTGAGAGAACATCTTCTGATAGAAGTGGCTTCTTTCGGGTTTTCTGGCAAGATGCCATAGACTATGAAGTCGATAAACGAAAGTCTTCAGTCTTGTGTTTTATCGACTGCCAGGGCAGAGTAACTCACAGCAAATTGTACGTTGTTCTTAGGACAAACCAATTCATGGCCTATTATGTCCACCAGATGATGAGTATGATTTGGAACCGCCAGAGAAGCGGCAAGTCCTGCTAGGGCATCGGCTTCAATATTCCGGAGTCTTAGAACATGTTCTATGAAGAACCCTTTCAAGGACGTGATGATGGCGATTGCTATCTGATGATAGGGGATCATGTCTTCATGGCGAACATTATATGAACCTCGGATCTGATTGACGATTAACTGTGAATCGCCAAAAGCTTCTAGGTACTCTACCTCTAACTCCTTTGCAAGTCAGAGGTCGATAACCAAGGCATTGTACTCTGCCACGTTGTTTGAACAAGGTTTCGTGAGGGAGTATTCCCGATTGATCACCAATCCAGAGGGAAAAATTAGTACCACTCCGACCCCAACGACGATATTGCCCTTGGGCCCGGTTCTTGAAGCACCGTCGAAGAACATTCGCCAGACAGTATCATGGGAAACCATATTTGAATTGGCGACCTTGTCTGAGATTTCTTCATATATTCTGCTTGACTCCGAACCCGGATGGGCCGCTAAAAAGTCTGCCAGAGCTTGACCTTTAACAGCCTTCTGCAGGACGAAGATCAGGTGGTAGGGGGACATTAGTATCGCCCAGGTAGCAAGGCGAGAGCTGAGTGCACCTGGTTTGGTCATGCGGACCCTAAGAGGGTTGACTCATGATATAACATGGATGGTTTATCCTGTAACATAGTGTCACATTTTCTGAATAGCGAACACCAAGGCGAGACACTCCTTCTCGACGGCGGTATATCTATGCTCAGGTCCTGTCATCATTCGGCTGAGATAATAGATAGCTTGTTCATGTCCCGCATCATTATTTTGTGCTAGTAGAGCACCGAAGGAATGCTCCATCGCTCGCACATAGAGCAAAAATAGATTTCCAGTGACCGGGGCCACCAGGACTGGAGGGTTCGACAGATACTCTTTAATATTGTCGAAGGCACGTTGGCACTCTTTATCCCATATAAAGGAGATGCCTTTCTTCATGAGGTGTGTGAACAGTTGACATCATCCGGAGAGATTAGAGATAAACCTCCTGATATAGGCTAACCTCCCTTGAAGGCCTCTGAGTTCTCGAAGATTTCTCGAGGAACCCATCTCCATGATTGTCTTCGTCTTCTCAGGCTCTATATGGATTCCCTGGGCGGTAATGATAAAACCCAAAAAAAATTGCTAGATACGCCCAAGAAGGATTTAGTGGGATTCATTTTCAAGTTGTGTGCTCGCATCAGGTCGAATACTGTCCTCAAATCGTGTAGATGATCTTCCTTAGAGCTGCTTTTAACGGCAACATCGTCGACGTAACACTCCACGGTCTTACGTAGGTGATCTCTGAAGATGACACTCATGGCTCGTTGATATGTGGCGCCAGCATTCTTTAAACCGAAGGGCATGACTGTGTAGCAGTACACACCTATTGGCGTTTGGAATAATTTATGCTTTTCGTCGTCAGAAAACATCTTGATTTGCTTGTATCCTGAGAAGCCATCCATGAACGACATGCGCTCAAAGCTGCATGTGTTGTCAATCATTATGTCCGTAATAGGAAGAGGGAACTCATCCTTAGGACATGCTTCATTCAAATTTCGGAAGTCGATACAAATTTGGATCTTCCCATTCTTCTTGAGGATCGGTACTATATTGGACACCCAATCTAGATGTTGTTCCTCACGGATAAAGCCGTTGGCTATTAGTTTGTTGACCTCAGCTTCGATAGAGTTTATGATGTCTGGGCGGAACCGTCGTTGCTGTTGCTTGACCGGCTTTGCGTCCGAATGAATGTTGAGCCTACGGAGTGCAACCTCGGGGTTTAGCCTTGGCATGTCTTCATAGCTCCAGGCGAACACATCAATATACTCTCTGACGAGTTGCAAAAGCGACTCCCCTCTTCGTCTGTCAGGCTTTTGCTGACGAAGATTGGCTTTGGAGAGGATTCATCACCGAGGTCAACTTGCATAATCTCGTCTTCGGTAGGGGGATCTCTTTGTTCGAAACGCTTCTCACACTGCGCATCTAGCTGTTGTATCCAAGGCTCTAACTCGAAAAGTTTGGGTACGTCTTTGTCTTCTTCATAGGCGTCAGCAAATGCCATATTAACATACCAAGTTTGCCTGAGTACATCCCCGATGCTGACATCTGAATCAGAAGTGGGCGATCTGGTTGAATGTGAATGCCATTCGTATTCTTCATCCGAGCTTTCAGGGGTTGTTGCAGGTGTAACATAGCCTAAACCACGTCTGGTCTTGTTGTAATAATCCTATGGTTTTCCAGCCGAGACTGGCAATTGCAAAGATAATCGTCGGCCGATACCGTAATTCAAGCATGGTGTAGTCTCCATATCATATCCCTATTTTTGTATGAGTTACTTGGATCGGGAGCTATACAGATAAAGGGGCAGTCTCCCGGTGTCGGGTCCGAGATCGACTTCTTCTGGCATGAAGGACTGTTGACCATTCTTTCGGCCGAAGATGATTGGATGGTCCTCTCCCAAAACTATGAAGCAAGCGCCCTCCACAGGAGTAAGTTGGTTCGCGGTATAGACATTTGTCACTTGTGTGTGTAAGTTGGTGCCTATACCGTGTTCCATGGCATACATTATACAGAGCTTATTAAGCTCGAGGTAGTTCAAAGATAACCCTTTATTAATAAAATAAGGTATCTTTTCAGGTGGTATTACATCATCAGCAAAAGGAACATCAGTGTGGGCAGCCACATACTTGGCTAGCTCTAGCTCCTCTTCAGCCACATCCTGAATTAATGAAGACTGGAAAGATGACCTGGACAGCTTGATCATCAGGGATTCTACTGGTGGTACAGGACGTGGGGTCGTTGGCGCACTAGCGGTCCCTGGCTTAGCGCTTGGTGCTGGACGTAGAGTTGTTGGCTCACTAGCAGTCCCTGGCTTAGCGCTCGGCTGTCGGCTTGTCTTCGGCAGACGAATGACCATCGGCTTAACAGAAGAATTGATATATTCTGTTTGTTGTTGGCCGGCTCTTAGCAGCCTGATTGTCAGTGGCTCCATAGTAGATCTCGGCCCTTGGCCAGACCTTGGCAGTCGGATAACCATATTCTCCTTTTGTACAGTGAGCACCGAGAGACTAGCTGCTTCTTTGTGCAGAGTGGCTACAAGCGGTGCAGTTCTTCCCGGTTTGCGGGGTTGGAGATAGATCTTCAGAGGCTCTTCCGATCCCATTGTAGCCTCCGTCCGCTCTTGAGTATCCTCTTTGATCATGTGCCTTTTGGATTTCTCGTACAAGCAGGAATCAGAATAGCAGGATTCAACCCCTTTGAAGGGATCGATGTCGGCGAACTCTGTCTTTACGAATCCGTGCTTGTCGACATATTTGAAGCACTAGTACAATATGGAGGGTACGATCATATAATCGTGTATCCACGGATGCCCCAGGAGGATGTTGTAGGACGTATCTGCATCTATGATATAGCACGTCACTTCCGACTGCAGGTCGCCAATTTGGCATTTCAGGCGAATCTTTTCAATAAGATAGCTTCTCCTGGAATTAAAATAATTGATGGTGGTGCTGGTAGGTGTCAGCCGATGTATAGGGATGCGTAGGAGATGAAGCAAGCTCTTCGGAATGATGCTTATCGAAGAACCGGGATCAATGTGCATCTGATCCACCTTGATGTCACCAACGTATCCAGTGTAATACAGAGGGCAATCGTGCAGGTTGGTCTTGATGAGCATATCCTGCAGAGTGAACACAATATTGGACATGGTACCTGTACAAGCGTTGTCCTGGAGATCCGTCGGCGAGCTCTCCCCTGTAAGCTTGACCTGAGCCAAATACGCGTCGATATTCTGGAGTGCTTCATTCAGTGCGACACGAACATCTTTGGAGAGTCTCAAGAGCTCATATAATGACAATTTGGCTGGTGAGTTGGCCAATTACGCCAGAATATCAAAATTATAGGGACTTTCTAGCCCCTGAGGTGCGTTTTTACGGAGCGGCTTGTCAAAGCGGGTCTCCTTTGGCTTGGGCTTATCGACCGACGGAGGCTGAGAAGATCATGGGGCATCAGCAGTGGCCGGCTGACGTTCTTCAGCCGAGTTACCCTGCATGGGTTAAGTTTGTGCACCGGACCGGGTAACGACAACTGTCGTTTCTTCGATATCGGCTGAAATTGTGTGGCAGGACTTAGTCTTTCTGTCCTTCTTTTTACCGGTAGAGGATGGTGCTAACTGAGTTACTTCAGGCACCAAGTCCGGGTGGACCCACATGACCTCTCCTCTTGACGTGGTGAGGGGCACCAGCCCAGTCGTCTGGTCTCGGGGTGGTGGAAGGTTAGTGATCTCCATTGTTGTCCGGGGGATGGGTACTACGCCATCTTGAGTCCTCGTTGGAAGGAAGCTACCGAATTGGACCGATACCATATTGGCAGCCACGGTAACCTTCTCGAAATCGATGGCCAGAGCCTTGGAATCGATAAGGTTCTGGATGTACCACTTCAATTGGAAGCAGTCTTGAGTAGCATGGTGGACATAGCGATGGTAGTGACAGTATTTTGGGATCTCCATCTCTGTAGGTCGAGGTTCACGACTCGGCAGAGGGAGCTGAATTCTATCTCCTTGCAAGAGCATGTCAAAGATGGGCTTGACATAGCTATCTTCGAAGGAGTAAGTCACCTGAGGCTACTGCTTCTCTACCTGCTTTGATTCAGGTTTCTGGGCTGTGTTGGCCACCATAGCCTGCTTGCCCTTGGTGTCTCGATTGTTAGAAGAATTACCGTCGTTGTTGTTGGTGGTGTTAGGGCGTTTGCCCTTGTCTTTTCTATCCGAGATATGCAATCCCAATTGACGAGCCTTCTTCAATTTGGCTTCTGCACTAGTGGCACTGATAATGAAGGTCTTCCAGTCTTTAAATTGACTTTCACCCATCCAGAGGCTGATTGTGGGGAGTAGCCTCTTCTGGCAAATTTCAATCAAAGAAGAGTTCGGATTACCGGAGGGCAACTTCATCGCGGTTTGGCAAAACCGTTCAATATAATTCCTTGTCAGCTCCTTCTCCCCTTGAACAATATCTATGAGGGTTGACATTGTCACATCTTATCCCACCTCGTAGAACCTCTCTAAGAATATACGTTTGAATTCGACGAAGGAATGGATACAGTTATCCGGCAGGTTGCGGTACCAGTCGAATGCGACCCCCTCTAATGCCCTAGTGAACAATCCTGTGAGGATGGCATCGTCATGCGGTAGATAGTCTGTTGTGACCTTGAAGTAGGTCATGTATCGGCTCACAGATGTCTTTCCGTCATAAGGATTGATATTGAATGGTTTGTATCGAGGAGGGAAGGGGACATCTCTCCAAGCAGCGGGATACGGCTGTCGTATCTTTAGGTCCTGAGAGGTTTCTCAGGCGTGGAACATTGCCCGGAGCTCCTGGACTTCTCTTCTCGCTTCCCTGGCCTCTTCTGCAGCAATGGGAGCCGACATTCCGGGTAGATTGTCTCCCGGGGTTGGTGCGGTTGTGTTTGAGTCTGCATTGACGGCGGGACCCAAGCTTGTTTGGCCAGGTGTCCTTCCTTGCAGGGTCGGTAGGGCCGCCTTGATCTCATCCACTGACTTAACGAAGGTATGAAGTATGGCCTCATGAGTGTCGAGGTATTGCCGATCACTGAGACCGTCTTGGTCATTCTCAGTCATGAACACTGTTCTCACATGAGGAGCAGTGGAAGGAACTGTAGAAGACGTACTCTCCAAATCATACCCTCGAATAGAGAAGTCATCGAGGTATGTGGGAATGTTCTCCTCAGGTTCAGACTCGGAGGAAGTGCTACCCCCTGCATAGGAGGTTGCCTCATCTTGGCACTTGTGGACATCATCAGGGACGTCAGAATCTGCTGCATCTGTTGGGGGGATTGTTTCCTTTGGTTCTTCTTCTTAGAACACCAGATTGTCATGGATGTTCCGAGGAGTGCTACCCCCAGCTTCAACTACCCCCAGAGATGACGATAACAAATTTCCAAGTGTTGAAGACTTCGTCTTTGAACGGGTACCTTGATAAACTCCTTCTGTAATAGTTGTAGACAACCGCTTAGATGAGAGTTTCTTGGCTGCGCTGGTTGAGATTGTCGGGCTAGACACATTTATTTTTTTTCCCTCCCTTGCCGGTAGGGACCTTCCGGGCAGAGTTACAGGAGGCGAAAGGAAGCGCCTCGTCTCCCGAGCTTTGTTCTAGGACCAGTCATGGCTGCTGCAGTCGTTGGAAGACGGACTGCTGGTCCTCTTGTACTGCTGTCTTGTTACAACAGCAGTTGACAATGACTTGAGTGCAGTGATGTCCATAGAAGGACTCTCCGTACACCAAGGTTTCTTCCCTTTCTTTGTGCTTGTGAAGGATCACATCACGTAAGTCAAGTGCATCTCGAGCAACCTTTACACTCGTTTTGTGGGCCCGGGAGTCCCGAGCACACGAGTGCGTTGGTATCATGTTTGCTCCCTGATGCGGGGCTAGTAAAAGCACATGCCCTTGATCATTTTTGGGAGACTCTTGGGAACCACCCTGTCCATTTGTCGCCGGGGCCTAGACACGGGCGGTTCTGTACAACTTTCCATCAGAGGTCCGCATAACAGTTAGCGGGACTCTCTTGTGGTCAGAGGTTGGGACAGCTGACTGAGCTCGACGAGCCCGCGCTATCCTAGACTTTTTTGCTCTGGCACCCGAAGGTGCATAGTAGGAAGAGTCCAAACTGTAAGCCCCTGTTTTTCAAATTCATTTTTAATTAGTGTTAATTAAATTTTTATGTCATTTATAGCCTTAAATAATTGTTAGGATTTTTTTTGGAATTTTTCTATAATTTTTAAATGAGTTTTTAAGTAGAAAATATCAATATGTAATTTTCTAAATAGTTTTAATATCATTCTGCAATTTTTAGATTTGTTTTTATTTCAGTTTGTAATTAGTAAATTATTTTTAATTAGGGAATGCAAATTTTCTTTTGCATTTAAACCTGGAAGGGCCTTTTGTGCAATTTTCCTAATCTAGGAAGACCTAATTGCAAACTACCCGAACCCCCCCCCCCCCCCCCCGAACACACTCTCTCTCTCTCTCTCCTCTACCTCACCAACCCCGACTGCCCCGACTGCCCTAAGCTGCTACGCCGTCCTGCCCCCGCCTTTCCCGGCCAAATCCACCGCCTCAACCCCCTATATAAACCCCCACAGACGTCCCAACCCATCCACCACCACCACGACGCACCACCACCGACCACCGCCCTGTTCCCCCCAGTTCTTCCCCGAAACCCTAGCCTAAACCCTAGCTCCGGCTAACCCACAGCCCAGCCCCACCGTCGACTTCTACCGCCCCCAACCACCATCAGTCGACGCGCGGTGACGAGGCGACCCCAGCGCCACCGAAGCGCCACCGTCCCGACCAACTCTCCGCCGTCGAGCTCCTTCGAAGACCCTCCAATCGCCGGACACGTGAGTAGCGGGATCCGATTCGTGTCGTGCGTGTCTCGTCTTCACACACGAGACTCGCCAGGACACGACGAGCTCTGTGCTGTGCTCGGACACACGAGACTGAGCTCGTACGTGTCGTGCTAAGCGAGGACACGTTGATACCTGTGTCCTTAACTGTCAGGACACAGGACAGTTGTTTATATTTTTTTTATTTATTAACCTAGCCTAACTAAATAAAATAAACAGAACATATACTCTAACAAAGCTAACGGGCTGACCCCCTAGCCAGCCCGACTCGGCCTAACCCCCCCCCCCCCCCGGTTGTGTTGGCTCGGGTTCGAGCCCCCCCCCCCCCCTCTTCTTTTTGTTTCCTTTTCTTTTTCTTTTCTGTTTCCTTTTTCTTTTCTTTTCTGTTTTCTTTTTCTTTTTCTTTTTTTTTCTGTTTTATATATATTTATATATATATATATATATATATATATATATATATATATATATATATATATATATATATGTATATATATATATATATTAGTATATATATATATATGTATATACTGTATTTTGACAGTATTTTATATATATATGTATATATTTTATAGTTAGTAAGTTTCATGTATATATATTTGTATATATATAAATATATGTATTACATACTACTTTATATATATAAACTGTTTTTATATATATATATATATATATATATATATATATATATATATATAGATATATATATATATATATATATATATATATATATATATGTATGTATGTATGTATGTATGTATATATATGTATTTATGTACATATATGTATATATGTATATATTTTTCTTGTGTGTATATTTTCATAGTTAGTAAATGTTATATATATATATATATATTTGTATACATATATGTATATATATATTTTCATATATGTATATTATTATACACTTTATAATTTAATGTCTCCTTATATATATATACATATTTGTATATATATATATATATATATATATATATATATATATATATATATATATATATATATATATATATATATATATATATATATATATATATATATATATATATATATATATATATATACTTTATAAATTAAGTATTTTCCTTATACATAGATATGTGTACCTTTTTCATGTGTAGGTATATAATTATTTTGTATAACTTTACCATATTAAAATAATAATATTTATTTGGCACTATTACCAAATTGTATTTTTAGTGTATTTAAATTACTGCAACCATTTGGTGTCCAAGCCTAGCATGGGTATTTGGGCCCAAATGTGTTTTCACATATTCAAGACCTGTACAAGTCATATTGGACTTGATTCATGGCCTTGGGTCCTGTATTTGAACTTTGGTTCAAATTATATACATGGACAAAATACGCAGATAATTAATTATTGTGTGCAATGCTGTTTTTGATTTTCTAAAAATACTTAAAGTACTGCTAAAATTATGGAAAAATAGTTTTTAGATACTATGTTAAGTTAGCTAATTTAATATAATTTTTGTAGTATTTAATTTACTGTTTTGCCACTAGTTTGGCATATGAAACCAAAACTCATTTTCTATATGCTTAGGAAAAACTAAATTTTATAAAATATTTGTACTGGTTAATAAATTCCAGAAAAATTATAATAAATTTCTATAGTTAGCAAGGATCGTTTTGGTACCTTATTTTATGTAAAACTAGATTTTTTATCTATCTCTAAAATTGTTGGAATACAATGGTCTTTTGATTTATTTATTGATTAATTACGACTTGTAGCTTTTTGTGTTATTTTGAGTTTTAGCCGTGTTAAATCCCACCCCTCACTAGTGTAAAGATCCTAGAAAGTTAGTTAAAGTAGTGTGTCACCCCACATTGGTCTCCTATGCCAAAGTCATCATTTTGGCTAGGTGCCCAGTCACAAGTCGTGTTTCACCAATTAGTGTCCTAGTGTTTTAGCTTAGTGTAAAAGCTAAGTTATTGTATTTACTTCTACAGTGACGAGTTACCGGACATCCATAGCACATTTATTGCAGCTTGTTTTACTTTGCTAGAGGCAAGTACTTTCTACGAACTTTACATACTGCTAGAACAATAAACTGCGACTTACCAACCATGTTAAATGCTGATCCTTGGGGTAGCAAGTTAGAACTTTACATGTTGTATTACTTTCAGTCTCTACCACGTTTAGGACAGTATCTCATATCTCTCACATGCTTTATATCATTCTCGTATCTTCCATATGTTATTACTGTTTTCATATCTCTCACATGTTTAAAATAACGGGTTAAGGGAAAACTGCTAGTAGTGTACGTGATCATGACCCCCTTCTCCGTATGTATTTACCGCGCTCGGGGATATTCTATATGTAACCTTGCCGTAGGTTCTGATCTCGCGTTTGTGTATGGATATACACCGATGCCGTTCGTGCACGTATGTGCATGCCAGAAAAACTTGATATGTGCCACTGTACATCCTATTCACCTATTGACCGATTCACGTACATGCTACAGTTTTAACTTTTAAACTATATGTTGTCATTCCTAAAAAGAACCAATTAAACCATGATATGCCATGATTCCAGTTTATTACCTTCCTGTTCATGCTTTGTATATTGCTAGAAAATAGTACTTGCTCCCGTCCTGACAGGATAACGTTGTAGGTATACTTACTGAGGAGGAGTTGCTCTGTGATTCGTATTATGGAGTCACTGCCGAGGACCCGATTTTACCATACGAGGATGTTCCTGCGGGGAGACTCGCCAAGTTTGCGTAGTCACTTGGGATACTTAGTGTAGTCATGTATTAGACTACGTATTTTGTAACTGGACATGTATCCAGTTTTACATTTCAGACTTGTACTTTGGACTTATTTCTATATATGAGATGACTTTTGTGTTTGGAGCATTTATGATTCTTCTTCACTTATAGAACTGTTAGCACATTTAGTCTTATCTAGTTATCTCTAGAACAGCTTACTGCACTTTATCTTAAGCGTAGGCTGGACATGGCTCGGCCCGGCCCAACAATTTGGATAACGGGTCGTGACATGTTTTAGTGGTGGCCCACGCAGGTCCCGACTAAACTGTTTGGTTACGTTATTGTACCAAGCATGCCTGCAATTAGGAACTTAAGGTGATTAGACAATATTAGGAAAGACGCTTAGAACACCTAGAGGAATGCTAGGATTGCAACATAGGAAATACGTCACATGTTTGCTATTATAATTAGATTTTCTTGTATATGATTACTTACATTAAATAAGTCCTTATAAGTCTTTTTATGTGTAATTCAGATGGTGCTTACTCGTTCGTCCCAGTATGTTACCCCCGAGAATGGGGCCCTCCATATCCAGTCAGCTGACCAGTTGACTGATGCATCTCCACCTACCACTTTCCCCCACTCCACAGATCCACAGACCCAGATACCACCTTCCGCATCACAGGCCCGGCAGGACCCAATACTTCCACCACCCCCTATCACTATACCCACCCAGGCTTCCGTCACACTCGACGGGACCCAGCTGCTCATACTGATCCAGGGGTTCCTAACAACCCATCAGGAGCAGACTACCCTACTCCGCCAGAGCATGGAGCGTTCTGAGGGACGTCCCGTGGTCCCACCACATGTAGAGCCACGGCAGAAAGCGGGGACGATCAAGGACTTCATGGGTCTGAATCCCAAGGAGTTCTCAGGGACTGAGGGCATAGTAGTAGCTGATGACTGGCTAGATTTGGTAGAGAGGAAGCTTCTGGGAGTTAGGATGCCGGATGACCTCCAGGTCGAGGCAGCGGGATTTCTGCTGATAGACTTAGCAGGAGTCTGGTTCCGGAATGAGCCGTTGTTTGCGAGAGGTAGAGCCACTTGGGACCAGTTCAAGACCCAGTTCAAGAAGAAATTCTTCTCGACCACTGCTAGAGTAGCCATGGGGCTACGATTCCAGAACATCCAGCAGAGGAACCGTTCTGTTGATGAGTATGCGGCAGAGTTTAGTCGCCTGAGCCGTTTCGCTCCTAGTCTGGTTGCTGATCCAGAGGAGATGACCCGTTGGTTTTGCCATGGTCTAGTTCCAGACCTTGGCATTCTTATAGTGGCAAACGGTACGACTGACTGCTACCAGAGCCTAGAGTTGGACCGGAGCATTGAGGAGCATCTTCTGTCTAGCAAGAGGCCGGCTTCTGTACATCATGAGGGACCGTCCAAGCGTCAGGCTTTCCAGCAGAGAGCACCGACGCCACCCCAGTAGACTTACCGTCCCCTACATCACATCACCCGACCCAGCCAGTTAGAGCCCCGGGACCTCAGCAGCAGCAGAAGGGGACTATGTGTTCATTCTGTAGAAGGGTAGGCCACGACGCTTTCGTTTGTAGGAAGAGGTTGGGGCAGTATTTAGCTTGTGGGTCTGCCATCCATCAGATTCGGGACTGCCCAGTAGCCAAGGGACCCCAGGGGAAGACTTATAGCCTAGTCCTTGAGCTGGAGCCGGAACAGGTTTCGGGAGGTTAGTTTTGATCGTAGCCTTAGTCATTTGTTGCATTGCTTGCTATATTAGAATACTGTCGGGTCTTCAATCCTTGTGAATTTTGAGAACAAAATTTTTCAAGGAGGGAAGACTTGTAAGCCCCTGTTTTTTAAATTCATTTTTAATTAGTATTAATTAAATTTTTATGTCATTTATAGCCTTAAATAATTGTTAGGATTTTTTTTGGAATTTTTCTATAATTTTTAAATGAGTTTTTAAGTAGAAAATACCAATATGTAATTTTCTAAATAGTTTTAATATCATTCTGCAATTTTTAGATTTGTTTTTATTTCAGTTTGTAATTAGTAAATTGTTTTTAATTAGGGAATGCAAATTTTATTTTGCATTTAAACCTGGAAGGGCCTTTTGTGCAATTTTCCTAATCTAGGAAGACCTAATTGCAAACTACCCGAACCCCCCCCCCCCCCCCCCACGAACACACTCTCTCTCTCTCTCCTCTGCCTCACCCACCCCGACTGCCCCGACTGCCCTGAGCTGCCATGCCGCCCTGCCTCCGCCTTTCTCGACCAAATCCACCGCCTCAATCCCCCTATATAAACCCCCACAGACCCCCCCAACCCATCCACCACCACCACGACGCACCACCACCGACCACCGCCCTGTTCCCCCCAGTTCTTCCCCGAAACCCTAGCCTAAACCCTAGCTCCGGCTAACCCCCAGCCCAGCCCCACCGTCGACTTCCACCGCCCCCAACCACCATCAGTCGACGTGCGGTGACGAGGCGACCCCAGCGCCACCGAAGCGCCACCGTCCCGACCAACTCTCCGCCGTTGAGCTCCTTCGAAGACCCTCCAATCGCCGGACACGAGAGTAGCGGGATCCGATTCGTGTCGTGCGTGTCTCGTCTTCACACACGAGACTCGCCAGGATACGACGAGCTCAGTGCTGTGCTCGGACACACGAGACTGAGCTCGTACGTGTCGTGCTAAGCGAGGACACGTTGATACCTGTGTCCTTAACTGTCAGGACACAGGACAGTTGATTATATTTTTTTATTAACCTAGCCTAACTAAATAAAATAAACAGAACCTATACTCTAACAAAGCTAACGGGCTGACCCCCTGGCCAGCCCGACTCGGCCTAACCCCCCCCCCCCCCCCCCCCCCCCCCGCTGTGTTGGCTCGGGTTCGAGCCCCCCCCCCCCCCCCCTCTTCTTTTTGTTTCCTTTTCTTTTTCTTTTCTGTTTTCTTTTTCTTTCTTTTTCTGTTTCTTTTTCTTTTTCTTTTTTTTCTGTTTTATATATATATATATATATATATATATATATATATATATATATAGATATATAAAAAATATATATATATATATATATTTTATATATATATATATATATATATATATATATATATATATGTATATATATATATTAGTATATATATATATATGTATATAATGTATTTTGACAGTATTTTATATATATATGTATATATTTTATAGTTAGTAAGTTTCATGTATATATATTTGTATATATATAAATATATGTATTACATACTACTTTATATATATAAACTGTTTATATATATATATATATATATATATATATATATATATATATTTCACTTTAGTATTTTATAAATATATATATATATATATATATATATATATATATATATATATATATATATATGTATGTATGTATATATATGTATTTATGTACATATATGTATATATGTATATATTTTTCTTGTGTGTATATTTTCATAGTTAGTAAATGTTATATATATATATATATATATATATATATATATATATATATATATATATATATATATATATATATATATATATATGTATATATATATTTTCATATATGTATATTATTATACACTTTATAATTTAATGTCTCCTTATATATATACATATTTGTATATATATATACTTTATAAATTAAGTATTTTCCTTATACATAGATATGTATACCTTTTTCATGTGTAGGTATATAATTATTTTGTATAACTTTACCATATTAAAATAATAATATTTATTTGGCACTATTACCAAATTGTATTTTTAGTGTATTTAAATTACTGCAACCATTTGGTGTCCAAGCCTAGCATGGGTATTTGGGCCCAAATGTGTTTTCACACATTCAAGACCTGTACAAGTCATATTGGACTTGATTCATGGCCTTGGGTCCTGTATTTGAACTTTGGTTCAAATTATATACATGGACAAAATACGCAGATAATTAATTATTGTGTGCAATGCTGTTTTTGATTTTCTAAAAATACTTAAAGTACTGCTAAAATTATGAAAAAAATAGTTTTTAGATACTATGTTAAGTTAGCTAATTTAGTATAATTTTTGTAGTATTTAATTTACTGTTTTGCCACTAGTTTGGCATATGAAACCAAAACTCATTTTCTGTATGCTTAGGAAAAACTGATTTTTATAAAATATTTGTACTGGTTAATAAATTCCAAAAAATTATAATAAATTTCTATAGTTAGCAAGGATCGTTTTGGTACCTTGTTTTATGTAAAACTAGGTTTTTTGTCTATCTCTAAAATTGTTGGAATACAATGGTCTTTTGATTTATTTATTGATTAATTACGACTTGTAGCTTTTTGTGTTATTTTGAGTTTTAGCCGTGTTAAACCCCACCCCTCACTAGTGTAAAGACCCTAGAAAGTTAGTTAAAGTAGTGTGTCACCCCACATTGGTCTCCTATGCCAAAGTCATCATTTTGGCTAGGTGCCCAGTCACAAGTCGTGTTTCACCAATTAGTGTCCTAGTGTTTTAGCTTAGTGTAAAAGCTAAGTTATTATATTTACTTCTACAGTGACGAGTTACCGGACATCCATAGCACATTTATCGCAGCTTGTTTTACTTTGCTAGAGGCAAGTACTTTCTACGAACTTTACATACTGCTAGAACAATAAACTGCGACTTACCAACCATGTTAAATGCTGATCCTTGGGGTAGCAAGTTAGAACTTTACATGTTGTATTACTTTCAGTCTCTACCATGTTTAGGACAGTATCTCATATCTCTCACATGCTTTATATCGTTCTCGTATCTTCCACATGTTATTACTGTTTTCATATCTCTCATATATTTAAAATAACGGGTTAAGGGGAAACTGCTAGTAGTGTACGTGATCATGACCCCCTTCTCCGTATGTATTTACCGCGCTCGGGGATATTCTATATGTAACCTTACCGTAGGTTCTGATCTCGCGTTTGTGTATGGATATACACCGATGCCGTTCGTGCACGTATGTGCATGCCAGAAAAACTTGATATGTGCCACTGTACATCCTATTCACCTATTGACCGATTCACGTACATGCTACAGTTTTAACTTTTAAACTATATGTTGTTATTCCTAAAAAGAACCAATTAAACCATGATATGCCATGATTCCAGTTTATTACCTTCCTGTTCATGCTTTGTATATTTAGTTTGCTAGAAAACAGTAATTGCTCCCGTCCTGACAGGATAACGTTGTAGGTATACTTACTGAGGAGGAGTTGCTTTGTGATTCGTATTATGGAGTCACTGCCGAGGACCCGGTTTTGCCATGCGAGGATGTTCCTGCGGGGAGACTCGCCTAGTTTGCGTAGTCACTTGGGATACTTAGTGTAGTCATGTATTAGACTACGTATTTTGTAACTGGACATGTATCCAGTTTTACATTTCAGACTTGTACTTTAGACATATTTCTATATATGAGATGACTTTTGTGTTTGGAGCATTTATGATTCTTCTTCACTTATAGAACTGTTAGCACATTTAGTCTTATCTAGTTATCTCTAGAACAGCTTACTGTGCTTTATCTTAAGCGTAGGCTGGATATGGCTCGGTCCGGCCCAATAATTTGGGTAACGGGTCGTGACACAAACTGTGCCGCACAGAGTCTGGCAAATCCTCATTAGAGCATCTGATGTCAAGACCGCATGAGAGGCGGTCGAAGACTGAACCTGAGCCGCATAAGGCAGATGAGTGGTGGCTGAGTTTGGATGTCGCATAGGTCATCTCCCTGTGGCTAGGGTTGGTGGCCGCATAGGCATTCTGCATGCGGTTGGGATTGGTGGCCGCATGAGCCTTCTGTATGCGGTTGGAATTGGTGGCCGCATGAGCCTTCTGCATGCGACTAGAATTGGTGGCCGCATGAGGCTTCTGCATGTGGCTGGGTTTTGTGGCCGCATGAGGCTTCTGCATGCGGCTGGAATTGGTGGCCGCATGAGGCTTCTGCATGTGGCTGGAATTGGTGGCCGCATGAGCCTTCTGTATGCGGCTGGCATTGGTGGCCGTATGAGCCTTCTGCATGCGGCTGGCACCCTTATACGGCTTCTTGCTAGACCGCATAGAGTTCCCATTTGCTCCCGTAAGCCCAGCATCGTAGTATTTTTCTTTGCCGGACTTGGGGACAGTAGGGTCCTCTACGGCGTGAAATGGGGCCGTATGTGAGTCTTCTTCGCCGTCTTGGGCAGCAGAGAAGACTTCTTCCAGAGCTTGGAGAGGAGCAACGGTTTTGGGCCTCCACTCCCTGTGGGACTTCTTTGGGCCGGCTCGCTTCTGGATCGGGCTAGCGCTCCCATCGGAGAGCATCTCTTCAAACGCTTGATGGTCGAAGCGAACAACCAGCATCTGTTGCGTGGAGCCGAGTTTGGATGCATCTGATTGCGTCACCAACTTCTCAACTGTGGAGAACAGAACAATTTTGTAGGAGAATTCAAACTAGTAGAGAAGTTAGTCCCCAGTAGAACAATTACAAACTCGACTTGTACAAAAGAACAATTACAAACTCGGCTTGTACAAAAGAACAATTCAAACTAGTGGAGAAGTTAGTCTCCAGCAGAGTCGCCATCGTGTTTGCCATTGATTGTCAGAGAACAGAACAATTTTATAGGAGGACTGAACTTTAACTCACAATTACAAACTCGCTTGTACAAAATAGAGCCTAGTAACAAAACCTAGGAAAAACAATCTAAGTACAATTGTTTAATTTGGATTCTGGGGGGTGATGGTAGAGGCTCGGGAAAGTACTATCAACTCTGTCTTACTCCTTGGACGATCGAACACAACCTCGGCTCCGGCAAAGAAATGTTCTGTATGTATCTCTGTGTATGTACAAGGGAGTAGCACCTTGCTATTATAGAAATTCATGAATAGTGGGGGTGTACAGCCACGTGGCTAATTTTGGGCCACATTCTTGTAACTGTACCTCGAAAAGTGGACAGTTAGGGATTGGTTAAGATTGCACATGATCTGTTTGCTACACGAAATCCGAACTGTTAATGACTTGGTCAATTTCTGCCACATGTCTCAACTGCTACTATGTGGTGAGCCGCATGAATGATGTATCATGGCTGGGCCACATAAAGGACTATCCCCCTGTCGTATGAAGAGTTTCTCATGATCGGACCGCATGAAGGGTGTCTCATAACTGAGACGCATGAGAGTTGTCACATGACCGAGCCGCATGAGAGTGGCTTCATGACAGAGCTGCGTGAGAGTTGTCCCATGACCGAACCGTATGAGAGTGGCTTCATGACAGAGCCGCCTGAGAGTTATCTCCGGTTCGAGCCGCATGAGAGTTGTCTCATGTCCGAGTCGCATGAGAGTGGTCGCATGGGCGATCCGCATAAAGAACTTTCTTTGGAATTTGTGAACTGTGCCAGATATCATGAAGATTTTCTCATCTTTTTAGGAGCTGTCACGTCTCGTCTTTATGTCAAAGCCATCATTTCTGTCAGAGCTGTCGCCTTTATGCCAGAATAATAATGGCCAGCTGTATGGGCAGATTTTGAACCGCATAAGGCCGCATGAAGCTTCCTGAGCCGCATAAAGCTTTCTGAGATTTTGAGCCGCATAAGGCCGCATGAAGCTTCCTGAGCCGCATGAAGCTTTCTGAGATTTTTAGCCGCATAAGGTCGCATGAAGCTTCCTGAGCCGCATGAAGCTTTCTGAGATTTTGAGCCACATAAGGCCGCATGAAGCTTCCTGAGCCGTATGAAGCTTTCTGAGATTTTGAGCCGCATGAAGCTTCCTACGTTTTGTGCCGCATGAAGCTTCCTGGGTTTTGTGAGCCCATGGATAGCAAAATTCATTCTTTTTCCATGGTTCTACAAGACCCCCTTTAAAGTTTTCAATTTATAAAATTGAAATACTTTGAATAAGAAGCATGGGTCTGTCCGCATGAGCTCCGCATAGGTTTCTTGGGCTGCATACTGGGTCGAGCTCTTCATGCCGCATAGGCTTCTCTGGCCGCATAATGGCTTTCATGCCACGTGGGCGTCCCGTATCTTCGGCATTAATTACTTCTTTGCTTTAATGATTTTAAAGCCGTCTTTTGGATAGAATCCCAAGAGTCAACATTTAAAACTTTTGATTTGCTTGGGTGATTCGGAGTTGTCTTTTGCATGAAAAGGGGATAGAATCCCAAGGGTCGGCTTTATCTCCTAGGCAGCGCGAAATCCGAAGCGTCTATCGGTTCACACGCCTCTTGCCCGCCTATAAGTACGAGCAAATTTTGAATAGAGAGGTTCTTTACTCTCTTTTTTCTTGAATCTTTCTTGTCTTAGTCGCCGTTTTCTCTACTCTCGATCATCCATGGCCCCCAAGACTTCTTCCAGTGCTGCAGCGAAGGGCAAAGGAGTTGCCTCTTCATCGGCGATCTCAGTTCACCGCGACGTTCATCCTTCCATTGATGGTAAGAGCATTTTGGGAAGAAACTGCATGAGTTAAAATCCTAACTTTCATGGCTATGTTGTATTTTTTATGCGCGGGCCTTTCCCTATCAAGCTTTGGCATAGTTAATACACTTTTCGTCTTCATTGGACTGCTCAAGTTCAGTGTGATGGATCAGCATAAGCTGTGCCGTATGAGCCGCATGAGCGCCTCATGACTAAGCCGCATAGAGTATGCTTCATGTCCGAGCCGCGTGAGAAATGTCTCATGACTGATCCGTATGAGGGATACTTCATGGCCAAGCCGCATGAGAGCTGCTTCATGATCGAGCCACATGAGAACTGTCTCATGTCGAACCGTATGAAAGTTGTCACCTGACCGCATAAGCTTCTTATGAACTGGACCGCATAAGGACCCGCCTAACAGATCCACATAAGCTCCTTATGAACTGAACCGTATAAGGACCCACCTAACAGATCCGCATAAGCTCCTTACGAACTGAACCGCATAAGGACCCACCAAACAGAGCCGTATAAGTTCCTTATGAACTGCACCGCATAAGGACCCATCTAACAGAGCCGCATAAGCTCAGAAGTCATTAAGTTATTGTTCTCTGGCTATCTCCTGACTTCTTTCTTTTGTCTTTTTCAGGGAAGTTGCCGGTCAATCCTTCAGGGGAGCTTTTGGTAGGCCAAGCTCAGTTTGTTGTGGGTGTGAGGTTCGACCATGTGGTCGATTATGTGACAGCCCAAATCACCAGCTAGTTTATATCTTGCTAGTTCATATCATGCTAGTTCATCTCTTGCAAGTTCTTTGTATGCTATTTGCCATTATTGTTTCACATTGTTCTAACTTATTTTGTGCTAACAACATTAAATGCAATATGGTTGTACTCTGCTCCTTTCCTGACTGGATCGTTGTTATAGGTGAGGTTGACATGCCTACTCTTGCGCTATGGACCATACGAGGAGGAGATAGAGACTCGAAGGCCAAACCATAGAAGACTAGTTAGATGTGTGGTAGTTTTCATAATTGTAAAAGCTTATATTTTTTTCAAATATAAAACTTCTAAATTTTGTAAAGTTGATTTAGTTGTTGTGAATGAGCAGTTAGTATTTATGAGCATTTTGTTTATTGTGGACTAGACAGCGTACTACCGTCGATACTGCGGCGTAGGCTGGGCTTGGATACGTCTCGTATCCAAAAATTGGGTGCGGTTCGTGACAAGTTTTTATGGTGGCCCATGCAGGTCCGTTTTCACAAAAGATTGCGAACTCATGGTAGTACTTAAGTTAGTCGCACTACTGCGAACCTACCACTAGAAAGTGATCATTCACAATTAGGATTAATTTTATTTTTAGGAGAATGACTAGGACTAGGAGTCTCTTATTCAATTTGACCCTTGGGTAGTTAAGATTATTATATAGGCCATGTGATTTAGCCAATGATTTATTGAATTCTAGGTCCTATTGGATTAATCGAAGAATTTTCTAGGACAAAATGTTATTTTGTTTTGACATGATGGTAGGATCAAAGGTGGGTAGACTATTTGTCACGTCCCGAACCCGCAGAGTCCTTTTCGTCCGCGCTTCGGACTCTGTGAGACCGTTCGTCCTCGCTAAGGTGTGATGTCGTGCAAGCCTAAGTTGTGCTTGCACAAGGCCAAGACCTGTAACAAGATAAGGTTGGCAATAACGCAGCGAAACATATAGCAGATAATTGAAGCAGCAGTGGACATATATCAGAATACATGCATTGAACACAATGGTAACAAGAAACAATTCTCTTTATTGATTTCATTTGAACAGATTACAAGCTCTCGATTCTCTCTGATACAATGTTACATTCTCTCAAAACTATATAGATTACAATGATCCCGTTCCCATACATTACATCCCTTTATATACAAAAACTAAACTCTTGTAATAGATGTCCTCTCTAGGCATCTCTTCTAATTTTTGGCTCCTGAGGATGAGGCTCGGGCTATCGCTTCGGACTATCCTTCTCGATACATATTGCACCTGCATGCAGATTGATGGTGGGTCAGTATAACAGCATACTGGTGATTGTGAACAAAGAGCTACATTTGTCTGAAATGATCATTGTTCATTTAGTGAGAAAATATTTCTTATGATGTGATCTTGCTACTTTTATCTATATTTCATGCATACAGAGTTAGTTTACATTCTTTTGAAAATATCTTTGAAAAGTCACAATTCATTTCATTTCATTTCATTCAAGGATACAAGGGACTATTCAATTCAAGCACGATAACTATTCATTTCATGTGCAGTGGGCAGCGTGTTTCATGAGCATAATCATTTCTTTGTTCAAGCAATCTCTTAAAGACAATTATAAACATGATATCATATCTTTTCTTTAGTGGAACATAGCATTTCTTTGCTACGGATTAATCTTGGCAAGCAATTCATATAGCAAACTCAAGCAATACAAATGTATCACTTTTAAGTGATTCTTACCATAGCCGACGGTCCATCCCTGCACAAGACAAGGATTAGCATAAATATGATAAACCAATATTTTTATTATTCCATGTTCGTCTCTGCATCGTTAGCTCTTAGCAAAATATTCTTGACACATGCAGACTCGATTGGCAGCTGTGACTCTCCGATTCAGCTCTGCACTAACCAACACCTATCTATATGATGGTCTATGAGAAATCCCATGATTAGCCGCTGTGACTCTCCGGTTCAGCTCGTCGCTAAGGACTCAGATATCGGCTACCCTTTTAACATGGGGTCTCTTTTATCCCAGGGTGCTCTTAATCTCTCTTAGGCCGAGTGGTCCAGGCGCCCCCAGATTCCACCCAATAGACAAATTTTACTCGTGCACGAGTTGTCCGAGACCAAATGCATGCTCTAGCAGTTCTATCAGATGAGACAGATTTGTGATCAGATGTACGACATGTTCTTTTCGTACCTTTTCAGATATACGACATGTTTATTTCATGCCTTTGTAGATGTACGACACGTTCATTTCGTACCTTTCTTCTTTTCAGATCATATACCAACAGCTTCTCTCTTTTTTTGTCAAGCAGGATAATGAGTCATATTCAGAACAAAGATCTAAATTAACATGGCAATATCTCGTTTGATTTAACATAGCAAACATTCATTTCTTTTTATCAGGCAACAATCTTACTTTAGCATACAGGCATCAGTTCATTTCATATTAGAAGGCAACAATTCTTCTTAGCATACATATTATTTCTTTTCTTGTTCTTAGCATAGCAACATGTGGAATCTCTTATAAGCATACATACAGGTTACCGTCTTGTTATTAGCATGACAAGGTTCTCTTGATCAAGGAAACATTTATTTTTTAGCAAGGCAACATGTGAATTCTCTTAAAAACATACTCAATGATTTACTATCTTGTTATTAACAATAACATTCAATCAAAAACTCAGATTCTTATTAGGCGTAAGCGAATCAGCAAATGAGACTTTGTCCACTCACCCAGATTAATCGTCTTCTGTTGTAGAGCCAGCAATCTGATCTCTCTGTTTATCTAGTACCTTCGCGAAACGGGGCACTACACTATTCGCTTGGTAAGTTAGGTCTTCCTAGAATTCATGCTCTAATCCTGATAAATTGTTCAAATTTTCTTTTTGCCCTTTTAGATATCACCTTCATATCATAAGGTCTGAATCAATTACTTATTTCCATTTTGGCATATTTTTATAGTTTCTGCCTCTATTGTCCATATATGAATCTCGCGTTAATTGTTTTATTTAACTTTCCCTTCAACCATTTGAATAACCAGGAGATAGAGTTTAGAATGTTTATAATTCTCCTATCTTTAGATATTTTCTCCCTAACCAATTATTATATTTTCAAGACTTGAGACTTATAGAACAGATATCTATACTTTTCCTTGGAACTTGTTTGAATTTCTAGAAACTCCTTGGAGATTCTTATGGATATAGTTGGAAGAATTTTTCGATGACTTACAATGGCAAGGCAGATGCGGACTGTCCACTTTTATTTGAATTATTGATACTGCGGGTTCACGGCAGCTAATAACGCACTGGCGTGGCATGACCCCTAAGTTGAAATAATTTCAAGTAAGCGTAGGTTGTCAAATATTACTAAAAATATATCCTAGTTGCATTATTTGATCCTTTGATTTATTGTGTCAACATTGGATAGAGTTGATAGAGTGTTCGATACCATATTATCTTTGAGTCATGATACCAAGGGTTTTCTGCAGCCAGATGTACACTGGCGGGGCATAAATTTTTGGTAAAGTGACTTCAAGTATACATATAGTTTTTGAATATTATAGAGACTACATCCTTTTGGCATATGATATTGATTTATTTCTTATTCTTTTCTTTTATTTCTTGAACCTTTCTATCTTATCCTTCTATTTTTGGAACATTATTTGGCTCCTAGCAATCTTTAAAACCTATTTGATTTTCTTTTGCTAGATTCATAATCTTATCTAGATGTTGATTCTTAATCGTATCTTCCGAAATTTCGAAGACGAAATTTTTAAGATGGGTAGATTTGTAAGCCCACTTCCCGAATTTTTTTATTTTGATTGTGATTTATTTTTATGGTCACTAAGGGTCGTACCTAAGCTCATAAGGGAGCTATGTATCATATTGTGGTTATATGGCCCTCAGATAGTTATATGAACACTTTTTAGCTACTTTATATTTAATATAAATTTTAGATAATTTTTAAATATTTATTTCATTAAGTTTTATATATTTTTAATACTTCCAATATTTATTTTGAGGCCATTTGAGACTATTTTGAGACCCAGTATTTTTCTTAGGCTCTAAGAGGTTAGAAATATTTTTCTTATTTTTCTAGAATTTTTCTGGATTTATTTGATATTTATTCTGATTTATTTGGCCCTAAAAACGTAGAATTCCTCTTTGCCCCTGCAAGTCGAGCATCATAGTGTTTTCTTCTGCCGGACTTGGGGACAGCAGAGTTGTCTACGGTCTAAAGTGGGGCCGCAGGAGAGTCCTTCTCGCCATTTTGAGTAACAGAGGGTATCTCATCGAAGACTTGAGGAGGAGCAAATGATTTTGGCCTCCACTCTTTGCGAGCCTTCGTGGTGCGGGTGCGCTTCTGGATCGGGCCAGCGCTGCCTTCAGAGAGCATCTCTTCGAACGCCTGTTGGTCGAAGCGGACGACCATCTTCTGTTGTGTGGAGCCAAGTTTGGCTGCATCCGATTGCGTCACCAACTCCTCAGCCGTGGAGAAGTTAGTCCCCAGCAGAGTCACCATCGTGTTTGCCATTGATTGTAAAAGTACAAAACAGTTTTATGGGAGGACTGAACTTAGACTCACAATACAAACTCGCTTGTACAAAGAAAGCCTAGGGACGAAAACCTAGGTACAGCAGTCTAAGTACAATTGTTTATTTTAGATTCTGGGGGGTGACGATAGAGGCTCGGGAAAGCGACGGCCGCTCTGCCTTATTCCTTGGACGATCGGTATGCAGTCTTGGCTCGGAGAAGATCTGCTTGGCGTGGACGAAGAAATGCTCATCTTGCTCTCCTCGTGTTGCTCTCCTGGCTTCTCTCTCTCTGTGATTATTAAAAAAGGGGGGAGCTCTCTCTGTATATCTGTCTCTCTTTTTTTTTATTCTCTTGTTGCCCGTGGTTCTTGCAAGGGAATGATGCTGGCTATTTATAGGAGTGGGGTGTGATCATTAGGGTTTGCTAATGATCATTTGTTTGGAATGTCGGTGCTCCTTCAATCTATCGGAACCCTTGATCCTGATTACAATAAATCTAGACCATTAATGCGGATAGCACCGTATCTTTTGAGCAATTAATGCTAACTGCTTTAAATCTTCATGATTGATTACGCCAATGTCTGATTACTCGCCACGTGTCCCATTAGCTTGATAATAAATGATATGCCCTGATCTTAGTAATTATGACGATGATGTCAAATATACTTGTTGGGATTCGATTAAATCCTTGATTGATCCGATGCCACGTGTTTTGATTGTGGGTCCTGCCAGAGCCGCATAGGATGGGCAACACTTGAACCGCAGGGAGATACTCTTCGTGATCCGCATAGGACAATGCTTCATCGAGCCGTAGGGAACGAACTCTCAATAAGCCGCATATGCATAGTTTTTGCGAGCCGCATGAGCTAGTGTTGTATTGAGCCGCAGGGGCTGAGCTCTCAGTGGGCCGCATATGGCTGATTTCTGCTAGTCATATAGGGTGACTTCTCAATGAGCCGCATGAAGCTGTTCTCTATTTAAGCCGCATGAGATTTGCCACGTGGCAACCTAGGATTTTTAACGGATCGGGTCAGAGATCTTCTTCTTTTCCCGAAGAGTCTGTCATTATGGCAGAGCCATTATGACACTTTATGCCAGAGCCGTCACAGTCGTCAAATCGTGTCAGAGCATTAAATAAGGCCACTATTCAAAGGGCCAGCTGTAGGAAAGGATCACAAGGGGACACGTGGCATCGATCGAGCCGCATATTCCTGCTGAACCGCATACACTCTCGAGCCGCATGAGACTGAGAGTCTTCCTTTGAACCGTATAAGACAGCTCCCATATGAGCCGCATGGGCTTCGTATCCGGAGCCGCATGGACCATTATTCTGATATTTTCCATGCTTCTACACCTTAGCCGGCTGGCCAAACCGCGTCGCCATCTGGCCGTCCGCTTAAGAGCGGGGCCGACAGGATTGTGCCACGTGCCACCTAGCCGCGGCTCGAGCCGCCTCTTTGGTGGCTGCTTCCTATATATATATATATATATATATATATATATATATATATATATATATATATATATCGTATTCATTCCACAAACCCTAGTTATATTTTGGCCGACTTTGAAGTGTTGATTCCAAGGAGATCTCCGACTTCCCGAGGAGATTGCCGTCAGCCCCGACCTCGGATTCGTGCGCCATTTTTTTATTGGATTCATATTAAGGTAACTTTCTAAATATATAATTTATTTTAGTACAGATTATTCCTAAATTTCTGGAGAATTCGTAGAATGTCGGTTGTCCGAAACTTGACTCGTTTTGGTGTTTTCGAGATTCCGGAAGACCGAAAATTAAAATCACGAACCGTTTGATTCAGAAAGCTAACACAGAGCTCTACGACATATATTTTTCCCAGAAATTAATTCGTTCATCTAGTATTTTAGTTATTATGTTGAACTCAGAATTGATCGATGAATCACCGTTTTGGTCACGATTAGCCATAACGACGATATCTTTTGACCAAAACGTAAATTTATGGCACGGTTGATTCCAGCGCACTCGTGGCGCTGAAATATACCAATGTGCACTTTCAAAATCTTGAGTTTATGACGGTTGACTGGATAGTCAACGGCATGTCTCGATTTGCGTGCCATAGTTTCCAAAATTAGAAACATGACTTTTGATGGCCAAACTTGCATGTTTAGATTATATTCAGATTATTATTAGGTTAAATTAGATTTTTAAGTGATTTATTCTGGAATTAACAATTAAAAGATTAGTAACCCAATTAGCCACTTATTCCATAAATTTAGAACTAGAACCTTGGAATTGACTTATGATTTTCGTGCATGGTTCGTGGTACTATCTATGTTATAGGTTGATAGTTTCTAGATCGGCAATCCCCTCATCCACGACTTGTGACAACGGTTGTGCAAGGATTCAGGCAAGTACAGTATTATATTTATGTTTTAGTTCATTATAACATTTTCTCTATTATTTTCTTGTTTGATATCCCGTTGAGACATTGCTTGATATTCTATTGAGACACAATTGTGACACCGTAGTTATTGTATCTTTCTTAGTGTATCATTGATTATTATTGACTGTTAGGAAGTCGGAAGGGGGAATACTTGGTAAGTACGTGAATAAATCCAAATATTGTTATTGTGGATAGCTAAGTCATACACCCCATGTATGAGTTAGCCGTACCCTATTATTGTGGATAGCCATCGTATGATGTGCCGTATTAGCCCGGCCGTTCACCTACTAAAAGGTATTTCACACACATATAGTTGTTTCCATTGTTCCTTTATCTAGTTTCTGTCCTGCTAGATCATATCTTACTAGTTTATATCTTGCTAGTTCATATCTTGCTAGTGCTAGTTCATATCTTGCTAGTTCATATCCTGCTAGTTCTTCTCTTGCTAGTTCTTTATATGCTCTTTGTCATTATTGTTTCACATTGTTCTAACTTATTTTGTGATAACAACATTAAATGCAATATGGTTGTACTCTGCTCCTTTCCTGACTGGATCGTTGTTATAGGTGAGGTTAACGTGCCTACTCTTGCGCTATAGACCATACGAGGGCGATATAGAGACTCGAAGGCCAAACCATACAAGACCAGTTAGATGTGTGGTAGTTTTTATAATTGTAAAAGCTTATATTCTTCTTCAAATGTAAAACTTCTAAATTTTGTAAAATTGATTTAGTTGTTGTGAATGAGTAGTTAATATTTATGAGCATTTTGTTTATTGCGGGCTAGACAGCTTACTACAGCCGATACTGTGGCGTAGGCTGGGCTTGGACACGACTCTTATCCGAAAATCGGGTGCAGGTTTTGTTTAATGGTATAGTGTTGATTTTGGCCAATCAAGGTTTGCATCCAATGACAGTAAAACTCGTATAGTATTGATTTTGGCCACAAGAGCAAAAGTTTCCTCATAATCAACACCATACGTTTGAGTAAACCCTCGAGCTACAAGTCTTGCTTTGTACCTATCGATCAAATCGTCCGGCTTTTGTTTAATGGTATACATCCACCTACAACCAACATGTTTCTTCCCTTATGGTAATGATACTAATTCCCATGTCTTGTTCTTCTGAAGTGCTTCCATTTCATCTTCCATAGCAGCAACCCATTTGGCATTCGACAATGCCTCGCTTACTTTACTAGGAACATGTATTGCAGACATATTACTGACAAAAACTTTAGAAGCCTCTGATAGTCTATGAGTAGACACATAATGAGCAATCGGATATTTGGTTTTCTTTATTGGTTTCGGTGAAAATATCTCTGTTGGCACTCCACGATTACTCCCCAGTGGTAGCTGATATCTGTCATCATCAATAGACTCGGGAGTATTGTTAGTTTTAATCGCAAAATTTCTACTTACCTCTGAAATATCAGCGTGGGGGAGACTATTGGTGAAGAGAGGGAGAGGGTCCTTCAGCAGCATCAGTAATATTAGTATCATTATTCTGGTCATGATCCATAAATTGAATATGTTCATTAACAGACACTACAAGAATGTTCTCACCGGGGACATCAGGATCCACAATGTAATGCCCCGTCCCGCCCAGCTCATCGGAGGAATCGAAACGCCAACGGTGTTCGGACTTAGCCATGGCTTGCTCGAAGACCCGCACGATTGAGGCGACTCCTCGTTCAGGTGGGTGGCTTCGGCGAACTTACCTCAGCTTGGCCTACGTACTAATAAAACGAATATTTTCAAATTCACAAGTAGGCTTGATAATAAAAAAGACGAATCCACATAGCTAAGAAAGTAATCCCAAATCGGGTTGATTGAGTTAAAAATATGGAAAGGTCCCACGTTCGGCTTAGAAGTGTTGCACATTATGCTTTCAAAATGACACTCGGTCCTTCGCCCCATAGCTTGGGAGAAGGAAGTTGGTTTAAGTTGTCACAAAGCTGTGAACTTAGCCAAAGTCATAGGCGTCGCACATATAAATGCTTGATAAAGCATGCACGGTCCCATCGTCCAAGGCTTGGCATAGTCTTTTGCCATCCTACGAATTAAGTTATTGTACAATTGAGTTAGGCAAAAGTTATGTTGGGCTGTCGAAGTCATTCTAAGCACTGTCCCACGCTTTCTACGGTGGTTAAGTCACATAGTCCCACGATCTCAAGGCTCGTCATATAAAGTATGACTTGGACGATAGCGTCGCGTAGAACACAAGTCGGTTTAAGGCACGAGCCATGGTCGGCACTATGAAATGTTAGCCACGGTCTATGGCACTTAAGGAACACATTTTGTTCAAGTTAAGTAGGAAGGCTTTACGATAGTCGTTTTACAATCAATGGCAAACACGATGGCGACTCTGCTGGGGATAACTTCTCCACGGCTGAGGAGTTGGTGACGCATTCGGATGCAGCCAAATTTGGCTCCACACAACAGAAGATGGTCATCCGCTTCGACCAACAGATGTTCGAATAAATGCTCTCCAAAGGAAGCGCTGGCCCTGTCCAGAAGCGAACCCGCACAAAGAAGGCTCGCAGGGAGTGGAGGCCAAAATCATTTGCTCCTCCCCAAGCTCTGGACGAAGCACTCTCTGCTGCCCAAGACGGAGAAGGCAACTCTCATGCGGCCCCACTTCAAGCCGTAGAGGACTTTGTTGTCCCCAAGTCCGGCAGAGAAAAGCACTACGATACTGGACTTGTAGGGGCAAAGAGTGATTCTATGTGCTACAGGAAGAAACCGAACAAAGGCACTAGCCGCAAAACGAAGACTCATACGGCCAAAATTGCCAGCCGCATGAACGATGTCCATGTGGCCGAAACTGTCAGCCAAATGCATAACACTCATGCGGCCAGGATTTCTATCCGCATGGAGAACACTCATGCGGCCAAGATTTCTAGCCGCATGGAGAAGACCTATGCGGCTGAGACTTCCAACCGCATAAAGAAAGCTCGTGCGGCTACGACTGCCAGCAGCATGAAGACTATTGATTCCAGCCGCATGTCGCCTGCTCCATGCGGCTCAGTCTTCGATCGCCTATCCTATGGTCCTGATCTCTTGTGCTCGCAAGAAGACATGTCTGACTCTCTCCAGCACCACTTAGACTCTTCCTACTATGTGCCCATACGTACCAGAGTGAAGATGTCTAGGGCAGCACGAGCTTGGCAAGCTCGGTCCGCTGATCCGACCTCTGACCATCCGAGCGTTCCACATACTGTTATGCGGGCCTTTGATGGGAAGTTGTGCAGAACCACTCGAGTCCAGCCCCCGGCGGCAAACGGACAGAGATGTTCCCAAAAGTCTTCCAAAATCCAGGGAGCAAACATGGTCGCTCCGGACCCATCTGACTTGCATGAGGCCATCCTCCACAAACGCAAGGAAAAAGAAGGGGCCTCGGGGTACAAAGAGTCCTCCCACGGACGTCACTGCACCCAAGTCATCATCAACTGCTGTTGCAATAACGCGACGGTACGACAAGACCGGCAGTCCGTCTTCCAAAGACTGCAACAACCATGTTCAGAAGATGAGGCACCTCCCGTCGTCTCCTACAACTCTGCCCAGAAAATCCTCTCCGATGGGAGAGGGAAGAAGACAAATGTTTCCATCCTGAAGATTTCAACCACTATGACTAAGAGACTGTCGTCTAAGCGGGTGCCCACCACCGGAGTTTTCTAAGGTACCCGTTCAAAGACAAAATCTGCTACAGTGGGAGATTCATCGTCCGCATCACCGGGGGTTGCTGGAAATGGGGTTAGCACTCCTCCGAACCTCCACGACAATCCGATATTCCAAGAAGGCGAACTGGGGGAAACAACTCTCCCATTAGATGCAGCAAATCCCGATGTCCCCGAGGACGTCCATAATTCCCAAGACGAGGCAAACTCGGAAGCTGGGGGTACTGTTCCTTCTGAGTCTGAACCAGAGGAAGACATTCCCACATACCCCGATGACTTCTCATTACAAGGGTATGATTCGGAGTGTACGTCATCCACCGTCCCTTCCACTTCTACTCATGTCAGGACGGCATTCATGACAAACGACGAACAGGATGGTCCCAGTGATCGCCAACGCATCGACACTCTGGAGGCCATACTGCGCACTTTTGTCAAATCCGTGGATGAGATCAAAGCAGCCCTCCCTACTCTGCAGGAAGAAACGCCTGGCCAAACAAACTTGGGTCCCGCAGTCAATGCAGACTCAAACTCAGTGGCACAAAACCCGGGAAATATTCCTCCTGAAATGTCGGCTCCTACCGCTGCAGACGAAGACAGGGAGGCAAGAAAAGAGGTCCAGGAGCTCCGGGCCATGTTCTACGCCCGAGAAAACTGCCAAGACCTCAGGATACGACAACCGTATCCCGCTGCGTGGAGAGATGTTCCCTTCCCACCAAAGTATAAACCATTCCACATCAATCCATATGATGGAAAGACCTCCGCAAGTCGGTACATCACTTACTTCGAGGTCACCACCGACCATTTGCCCCATGACGATGCCATCCTTACACGATTATTCATTGGGGCATTGGAAGGGGTCGCCTTCGACTGGTACTGAAACTTGCCAGACAACTGCATCCACTCCTTCGCCAGCTTTAAACGCATGTTCTTGGAGAGATTCTATGAAGTAGGACAGGACATCACAATGTCCACCCTCATGGACGTCGTTCAAGGAAAGAAAGAGCTGACAAGGAACTATATTGAGCGGTTCCGTAAAACCGCCATGAAGTTGTCGTCCGGTAATCCGGATTCCTCCTTAATTAAAATTTGCCAAAAGAGAATGCTCCCAACAATCAGCCTCTGGATGGGCGAAAGTCAATTTAAGGACAGGAAGACATTCATCATCAATGCCACTAGCGCCGAAGACAGGTTGAAGAAGGCTCGCCAACTGGGATTGCACATCTCGGAGGGAGAGGACAAGGGCAGGCATCCTAATGCCAACAACAACAATAGGGGTAGCTCCACCAACAATCGGGACAATAAGGGCAAGCAGGCTATGGTGGCCGACACAGCCCAGAAACCTTAGTCAAAACCGGCAGACAAGCAATGGCCACAAATGACCTACTCCTTCGAAGACGGTCATGTCAAGCCCATCTTGGACATGCTCATACAAGGAGATAGAATTAAGCTCCCTCCACCAAGACGGGAACTCCGGCCGGCAGAAATGGAGAGCCCAAAGTACTGCCATTACCACCGGTACGTCCACCATGCTACACACGACTGCTACCAACTGAAGCGATACATCCAACATCTAATCGATTCAAAGGCTCTGGTCATTGACTTCGAGGAGGTAACCGTGCCAGCCAACATTGTGTCTATACAGTTTGGCAGTTTTCCTCCAACAGAGACTCAAGACGGTGTGATACCCATCCCTCGGGCGACAATAGAGATTGCTAATCTTCCACCTCCTCGAGATCAGGCTACTGGTCTGGTACCTCTCACCACGTCACGAGGGGAGGTCATGTGGGTCCACCCAGATTTGGTACCAGAAGTAACTCAGTTCGTACCACTCTTCGTTGGCAGGAAGAAGGGTGGAAAGGTCAGATCCTGTCGTATATTTTCAGTAAATGTCGAAGAAGCCACAGCTGTCGTCACTCGGTCTGGTGCTCAATCCCAACCTA
Organism: Iris pallida; assembly: GCA_029216955.1. Taxonomy (NCBI): domain Eukaryota; kingdom Viridiplantae; phylum Streptophyta; class Magnoliopsida; order Asparagales; family Iridaceae; genus Iris; species Iris pallida. The sequence goes on from JANAVB010007597.1 coordinate 1,494,030, forward strand.
CGCCAGATAACTCAGCTGAAGAGCATCAGCCGGCTACTGCTGACACTCCGGGACCTTTCTAACCTCCAACTTGCTCAATCCCAACCTACGCCAGATAACTCGGCTGAAGAGCATCAGCCGGCCACTGCTGACACTCCGAGACCTTCCCAACCTCCAACGACCGACAAGCCTAGGCCAAAGGAGACTCGCTTTGTTAAATCTCTCCGGAAAGAGGCACCTCAGGGGCTAGAGAGGCCCTACAACTTTGACATCTTGGCACAATTGGCCACCACTCTGGCCAAATTATCATTATACAAGCTTCTGAGACTCTCCAAGGATGTTCGTACGGCTTTGAGCGATGCACTCCAGAATGTCGACGCCGATCTAGCTCAGGTCAACCTCGCGGGAGAGAGCCCGCCTGCAGATCTCCAAGACAGCGCTTGCACGGGAGCGATGCCCAACATTGTCTTCACTCCATAGGATATGCTCATCAAAACCAACCTGCACGATCGACCATTATATTACACTGGATACATCGGCGACGTAAAGGTGGATCGGATGCACATTGATCCTGGTTCTTCCATAAGCATCATCCTGAAAGGTCTGTTACATCATCTTCGCATTCTTATGCATCGCTTGACGCCAACGAGCACAGCCATCAGCGGTTTCAATTCGGGCAGGAGCTACCCGATTGGAAAGATTCGTCTGAAGTGCCAAATCGGCGATCTTCAGTCAGAAGTAACCTGTTACGTCATAGATGCGGATACTTCTTACAATATCCTCTTGAGGCATCTTTGGATACACAATTACATGATCGTGTCTTCCACTCTCCACTAGTGCTTCAAGTATGTCGACAAACACGGCTTCGTGAGGACAGAATTTGCCGACATCGATCCCTTCAAAGGGGTCGAATCCTACTACTCAGACTCCTGCTTATACGAAAAGTTGAAAAAGCACCTTGGCGAAGGAGATGTGCAAGCTCGTACCGAGACAGCCACGGGATCAGAAGAACCTCTGACGATCCACCTCCAAGCTCGCAAACCTGGAAAGTTCGCACCCCTTACAGCCACTCTGCGTAAGGACGCAATCAGCCTCTCGACACAAGAAGAGCAAATAATAATCCGACTGCCAAGGTCCGGCCAGGCGCCAAGATCCACAACGGAGCCACTGACAATCAGACTGCCTAGAGTCGGCCAGCCATAAATGGAGAAGCTCAACTGTCACGCCCCAGTACCGAAATACGGAGACGGACTAGGCCATCTACTCCATATGAGGTACGTAACATCATACGGCGATCGTGGCTGTCAAGAGACTAGGGGTACATGCTACAATCAAGTCTCCTATGGTCCCACAGAGTTCTATGTCTCAATCAATCAAGTCACATCAACAATTAAATGAACATTAAAGATAAAGCAGTAAGGCGTCCCTGACGCTTCATCAAAATGATCATGAGAGACTAGCTTTATAATTTAGCTATCTCAGAGAGTCAGGAGTACAAAATTATACACAGCTGTAGTCTGTTTATTTACAATTCTGTACTGACACAAAATATCATGTAATCCGGCTAACAAGTGCCGGTGGCTAAATGCCGCACAAAATATAAGCAGGAGTGGTGGAGAATAAACCCACTCGAGTCCCCGAACTGCCATGCTTCTAGTATGCACCATGGATGTCAGGGAGGAAGATCGTGTCCTCTGGCTCTGCTACGAGATCTGGCCAAACAAAACCAGCGGGGTCAGCCCCGAATAGCAAGTACCGCCAAAGGGGCACAAGAGTTAAGATTAAAAAAACCCAGATAATAGAATGATTGATAATAGTAATACTTATGCAACTATTATAGGGTAACGCAACATCCACGAACCCATATGGCACCCTTACAACAAACAAGGACAAAAGGTGCCGCATGGAGTCGGGACGTGTTGTACTCTATAACTTTCACATAAGTTAAAAGGTATAAACAATAAAATCTCCTGATCGTGACTTCGGTCGATAGCCTATCGCAGCACAATAACCAACCCAACAATCAAATAAGAACATGGGTTGGATCATGTACCATGATAGACCATGTTCCTCAGTCATTCACAGAAGTAACACTTCACAACCAGAATAAGTCTTCCGTTCATAACTTCGGTCCACAGCATGTCATAGTACGATAACCAACCCAACAATCAAACAAGAACATGGGTTGGATCACGTACCATGACAGTCCGCTTCCCTCAGTTATTCACGGAAGGTAAATAGGATACAAGCAAGTCGTTTTCACGGCCAATCAAGTCTACGAGTTTCTAGTAGGACGAGGTTATCCTCGTATCATGTTATTTCAAAATCCTCAGATCGTGTCTTTCCAGCAAGGCTAGCCAACCCAGGGGTTCGTGTAGACAGGTATCTTTGAGCACAGGTCCCTCTTAAGGCCACCTTGCCAAGACATATAATATATAGTAGGAATTAATCGGATACAGTCATCCACTCGTTGCAGATGACACAGTATCCGTGGAGACCAGCCGGCGTGTCGAGACAATATCTCAAGGCGGCTGGTGTAACACGATCTCGGGATTCTGCCCTCCCCATGCATCTAGTATATTTAGTTGCCTAGTTTAACCCTAGGTGAAATCTTGGACTCACATGCTGTAGCCTGCATGATCATCCTCCTAAAAGTCGTACTCAAGTACGAGTACCCCAAAAGAGGATCCATGTCAATCAGTATGTCAACATGTTCTATCCTCCTTGGTGTAATGCATCATTGCAAATATGCCACATGGAGTTACGAGTCATTTGTCGAGCATGAACGAGAACTGGGACATTCAGGTACAAGTATCAGGTAGGAACACTTTGTTCACCGGGGTTACATTAGTGCTCATATCATGCTCAGGACAAAAGGCGTAAGGATATATAGCATACACAAACATTTACATATATATATACAATATAATATATACATATAAAAATATAAGGTATAGGGGAGTCCAGGTCAGAGCGCGCTCAAGTCAGGCTACGCTCAGGTTAGCCTACGCTCAGGTCAGCCTACGCTCAGGTCAGCCTACGCTCAGGTCAGCGTACGCTCAGGTCAGCCTACGCTCAGGTCAGCGTATGAGGTCCATACGAATCCTCATCAAGGCAGCGTATGAGGTCCATACGACTCCTTGTCAAGGCAGCGTATGAGGTCCATACGACTCCTTGTCAAGGCAGCGTATGCCAGACATACGCTTCCAAAAGGCAGCGTATGGGGTCCATACTGCGCTGCGCTAAAGAGCGCGCACAGCTCAGTGGCGCAAGCTAAAAAGCTCGCGCACACTGCTCACTGTCTTCTCCAAATCAGCAAGAACTCCATGGTTTGAACCCAAAGCTTCAAAAGTCCATAACTTGGTCAAAATAAGTCCAAATCCAACTTTTCAAAGGTCAAAATTGGGTAGAATAAAATTCTCTACAACATGGAACCATCAAAACTTGAAAATAATAAAGTTTGCTAGATCAAAACCAAGAAGATCCGAAAATGGTTAAAACCTAGATCTATAAAAATTAAAGCTTCAAAATGGAAAACTTCAAGTTCTAAACTAGTATAGAATGAGAAGAAGAACATATTTTGGCAAATAATTTTGTAAGAAAACATCAACATCATTTATGGATCCATCTCTTGAGCAAGTTGGTACTTGCCTTGGTTGGTGGAGGAAAATAAATGAGAGGAGATAAATGAGGGGAGAGAGAATGAGATGAGTTATTATATAGAATCTTGAACCCATGGGTTCATGATGAACCAAAGGGTTCATGATGAACCATTGGTGAACCAAGAATAGGTTACCCAAATGAGCCAAAACTGTAGGCCCAAATGCAGAAAATAAATTACAAAATAATATTTTGTCGAATATTTTTGGGAAATACATGAAGCAATACAGCATATAAATGTCGTATAAATACAAGGTAAATACAATTTATCGGAATACGTATTAAAATATGTATTCCAGGATCGGGGAGTGACATTAATCCCTCCGACAAGCCAATGACGATACGCCTTTCCAAGAAGAATCGTCACCCAAATGCAAGGGCTGGGGCTTCTAGCGAGCCAACAACTCCCCGCCTAGCATTAAGTGCCAAACTGGGGGTCGCTAGTCTGCCAACAACTCCCCGTTCTGCCCCACCAACAGAACCCCTGATGATCAAGCTGCCCAGGTCATCCTCTCAGTCTTCATTTATACAGGGGGTGGCCGAAGAAGAACCAGAACTGGCCAAGTATGTGGCCGCTCACACTGATGTTCCATCCGCAGATGATGTAATCCCGCTAGAAAAGATACCTTACTTCATCAATAAAGGAATATCTTTGAACTACATCGAGCTTAACAAGCTTTGTATAATGTATGCTATGGAACACGGTATAGGCACTCACCTACACACACAGGTGACAAATGTTTACACCGCAAATCAGCTTACTCCCGTGGAAGATGCTTATTGTATAGTCGAGGGAGGAGACCATCCAATCATCTTCGGTCGAAAGAATAATCTGCAGCCCTTCACCATAGAAGAAGCCGATCTCGAATCAGACGCCGAAAGATTGCCTCTCTATCTATATAGCCTCCAATCCAAATACCTCATGTAAAAATAGGGGTATGATCTAGAGACTACGCCAGGTTTGAATTACGGCACTGGTTGACGATTACCTTTAAAGTCGCCAGCCCCGACTGGCAAACCACATGACTACTACAACAAGACCCGATGCGGACTGGAATATGTTACGCCTACAACGACCCCTGAGAGCTCAGATGAGGAATGCGACTGGCATTCACACTCAACCGGGTCACCAACTTCTGATTCGGATGCCAGCATCGGAGACGTATTCAGACAAGTCCTGTCAGTCAATATGGCATTCGTCGACGCTTACGAAGAAGATGAAGACATTCCTAAAATTCTCGAGTTAGAGCCGTGGGCCCAACAGCTGGATCCACAATGGGAAAAGCGATTCGAACAGAGAGAACCTCCTACTGAAGATGAGGTTATACAGGTCGACCTCGGCAGCGAATCTTCTCCAAAACCAATCTTTGTTAGTAAAAGCCTGACAGACGAAGAGCGAGAATCACTACTGGAACTTGTCAAAGAATATATTGATGTGTTCACCTAGAACTATGAAGTCATACCAGGGTTAAATCCTGATATTGCTCTTCATAAACTCAACATCCGGCCAGATGCAAAGCCAGTCAAACAACAACAACGACGCTTTCGTACAGGCATCATGGATGCAATCGAAGCCGAAGTCAACAAACTGATAGCCAGCAGCTTCGTACGTGTAAACACCCTAAATTTCTACTACGATTTTTTTTATATTTTTCGTATCTATTTTGTACTTCGTACGTCGCATACAAGTTCGCATTTTTATTTGCGTAACATGCGGGATTGCGTTCGTAATTTCTCGACGAGTGCGAATATGTGTCGAGGTTCATATGTTAGAAAAATATTTTTATTATAAATTTTATAAATATTTTTATTTTGTATAAAAAGGTTATTTTATTCGTCATTTACAAATAAATTGTGATTTGGAAATTGTGATTTAATATTTTACGAAATGTAAAATTTGTTTATTAATAAATTTTTGTTATTTACAAAAGCTAGTTTATGACTTAATATTTAAGTATTTATAGTGATTTTCGAAATTAATTATTTTCATATTTATTTAACTATGAAAATAATATTTGAGATTATGTTAAATTTAATATTTGATTAAATATGGTAAATTAAATTGTAAAAGATTTTATTGACTCTATTTAAAATATTTTAAATTAAGTATAGAATTAATTTGGATTTGGATTTGATTTGAATTAGCTTTAAATCTATTTAATTACATGATGGATTATCTATTTGGGATTTAAACAAATCCTAGACCCTATCCAAATGGGAATTTCCACATCCTATAAATAGGCAGGTACTCCTCCATAATTTCTACCATCAACATTGTGCATCGTATCTGTGACCATCGAGTTTCTTATTCCATATTTTACAAATATAATATTTCTCCGTGTCGACAACCCCGACACAATACATTACAAATCCCGAAACCTAACCGACATCACCCCGACCCTCGACTTCCCATCTCCGACTAAACCCCTCCTTTGCTGACACACTTCGCCACCAAATCCCAGACCCCAACACCATCGACACCACACGTCACCATCTCCATCAACTCGACATCTTCGTCACCACCACCACAGATCCCCGGCCGAACTTCCCGACCGCCGCCACTATCCCCGACACCACTGCCACACCCAAACAGCCATTACCGCCACCCATCACAACCCATAGTAGAAAAAGAAGTAGAAAACCCTAACCTGAACCAGACTCTGCCGCAGCCGAAGCCGTCGATCCGCCGCCGCCCAGGCGTCTGAACTCCGCCACCAGCGCCGCGCCTCCGGAGTTTCCCCAGTGCAGCGCTCGGCCACGACCCGCGAGCACCGCCGCGCCCCTTGCCGTGGTCGCACACCCCTCATGGCCGGAGTTCCGCCCCCTACGACTTTCCACTCCTCGTCCGCCGCCCAAGCCCCGGCGCTGGACCGCAGGCGTCTGCCTCCGCCGTCGGCCACAAAGTCGATCCGCCCGTCGTGAGTTCTCCACTCCCCTTCCCGTACAGTCGTCGCCTCCGGCGCTCCTCCCCAGGCCGCCACCGCACGAGACCTCCGCGTCCTCCACCGAAGTCGCCGCCCACCGATCGTCCGTCGATCGTGCCTCTCCTTCTTCCACCGTTACTCCGCTTTCCTCCGCCGCTTCCCACAGCCGACCCCCGGCACTTCGTCGCCCCACCGCCGGCCGGAACTCGGGTGAGCCCCCTTTCTTTTCGTCTCTCTCTCTCTCTCTTCCTCACTATACTGGATTTGGGGGAGTGAATGATCTGATATTTATCATTTATTATTATTATTATTATTATTATTATTAATATATATAACTTTTGTTATTATTATTATTATTTATTACTGATATTATTATTATTAGTTTTATTATCATTATTATTATCATTATTATTATTATTATTATTATTATTATTTCAAAAGGATTAAGAATAAGGGTTAATATTAGTATTGTTAATTATTTTGTATAAATAAATGTTAGTATTTCTATTTGTATTATTCTTTTATTCATCATGATATTTACTAGTTATAATGATCCTTTAAAATTGTCCTTCAAATATATATACAGAGTATATATAAATACTATATTGGCTTGGCCTATATTTTAAATATGGTTTTAAAACCCTATATAAAAATCTCTAAAGTATTAATATTTATTTACAAAAAATTTAGTTTCCAAATTATAAATAATTTTATAAAAATAAGTTATATTTATTACGCAAATTTCCTTTTTGATCATTATCATTGATCATGACTAATCACATGTTCCTATTCTCTCGCAATTTGGACCATTACGTCGAACCTGGCTATCGAACAATCAAGACTTGTTGAAATATTGCACCACACCAAGCGTAACAACAGGCAAGATACCTTGCCATTATTTACTGTTCATAGTTTGTCTGCATTTTATTTACATGTCACTGTTCATTTATTCCTTGTTCTTACAGTTCTAGATTTACTACATGTTCAGTGATATTAGTTAAATTGTTATTATCCTTTGATTGCATGTGAACCTAGAGTTAAGGGACTACCATCTGTAGTGTATTGCATACCCCTTGACACAGTTGTACCACGAGGATGTGTGAGATGAGTAGCATGTAGAGGTTCTTGTGTGTGGGCTGATCCCCCATGTGCATACGTTAGGACTAACTGCTAATAGAGGCAGGTTAGGAGACTTAGCAGTTAGTAGAGAAACATGGTCGTGGATGCGACATGATATGTACATTGGGTGGGAAGAACATTTCCTTATCGTATGGGCTTCGATTGCACTTCCCTTATAACCCGGAAGCTCCGCTGGAGATACGGGTATGAGCCTCTCAGGTTGGCCACTGTCATTTTTTAACGTCATGCTCTCGGTCGCTGGTGTCCAAGTGGGGACTATACCAGATCCCATTACAGACAGGGCTCATGCGACGAAAGGTTTGTTCTCACTGCATGTTCACTTTAGTTGGTTAGTTTACCTTATTTTTGTCTTGTCACTTTCTTTGATTGTGGCATATTTTATATTCAGTATTTATATGGCATATTTATTGTATCTTGTTACGTCCCTCTGAGGACCTGGTTATCTAGCCAGGTGTGTGTTCTTGTGTTTCGTAGGTGTTCTAGCCGTGGCCATGATCGTCACTATCTCTTCGAGGATGATTGCACTTTGATCGTCTTCGCTTCTCCCGCCAAACTCATTATATTTTCCATGTATTTTTCCTTACTTGTTGGTAGTGGATTTGTCTCCGCCCAACGATTGTATACATGACAAATTCAAAGTTGTTTTTATATTATATTTATCTTTGTGGATGAGATTTAGTACCTTGGTTACTGTATTTTACAGCTTATGTATATATACGAGGGTCCATATACTTCGTATGTATACAGCTGGCATGATTACGTTCTAGTCCTACGTATTTTGGGACTGGGGCGTTACATGTTTTTGTGGTGGCCCATGCAGGTCAAGTTTGTCGTTTCAGTTACATAACTGTATCGAACGGGCCTGCAATATAGGATTAGAGTTTAGAATCTCATCCACCTACTTGACTTCCTTTCTTGACTTCAAATTCCGAACTCTCGTTCGACCTCCTTGATTTGCATCTTGCTTGACTCCTTCTACCGTAAATTCTTGGTTTCGTGTTTAGTAAGATGACTACACTAGTATATGCCATAGGTTAAATACATGGCTAGATGGATTGCATTAACAATTAATATGCATGGAGATTTTATTTGAGCTATAAAGGCATTTATTTTCCTAGAAATATGATTTTTAGGATTAGTTAATTTCAAGTTGGGTAGTAGCGTATTACCGCCTCCAAAGGATAGTTGAAATTTTATTTTGCTATTACAAGGTGGTATACACAAGAGGACAGCTAGATCGAGAAAACAAATTTATGATTTATGATTTTTGAAAATTGCAAAATAGTTTATGATTTATTGGGATATGAAACCGATTTGGGAAACATCTTTAAATTGTGACACATGATTTACGATTAAGTTCAAGTTTGGATTGAATATGTTAAAATTTATCTCGAATTTATTAAAGTGTTTTAAATTATAAGTTATGATTTTGTAACGATAGAGAATATGAAAGGTTTATGATTTACGGTTTATTAGAGAGCTTGAGGTTTTTAAATTGATTCTACGATTTACGAATTATAAGTATTTAATTTTGATCTTGAAGGGATGATGGTAAAAAGTTTTGTTTAAAATATTTTGGAAGATATGAAATCGACTTTAAAGGAAAATTTAAAATTTAAATTGTGTTCCATGATCTATAATTTATAAAGTTATTTAGATTTTGAGTTTAAAACCTTGATTTTGGATATTTAAATTTTGGAAAAAGGGAGAATTACTTTTGAAGAGTAGTTGAGACTTATTGGAAGCTAGAAATACACATTTGAAGGATATAGAATTAAATTCGGGAGTTATTTTAAATATTCTATTTTGTAGTATGAATTTCGACGGATAAACTTATTAAATGTTGAGTTTAAGATTTGGAAAAAAAAGAGAAAAAAAGGGTTATTATTCAAGTTACGATATACAAGGGTTGTTTCGAGGTTTACTAGAGATTTAAAAATTGTGATTAAAGTTGACAGTCTAAGATAATTGAAATTTTGGCGAAGTATCTTGGAAATTTTATTAAAAAAATTTCGAGGAACTTAAAATTTTAGATTAGATCATATATTGGTGAAGGACCAAGAAACAAGTAAGGTCACCCTAGTGAGATAGAAGTATTCCACATTAGATTGCCATGCCACCTATGACTCTGATATTGCATATACACAAGTATAGTTAGTCATCGATCAAACCGATAAACATATCTTTGACTTACTCGACCTTCCCTCAAATCTAGATCATTATTTGTGATCATCTAATTATTTGAAACTTAGAAATGATTAGAATCATTCCCTTGACCATACCATTATCTATGAGACCATTTTCTAGAAACTGTGTCTTTAACTTATCTTAACTTTGTGCTTTAACCTTCTATTTTGTGCATTAATTAGTACCTTATGAAAACCTACTTTCTATTTTTGATCATTTGGGTTCCCTATCGTGACTTTGATATTTGGAGCACAACACTAGACTTTTTCTTCCAACAAAATTTCACATGCAAAACCTAGACAAGCTCACCATCATGTAGGTATATCATGTCCCACTAAAACACGTCCCCTTGTACTCTATTTTTATGGTACGACTTTCGGGCCATAAAGACTCAACTATACCCTATACCATGGCACCGATATGCTTGTGACTATATATTTGGAGGCCAAATCTCGACTCAAATCTTCGGCCCGATTGCGATCTACTAAATCCGTTAAATGCTTAACCTTGTGTTTTTATCTTGACTGCTTAACCCTTGTCATTTTATTTTCTTGTATTATCTTGATTTACTTAGACCCATAACACATTTTACTCTTCATGCAATATTAGCAACACTTACTTTTTTCCCTTCCAATTAAATTGTTTTCTCATACTTCACTATGATTTCTCCCTTGTTTACGCCACCTTGTTCCTTGTATGATTCCCTTATACGAAATGAAATTTGATCATGACAATCTTGAGTTAGTAGAAGCTAGATTGGAGAACCTCACAGCATTGATAAATAATGTAGTTGGTTAAGATAATTACGAGATTATGAGCTATAGGTGGGAAATAAATGGAAAGGTGCAATAAATCCGAATCAACGAAGTAAGGAATGATATATTATGTTTTGATAAAACACTCGAGGATAAATAGACTTCGCGAATTTCAAATTTGTTTTGAGGTAACTATATACCGAGTGAAAAAAAAATTCTAAAAGCTTGGGTGGTTAAGATCCAAATTATATATTAAATTTATGGATGCAAATATTTGATAAAGAAAAATGTTGACATTGCCTTCGATGACATATAATGTTATGACGATATTTTCAAGGATAACAAATTGTTGAAGAAAGAAACCTTTACATTTTTGATGCATGGAGAATTAAGTTGTAAGATGGTTATGAATAAGAAGTTAAGATGAGTTACATCTTCTACCATCAAGGAGATGAGATTGTTCAATTCAAAAATTCGAGAGAGAGACTAATAGGTATTTTAGGAAATTTTTGATTATGATGATAGAAGATTGAGTTAAGAAGGTATACTGTTAGTTTTCGAGATTTATCATTGAAGACGGACTTTTTGATACCTATAGATGCATCGTACATTGGCCAATAATACAAATTATAGAAAGAAGATTTTAACTTTTACTTGGGCCAAATTAGTTGAAAGTTTTGGAATTTTAATTTTAGAGGAAATTATGGCTTGGAAAGATATGTATAAAGTGAGCTAGTATAATGGAGATTATGGAATTCAAATTTGAGAACTATTTTATGACAAGATATAGGAAGTTCGAATACAATTATAATCATATTGATTTTTGGTAACGGGACGTGGTACGAAAGAAATTAATGGAAAGAACGATTTATGATAAAAGAGATTACACGAATATTGATTAAGGAATTTATTACCTACTTATGAGGTTGCCTTTTTAAGATTAATGATAGGGTTGATCGAGCTTAGTCATTGGTTGGTTGTCATATGCATGATCATAATCTAAATTGAAACCATCGAAATTTTCTGTTCTAGTCGCTCAAATGACATATTGCCATTAAATTGTCGCTCGCCTCATCGTCGAATATTTTGTTGCATTCTCGTCCCAAGAAGATCTAGTAAATCTATTCGAATAAACCCGTTCCATCCCCTTCACCCTCCCTACCCTATCTATCCCTAAATTTCGAGGACGAAATTCTTTTAAGTTGGGTAGGATGCAAACTCCCTAAATTTCTACTACGATTTTTTTTATATTTTTCGTATCTATTTTGTACTTCGTACGTCGCATACAAGTTCGCATTTTCATTTGCGTAACGTGCGGGATTGCGTTCGTAATTTCTCGACGAGTACGAATATGTGTCGAGGTACATATGTTAGAAAAATATTTTTATTATAAATTTTATAAATAATTTTATTTGTATAAAAAGGTTATTTTATTCGTCATTTACAAATAAATTGTGATTTGGAAATTGTGATTTAATATTTTGCGAAATGTAAAATTTGTTTATTAATAAATTTTGTTATTTACAAAAGCTAGTTTATGATTTAATATTTAAGTATTTATAGTGATTTTCGAAATTAATTATTTCCATATTTATTTAACTATGAAAATAATATTTGAGAATATGTTAAAATTAATATTTGATTAAATATGGTAAATTAAATTGCAAAAGATTTTATTGACTCTATTTAAAATATTTTAAATTAAGTATAGAATTAATTTGGATTTGGATTTGATTTGAATTAGCTTTAAATCTATTTAATTACATGATGGATTATCTATTTCGGATTTAAACAAATCCTAGTCCCTATCCAAATGGGAATTTCTACATCCTATAAATAGGCAGGTACTCCTCCATAATTTCTACCATCAACATTGTGCATCGTGTCTGTGACCATCGAGTTTCTTATTCCATATTTTACAAATACAATATTTCTCCGTGTCGACAACCCCGACACAATACATTACAAATCCCTAAACCTAACCGACATCACCCCGACCCTCGACTTCCCATCTCCGACTAAGCCCCTCCTTTGCCGACACACTTCGTCACCAAATCCGAGACCCCAACACCACCGACACCACCACGTCACCATCTCTGTCAACCCGACATCTTCGTCACCACCACCACAGATCCCCGGCCGAACTCTCCGACCGCCGCCACCATCCCCGACACCACTGCCACACCCAAACAGCTATCACCGCCACCCATCACAACCCACAGTAGAAAACCCTAACCTGAACCAGACTCCGCCGCGGCTGAAGCCGTCGATCCGCCGCCGCCCAGGAGTCTGAACTCCGCCACCAGCGCCGCGCCTCCGGAGTTTCCCCAGCGCAGCGCTCGGCCACGACCCGCGAGCACCGCCGTGCCCCTTGCCGTGGTCGTACACCCCTCGTGGCTGGAGCTCCGCCCCCTCCGACTTTCCACTCCTCGTCCGCCGTCCAAGCCCCGGCGCTGGACCGCAGGCGTCTGCCTCCGCCGCCGGCCACGAAGTCGATCCGCCCGTCGTGAGTTCTCCACTCCCCTTCCCGCACAGTCGCCGCCTCCGGCGCTCCTCCCCAGGCCGCCACCGCAGGAGACCTCCGCGTCCTCCACCGAAGTCGCCGCCCGCCGATCGTCCGCCGATCGCGCCTCTCCTTCCTCCACCGTTACTCCGCTTTCCTCCGCCGCTTCCCGGAGCCGACCCCCGGCACTTTGCCGCCCGACCGCCGGCCGGAACTCGGGTGAGCCCCCTTTCTTTTCGTCTCTCTCTCTCTCTCTTCCTCACTATACTGGATTTGGTGGAGTGAATGATCTGATATTTATCATTTTTTATTATTATTATTATTATTATTATTATTATTATTATTATTATTATTATTATTATTATTATTATTATTATTATTATTATTATTATATATAACTTTTGTTATTATTATTATTATTTATTACTGATATTATTATTATTAGTTTTATTATCATTATTATTATCATTATCATTATCATTATTATTATCATTATTATTATTATTATTATTATTTTTCAAAAGGATTAAGAATAAGGGTTAATATTAGTATTGTTAATTATTTTTGTATAAATAAATGTTAGTATTTCTATTTGTATTATTCTTTTATTCATCATGATATTTACTAGTTATAATGATCCTTTAAAATTGTCCTTCAAATATATATACAGAGTATATATAAATACTATATTGGCTTGGCCTATATTTTAAATATGGTTTTAAAACCCTAAATAAAAATCTCTAAAGTATTAATATTTATTTACAAAAATTTTAGTTTCCAAATTATAAATAATTTTCTAAAAATAAGTTATATTTATTACGCAAATTTCCTTTTTGATCATTATCATTGATCATGACTAATCACATGTTCCTATTCTCTCGCAATTTGGACCATTACGTCGAACCTGGCTATCGAACAATCAAGACTTGTTGGAATATTGTACCACACCAGGCGTAACAACAGAAAAGATACCTTGCCATTATTTACTGTTTATAGTTTGTCTGTATTTTATTTACATATCACTGTTCATTTATTCCCTGTTCTTACAGCTTTAGATTTACTACATGTTCAGTGATATTAGTTAAATTGTTATTATCCTTTGATTGCATGTGAACCTAGAGTTAAGGGACTACCGTCTGTAGTGTATTGCATACCCCTTGACACAGTTGTACCACGAGGATGTGTGAGATGAGTAGCATGTAGAGGTTCTTGCGTGTGGGCTGATCCCCCATGTGCATGCGTTAGGACTAACTGCTAATAGAGGCAAGTTAGGAGACTTAGCAGTTAGTAGAGAAACATGGTCGTGGATGCGACATGATAGGTACATTGGGTGGGGAGAACATTTTCTTATCGTATGGGCTTCGATTGCACTTCCCTTATAACCCGGAAGCTCCGCTGGAGATATGGGTATGAGCCTCTCAGGTTGGCCACTGTCGTTTTTTAACGTCATGCTCTCGGTCACTGATGCCCAATTGGGGACTATACCAGATCCCATTACAGCCAGGGCTCATGCGACGAAAGGTTTGTTCTCACTGCATGTTCACTTTAGTTGGTTAGTTTATCTCATTTATGTCTTGTCACTTTCTTTGATTGTGGCATATTTTATATTCAGTATTTATATGACATGTTTATTGTATCTTGTTACGTCCCTCTGAGGACCTGATTATCTCGCCAGGTGTGTGTTCTTGTGTTTTGCAGGTGTTCTAGCCGTGGCCATGATCGTCACTATCTCTTCGAGGATGATTGCACTTTGATCGTCTTCGCTTCGCCCGCCAAACTCATTGTATTTTCCATGTATTTTTTCTTACTTGTTGGTAGTGGATTTGTCTCCGCCCAACGATTGTATACATGACAAATTCAAAGTTGTTTTTATATCATATTTATCTTTGTGGATGAGATTTAGTACCTTGGTTACTGCATTTTACAGCTTATGTATATATACGAGGGTCCATATACTTCGTATGTATACAGCTGGCATGATTACGTTCTAGTCCTACGTATTTTGGGACTAGGGCGTTACAGTACGTGAGGAGCAACATCCAGACTGGGTCGCCAACATAGAACCGGTCCTCAAGAAGAATGGGAAGATTCGAATCTGCATCGACTTCCGCAATCTGAACGAGGCTTGTCCCAAAGATGAATTCCCCCTCCCTATCACAGACATCATGATTGACAACACCTGCGGCTTCGAACGTATGTCGTTCATAGATGGTTTCTCGGGGTACAACCAAATCAAGATGTCTCCTGACGACGAAAAGCATACATCATTTCGAACACCGATTGGCACATTTTGCTACACAGTTATGCCTTTCGGTTTAAAGAACGCTGGCGCCACCTATCAGAGAGCCATGAGCGTTATCTTTAGAGACTATCTGCGTAAGACAGTGGAATGCTACGTTGACGACATCGCCGTTAAAAGCCGATCTAAGGAAGATCATCTCCATGACCTAAGGACGGTATTCGACCTGATGCGAGCACACAACCTAAAGATGAATCCTACAAAATACTTCCTGGGCGTATCCAGCGGAAAGTTCTTGGGTTTCATCATCACCTCCCAGGGTATCCACGTAGACCCAGAGAAGACGAAGGCAATCATAGAGATGGGTCCCCCAAGAAATCTTCGAGAACTTCGAGGCCTCCAAGGGAGGTTAGCTTACATCAGGAGGTTCATTTCCAACCTCTTCGGGCGATGTCATCCATTCACCCATCTCATGAAGAAGGGCATCTCATTCGTATGGGATAAAGAATACCAGCGTGCCTTCGACAGCATCAAAGAATATTTGTCGAACCGTCCAGTCCTGGTGGCCCCGGTTACTGGAAACCATTCCTGCTCTATATACGAGCAATGGAGCATTCTCTCGGCGCTCTGCTAGCACAAAACAACGATGCAGGCCATGAGCAAGCTATATATTACTTAAGCCGAATGATGATCGGGCCAGAGCACAGATATACCGCCGTGGAGAAGGAGTGCCTCGCCCTGGTGTTCGCCATTCAAAAGATGCGGCACTATGTCACAGGACAAACCATACATGTGATATCACGAGTCAACCCCCTCAGGGTCCTTATGACGAAACCAGGGGCACTCAGCTCTCGTCTCGCTACATGGGCAATATTACTGTCCCCCTACCATATGATCTTCGTCCCACAAAAGGCTGTTAAAGGTCAAGCCCTGGCAGACTTTTTGGCAGCCCATCCAGGCTCGGAGTCGTCCAGAATATATGAAGGAATCCCAGATGAGGTCGCCGACTCGCATGCAACCTATCACGATGATATATGGCGAATGTTCTTCGACGGCGCCTCAAGGGCCGGACCTAAGGGCAACATCGTCGTCGGAGTCGGGGTGGTGCTGGTTTCTCCTTCCGGATTTGTGATCAATCACGCTTACTCCCTCACAGAACCCTGCTCTAACAATGTGGCCGAGTATAACGCTTTGGTCATTGGCCTCCAACTTGCAAGAGAGCTGGGGGTAGAATATCTTGAAGCATACGACGATTCGCAGTTAATCATCAATCAGATCCGGGGTTCATACGAAGTTCGCCATGAAGACATGTCCCCTATCACCAAATAGCGATCAACATCATCTCGTCATTTGAAGGGTTCTTCATCGAACACGTCCCCGGACTCCAAAATATTGAAGCCGATGCCTTAGCTGGCCTTGTCGCTTCCCTAGCGGTTCCGAACAATGCTCATCAATCGGTGGATGTGATAGGCTACGAACTGGTCTGTCCCAAGAACAACGTTCAATTTGTAGCGAGTTATTCCGCTCAGACGATCAACAAAGCACAAGACTAGAGACAACCATTCATTGACTTCGTAGTCTACGACATTCTGCTAGAGGACCCAAAGGAAGCCACCTCTATCAGAAGGCGTTCTCTAAGATTCTTCTACGATACAGAGACGAAAATGCTGTATCGCTGATCCTACGATGGATTATTGCTTCGATGTCTGTCAAATGCAGAAGCCAAGGAAGCCGTACGCGAAGCTCATGACGGTATCTGCGGGGCCCATCAGCCTGGCCCAAAATTGTAAGATCGTCTTTGCCGAATAGGTTACTACTGGCCTACGATGGTAGCTGATGCGATAGACTATGCAAGAAAGTGCAAAGCCTGCCAAGTCCACGCGGACTTCATCCACCAGCCATCCGAATTTCTATATCCGACAGTGGCATCCTGGTTATTCGAAGCATGGGGAATGGATATCATCGGTCTGATCACTCCACCCTCTTTCCGAGGGCATCGCTTCATACTTGCCATCACAGATTACTTCTCCAAATGGACGAAAGCTGTTCCGCTTGCAGAAGTAAAGACTTCAAACGTGATCAGCTTCCTCAAGCATCACGTCATTTATCGCTTTGGACTACCCCGAAGGATCATCCACGATAATGGTCCGTAGTTCGCAAGCCACGCCTTCTATCGGTTCTGCGATAAGCACCGCATCCAGAATATTGCTTCAACGCCATATAACCCAGCGGCGAATGGGTTGGCAGAAGCATTCAACAAAATAATCATCAAAGTTCTCAAGAAGTTTGTGTCGTCCAACAAACGCGACTGGAACGAGAAGCTTGGTGAATGCTTATGGGCATACCGTACTACAGTCCGAACAGCCACAGGGAACACACCATTCTCCCTGGTGTACGGAAGTGAGGCAGTTCTTCTATTGGAGACTCAAATCCTCTCACTCCGTGTCGCTCTCACTTACCAATTGACGACAGACGATAACTATCGTCGCCGGCTACAAGAGTTGGAGGCCTTAGATGAAAAGCGCCTCTTGGCTCAGCAACGAATCGAGCTTTACCAAGCACGCATCTCCGGAGCCTTCAACAAGAAAGTTAAAATCAGAACATTCCAAGTGGGCGATCTCGTTCTGGCTGTTCGGAGGCCGATGGTTATGACTCACAAGACCGCCGGCAAATTTCAGCCAAAATGGGAAGGTCCATTTATCATTGAGACCGTATTCTCCAACGGTGCTTACCGCCTCGCAAAACAAAACGGAGACTTGCTCATGCTGCCCGTCAACGGCAAATTCCTGAAGAAATATTATGTCTAAACGACATTTTCCAGATTATCGAGTCATGTACCCGATGGTACCGCTGAACTCGTATTCACAAAATCCTAGATTATTGAGTTATGTACCCGCTGGTGCCGCTGAACTCACATCCATAACACTCCAGATTATCGAGTTATGTACCCGCTGGTGCCGCTGAACTCACGTTTTCAAAATTCTAGATTATCGAGTCATGTACCCGTCGGTACCACTGAACTCACACTCTCCAAATTCCAGATCACCGAGTCATGTACTCTTTCGTACCACTGAACTCACATGCCGACTCCAACTCTCCCAGATTATCGAGTTATGTACCCGCAGGTGCCTCTGAACTCACATTCCGGTCACTCTTTTAGGTAGTAAGTCATGTATGATCATACCTCTGAACTTATTTCTCTGAAAGAGCTTCTCCCTCATGATCCACTACCCTCACTCTCAGTGCACAAAAAAGGGTAATAGATCCACAAATTTGCAAAACGACCACGTTGATGTTACCTCTGAGTCGTTTCACTTCCGCCAAAAACAAATCACCCCTCTACATAGAACTTCTATGTCCTCATTACCTCTGAGTCGTTCTATGTACCCCTTCATGGAGCCCACTCCTGCCATGTCCTCATTACCTCTGAGTGGGAAGGCTCCATCGAAGAAACCCTCATATTTGCCATGTCCTCATTACCTCTGAGTAAATATGTTGGTCCTCCCTCGACTTATTATCTGTACCAAAAAAAACTCAGGGTACGCCAAGGATAATAGGTCCACAAATGTCCTCTGTTGACCATAAATATCATCCGTTGAGTCCACTCCTACCATGTCCTCATTACCTCTGAGTAGGAAGATTCCGCGGTAAAACCCGCATACTTGCCATGTCCTCATTACCTCTGAGTAAGTATGTTGGTTCTCTTTCATCCTATTATTCGTATCCTAAGCCAGGGTACGCTAAGGATAATAGGCCCACAAATATCCGCTGCTCACTACAAGATGTTGTACTGAGTTTCCTAGTACATTCACATCATTCCTCATCATGCCCCGGGAGCCCAGCTGCTCCATGACATTGTTTCTCCCGATACCCAGAACGTCCATGACCACCTTGTCGTAGAATCGTTCTAGGTATCCCTATCAAACTTGTTATCCGTACCTAAAACCCAGGTATGCCAAGGGTAACAGGTCCACAAATAAGCCTTCCCAAAACGGGACAGACGCCACCATAACACCACAAGCACAACAAGCAGTACAAATAAAGGGTAGAATAAAACATACTCTTTTATTTGGAAAGTGAAAGTACTATATGTTCTATGGACAATGGCCCATTTAAAGAAAGGAAAAGAACGAAAATAAAAAGAAGAAAAAGGCCGACTATGGTTCGGCATTACATAATTCCAGAAGGCAGTTCTTCACCAGGGTTGTCCCTCGTTCAAGCTGCTGCTTAGCTCGACGCTCCGCTTCCTGGGACAACCACTCCGTATTATTCAAGTCCATGTGTGCCTGCCAGTCGTCCTCCAACTTCTTCAGGGAAATTTCCAGACCAGCTGAAGCTCGATTCACTCTGTCAGCCTCCTGGATAATTAGCCCCCTATCGATACGGGCAGCCTCAAGCTCAGACTCCAGAAAAGCTAACTTCCTCTGAAGCTCAAGGATCTGCTCCCGTGTGTAAATGATCCCACGGGAGGCAGTCGCTTCCCGAGCCATAACATCTTCACTCTCGCGGCTCAACTGATCATATCGATCAGACAGATTGTGGAGGTCCTTCAGTACGGCCGGCCTGGCCTTATCCCGAGCAGCCCTTATCTTCTCTACAGCAACTGTAAGGAAATCGCGCTCCTGATCTATAGCAGCAGACAGATCAGCCTGCCGTAGCACCTGAAGCTGGGCTACCAGCTGATCAGCCTCCAGCAATTTTGCCTCTAGAAGCGCAGCTGTCCCTGCCCCACCGGGAAGAGTCTTAAGGATATCAATATGACCCTGGGAGCATTGCCGGGCTAAGACAAAAGAAGTCCCTCTTTCCACAGCAGCCGCTACCCCCCTCTTCACGTGGCGATAAAAGCTGTCAACCACGTCCTGTGACGCTTCGTCCAGAACTTTTGTAGAGGACGGCGTCAAAGAAAGCGTGGCCGGCAACGCCGAAGGGGGCGCGCTAGAACTTGCCACCAAGGAGACAAATTCCAAGCGAAACGATGTACGAATATCGGCTAACTCTTCCTCTGCCACCCGAAGAGTCTGAACACTCGGCAGGGCAGAGAGGTCGACTCTCGAGGCCGCCTGAGCAGAAGAGGACGCAAGGACCATTGTCCCCTGCCCCGGCTGTCCCACAATTTGACTTTCCAAACTCGAGCCCGCGGGAGGCCCCTCAAGACGAGCCGGAAGGGGAGGGGGTACGCTCTTCTTCGCCAGTACCCCTTCGGCAGAGCCTGTCTTAACAATGTCCATCATCGGCACTGGAAAGGCAGGACCTGTATGTCCAGAGCAACAATCAATCGACGTAACCCGAAGGATGTGGTGATAGAGCAGATAGGCCTCCTCGCAAGTTAAGATTCGGCTTATCTTACCAGGGAAGGAGCATGGAGGCCGCAGCTCGCTCGCAGCTGACGTGGTCTCCTCATCCGCGACCTCCAAGTTAAATTCGGCTAGCTCTTCCGTCCCAACCACCCCGGAGGGAGGTACGACTCGATCAGCATCATCTTGATGGAATTTAAAAATTTCAGGGACAGGTTCATCGGAGCCCCCGTCATCTCGAGTCACGGCCTCGGCAACTTGAGATTCATCTTCTTCTGACACCTACGGGAGGGAAGGAAAATAATTAAGACCAAAACTGGAAGAAAAGATGTCACGCCCCAGAACCAGAATACTGGAGAGCGGGGGCAGACATAGCCAGCTATGTATATTGAAATAGAATATATCTCAACTATACGGTCACGGCTGTCTAGATATGAGGGTTTACTACAAGCCAGCAGTCTCTTAAGGTCAAGCCTATTGTCTCAATCTCAAGCAATTAACAGAGTTACAAGATATTAGAGCATCAAATATATATATATATAAGGCGTCCCAAATATTACATATTGGATGATCATGAAGCTAGTCGTACAAAATGATAGGACTAGCAAGAGTTCAGTCATACATGATCAACCCTAGGATTTGTTAATCATGTTTACAGCCCGTAGGCAGACAGTAAGTAAATGTGCATCAAGCTAACAGGTGCTCGTCGGATAAATGCCTCAAAAGAATAAATTTACATATAAGTGGGTGAAACAAAAAGGGAAAACCCACTCGTAGCCCGGGTTCCGTCTAGTGTTCACCATTGGGCTGGAAGCTTGGTAGATCCTCGGGAGCTGCTCCGAAATCTGGCTACACAAAACCAGCTGGGTCAACCCCAGAAAGAGCAAGTGCCACAAGGAGGCCACAAATAAGAACAAAAGCCAGCATATCAGAACATAAAGAATAAAAGAAAGTACAAGTAGTAAAGTACACAGGGCGATAAACGACTAGGGACGTGGAACCATTCCGGGAGCTAGGTTACAATCCTTAAACCAAACAAGGACCGGGATTGTACCCCTTCGCCTGAATAGCTCACTGTCTCTACCCATTTATCGTTAGAGATAAGGAAAACAAACATGCTCAGGAGATAGCAGGTACTGGAGCTAGACAAGACTTAGACAAGGCTGGACATCATGCATTCACAAGCGGCCAAGCAATTACTACGGCTTACTACTTTAACTAACTAGGGTTATCACAAGCCTTAATTACTAACAAGATGCAAGTGAGAATTTTCAGTCCCAAGCCCTGCAGACCATCCAGTTATCCTTATGCGGGTTGAGAGTTATAGGTGGGTACATTGCCCGGGAGACGAATGTACCCTTAGATGACTTAGAGGGTACAACACATGACAGTGTGCTGGAAATGTGCTCTACTCGTCGGCAAGATACAAGTCTATTAAAGCGCCCAGATAACGAGATTGCCTGTGACTGGGAATTCTCCATGTTCTAGTTTGATCTAATAATTAGCCTAATCCAATTTAGCGCGAGTCCCTGGCCGTGGTACCCAGGAAGTTACGTCCTAGACATGATGCAAGACAAGACAAGTGGATTGTACAAGCAAGCAAGCAGGAGCACCCACGGTGTCAAGTTGATTATACGAGTCAAGTTACAAGTTACAAGTCAAGTCAAGTCAGGTCAAGTACAGGTCAAGTACAGGTCAAGTCAAGTACATGTCAAGAGTGCGCCGCCACGGGCCACTATCAAGTCAGGTTGGTCATGTCAGCAGTGCACCACTACGGGTCACTGCCATGTTATGCTAGTTCCTTTTCATACCATGCCATGTACAATAGTCATTCCAAACATATTTAAGTAAATCAAGTTCATGACAAAAGGAGTAAGGATATAAAATGGGCGTAAAATATCTAATAAAATACCAATATACAGGGCTATAGAAGAGCCAAGATTAAGAAAAAATAAACCAAATCTCCATGATTGGACAGATTGCGCAAGGGTCCCTGGGGTCGGGTTGCGCAGGAGTCAAGTGCGCCAGGGGCCAACTGCGCAGGAGTGAGCTGCGCAGGAGTCGGCTTGCGCTGAACTGGTTGGCACAGGGGTCAGATTGCGCATGAGTGGATGGCGCAGGGTCAGATTGCGCATGAGTGGAGTGCGCAGGGTCAGATTACGCATGGGCAGACTGCGCATGAGCGGACTGCGCATGAGCAGACTGCGCATGAGCAGACTGCGCATGAATCCATGCGCACTCGGGTTGAGCGCAGTTCGCCAAGGGGCAAGCTGCGCGGTCGACGCTGCGCTAAGGAGCACTGGCCGAGGGAGAATGCACAATCCAGCCCTGCGCTAAAGAGCGCAGGCTGCTGTCTTCTTCTCCAGGCCGAGAAGAAGACTCCAAGAACTCTAAGGTTCAAAACTTCATATCTTGGTAAAATCAAAACCAAATCTAGATTTTCAAAGGTCTAACTTGAGTAAAATTGAATTCTCTTCCACATGGAAGCATCAAAACATGCAAAAATCAAAGTTTAATGGATCAAAACCAAGGATTTTCGAAAATGGTTAAAACCTAGATCTAGAAAAATGAAAGCTCCAAATCACAAAATATCAAGTTCTAAAGTTGTTCTCCATGGCCTAATCTAGTTAATGGACAAATAAAAAGTGGTGCATATTTGATGGCAAGGTGCACTTGCCTATGGGTTGGGGAGTTGTGTGGAAGAAGGAAGAAGAAGAAGTTGTAAGAAATTAATGGAGTTATAGAGGAGAGAGAAAAGTTGGTGGGTTTTAATGAGGGTGGTTGTGATGGAATGGAGGTGGAGGATAGGCTAAGGTGTTCCACTCATGGTAAACCAAACCAAACCAAACCAACTCCACAAAATAAGACCAAGCCATGGTCCAAAACCCATTTACGAGAAACCAAAATCCGCAAGTCGAGAAAATAAAATACGTGCCAAAAATCAAATTACGAGTACAAATACAAAATACAGGAAATGGGGGTGACAACTCTACCCACCTTCAAAGAATTCCGTCCTAGGAATTTAATCAAGGAGCTAGAGATTGTCACGACAAGCTATACTAAGCACAGACAAGCTACACTAAGCAGTTCAATCATACAATCATACAATTCAAGCAAGGAAGGGAAAGCGTAAGGCACAAGGAAGACATTATACCTTACGAGTCAAACAGGTAGGGGTATCGCGATCGGATGTCGTCCTCACGCTCCCACGTTGAGTCATCCAGAGAGTGATGACCCCAAGCAACACGGACTAATTTAATAGTCTTGTTCTTGAGTATCTTTTTCCTCCGGTCCAAAATAGACACGGGCCTCTCCTCATACGAAAGGTTGGTACCAACAACCAATTCCGAATGATCTAGGATATGGCTCGGGTCTGGGATGTACCGTCTTAATTGGGATACATGGAATACATCATGTACCTCATTTAGTGACGGCGGAAGAGCGAGACGATAGGACACATCGCCTACTCGCTCCAGAATATCGAACGGCCCTATATACCTAGGACTAAGATTTCCCCGTACGCTAAAACGAATGACGCCGCGGGTAGGCGAGATCCTAAGGAATACATGGTCGCCGACGACAAATTCTAAGGGATGCCGATGAGCATCGGCCCAATGGCGCTGGCGATCATGAGCAACTCGGAGGTGATCTCTGACCTTCCTGACCACTTCAACCGTCTGAGAAATCAGTTCTGGACCGAGCATTTGCCTCTCTCCGACATCGTCCCATGCTAACGGGGATCTGCACTTCCTACCATACAGAGCCTCGAAGGGTGCCATCTGGATACTGGCCTGGACACTATTGTTGTACGAGAATTCAACCAGGTGCAGGTGATCCTCCCATGAACCACCGAAGTCAAGGGTACATGACCGCAACATATCTTCGAGAGTTTGTATAGTACGCTCTGACTGCCCATCTGTCTGCGGATGATACGCTGAGCTGAACTTGAGACGAGTCCCATAACTTTGATGAAGACTGTGCCAGAAGTACGATGTGAATCTCGTATCCCTGTCTGATACTATGCTGACTGGCACTCCGTGAAGTCTGACGATCTGTCTGAGATACATCTCTGCTAGCTGTGCCGTCGACTGTCCAACTCTAAATGGAAGAAAGTGTGCCACCTTGGTAAGCCTGTCTACAATGACCCAAATAGCATCTCTGCCTGCCGAAGATCTGGGTAACCCAGTCACGAAATCCATGGTTATGTGTTCCCATTTCCATTCTGGGATCGGTAAAGGTTGAAGAAGTCCAGCTGGCCTCTGATGTTCAGCCTTGACTTGTTGGCAAACCAAACATCGAGAGACATACTGGGCTATCTCTCTCTTCATACCATTCCACCAAAAGTGTTGACGAATATCTTTGTATATCTTCGTGCTGCCTGGGTGGATGGAATACTGCGAACTGTGAGCTTCTGCCATGACTTCCTGTCTGATATCTCCACTGGGTACACAAAGACGTGTGCCGTGTCGAAGCGTACCATCCTCATGAATACATAACTCTGGCCTTCTCCCTGCCTCGCACTCTGCTCTGAGCCGCTGAATCTTGGAATCTGTTAACTGTGCGGTCCGAATCCTCTCAACTATGGTGGACTGAATCTGTAGGCTGGCCATCAAGGCCACATTGGAAGGAAGAACCACTTCAATTCCCATCTTCTGAAGATCCGACAATAATTCTGGTTGCGCCGTCAGGAAATAAACTCCGGCTCTCCGGCTCAACGCATCTGCTACAACGTTGGCCTTCCCGGGATGATACTGCAAATCCATATCATAGTCCACCAGTAGCTCGAGCCATCTTCTCTGCCGCATATTAAGGTCCTTCTGGGTGAAAACATACTTCAGGCTCTTATGATCAGTAAAGATCTCCACTCTATCTCCGTATAAGTAGTGCCTCCACAACTTAAGTGCAAACACTACTGCTGCTAGCTCCAAGTCGTGGGTCGGGTAATTCTTCTCATGATCACAGAGTTGACGTGACGCATAAGCAATTACCTTTCCATGCTGTATCAAAACACATCCCAATCCTCTGCCTGAAGCGTCGCAATAAACTGTGAATCCTCCGGTCCCATCTGGAAGGGTGAGAATGGGAGCCGTTATCAAACCTCGCTTCAACTTTTCAAATGATTCCTGACACTCTGTTGTCCAAACAAACGGCACATCCTTGCGGGTCAACTGGGTCATCGACGCTGAAATCCTGGCAAAATCTGAGACGAATCGTCGGTAGTAACCGGCCAATCCAAGGAAGCTGCGAACCTCTGCCACTGAGCTGGGTACTGGCCAAGACTCGATGGCCACAATCTTCTGGGGATCCACTTCCACTCCTCCTCGGGTAATGATGTGACCCAAGTACGAAATGCGATCGAGCCAGAACTCGCATTTACTGAACTTGGCGTACAACTGGTGCTCCCTAAGCGTCTGAAGGACGATCCTGAGATGCTCCTCATGCTCTGCTTCACTCTTGCTGTAGACCAGGATGTCATCAAGGAACACTATCACAAACTGATCCAAGTAAGGCATGAAAATAAGGTTCATGAGGTCCATGAACACTGCCGGTGCATTGGTCGCTCCAAAGGGCATAACTAGAAACTCCCAATGCCCGTACCTAGATCTGAACGCCGTCTTCGGGATGTCCTGCTCTCTGACTCTGATCTGGTGGTATCCTGACCGCAAGTCTATCTTCGAGAAAACTGAAGCCCCCTTGAGTTGATCAAACAAGTCATCTATCCTCGGGAGAGGGTATCTGTTCTTGATTGTCACTGAGTTCAAGGTACGATAATCAACACATAGCCTGGACGTACCATCCTTCTTTTTCACAAGAAGCATCGGGGCTCCCCAAGGCGATCCACTAGCACGAATGAATCCCTTGGTTCTAAGTTCTTCAATCATCTTGTACAAAATCTCCAACTCTGAAGGCGCCATTCTGTAGACTCGCTCTGATACTGGTGCTGACCCGGGAATCAAGTCAATGGTGAACTCAATCTCCCGCTCTGGTGGCATCCCTGGAAGTTCCTCTGGGAAGACATCTGGAAACTCTTCAACTATCCGGGGCAACTGCACTGCTGCTACTGCCATCCGCAATACTGGAGGAGATGGCTCTACTGTGCCTCTGGAAAATAAAAACTCTGGCTCTTCGGGAATACTAAAGACAACTCTGCCAACATGGCAGTCTATCCTAGCATAATGGTTCCTCAACCAATCCATGCCTAGGACTACATCATAGTCTGCCATAGGAAACTCTATGAATCTAGCGGGAAACTCCCTACCGCTAACTACGATCCGACACGAGGAAAACACTCGATCTACTCCCACAAGACCATTACCAGTAAGTATATTGAGCCTCACTGATAATGAATCGGGCTCCAATCCTATCCGTGTCGCGAATCGTGCAGACATGAATGAATACGATGCACCAGAATCAAATAATACAGATGCTGGAAAGGTGTTGACGAGAATAGTACCTGCCACTACCTCACCTGGTGCAACTTCTTCTTCCATGGTCATTATCATAGCCTGACCTCTAGCTGCGGGTCCTCTCTGCTGGGAACCCCTCTGCCGACTCTGTGCTGGATCCTGGGTGAACTGCTGCTGGAAGGCCTAGGCCTGGGGCGCCAATGGCCTCGGGTACTGCTGCTGCTGCTGCTGGACTGGAACTGGGGCTGGTCCTCTCACCGAAGAACTAGAAAGGTTGGATGATGATGGACCTCCCCTATTCGGGCAGGTCCCTATCTTATGATCTGCTCCTCCGCAAGCCAGGCACAATCCCTGCGTCCTACGACACTCTGCCACTACATAGCCCGGCTTCCCATAATGAGAACATCCCATCGCGGAAGTCTGCTTTTGCTTCTGCTGCTGCGGGTACGTCGGGGTCGAATGCTGAATCGACGTTACTGAGGCCGCCCGCCTCGGAGTTCCAATGGTCAATCCCCTAGCTGCCGGGGCTGGAGCTGATGATTGGTGCATCTGACTGTGGGACCGCTTCCTACCTCCGGTCCTATCCACGATCCGCTGGGAGGTGTACTTATGCCTCCTAGCCGCCCTCAATACTGTATCGAACGTCTGATGCTCGAACTGTTCCACTGCCAATAAGATTTCCAAATGCAGTCCCTGCTGAAACCGCTGGGCCCTGTCAAATTCGGTTGCCACCAAGGTGGGGGCAAACCTACTCAGCCTAGAAAACTCAGATGCATAACCATCAACCGTCCTGCCTCCTTGCTTCAAGTTGGTAAATCTGGTCTGCAGGTCGTACCGAGCCACAGCATCAAAGTACTTCATCTGGAACCTCTTCCTAAACACTGCCCAAGCAATGGGTGCCACTAGTCCCATGGCCTGTGCTGCCCACCAACTGCGAGCCAAGTCCAGCAACTGTAGGCGTACCACCGCCACCTTCTCGTTATCGGGTATCCTAGCTGCTTCTAGAATCACCTCGGTATCCTGAAGCCATGCATCCGCGGCAACCGCATCCTCGGTGCCGTCGAAGAAAGGAGGGTTCAATCGCTTGAAGCTGTTCGCCGCCTGGTTCCCTGGTTGTCCGCCTCGGGTCAAAGCATCTTGAACTGTCTGGTGCAGGGCGTCGCTTCGACGATCCTGGGAAGCTATCAAGTTTCTGATGAGGCCTACTAAGGTACCATCATCTGGCTCTGCGGGCTGGACGGGCCGAACTGGTGACTCCCCTCCAGTAGGCACAACTCTGGAGGCTACTCCGAAATGCTAGGCTTGATCTCCGGGTTGCTGCTGGTCCACGGGACGTACTCCACCTCGTTGATCGGTAGGACCAGGTACAGTGCCGCTGAAGAAGACGACACAGGGAACAATAAGGAAAGGACCAGGACAGATCAATGATATAAGCACAGGATCAGGGCAAGAATTTCAGGGATTTGAAAATACGGCGGAGATCAAGGGCGAATACTGATTGAGACATCTATTCGGTAAACCCTCACATTTCTTGATTGACAAGACCTGCATGGGCCACCACTTAAACCATGTCACGCCCCAGAACCAGAATACTGGAGAGCGGGGGCAGACATAGCCAGCTACGTATATTGAAATAGAATACATCTCAACTATACGGTCACGACTGTCTAGATATGAGGGTTTACTACAAGCCAGCAGTCTCTTATGGTCAAGCCTATTGTCTCAATCTCAAGCAATTAACAGAGTTACAAGATATTAGAGCATCAAATATATATATATAAGGCATCCCAAATATTACATATTGGATGATCATGAAGCTAGTCGTACAAAATGATAGGACTAGCAAGAGTTCAGTCATACATGATTAACCCTAGGATTTGTTAATCATGTTTACAGCCCGTAGGCAGACAGTAAGTAAATGTGCATCGAGCTAACAGGTGCTCGTCGGCTAAACGCCTCAAAAGAATAAATTTACATATAAGTGGGTGAAACAAAAAGGGAAAACCCACTCGTAGCCCGGGTTCCGTCTAGTGTTCACCATTGGGCTGGAAGCTTGGTAGATCCTCGGGAGCTGCTCCGAAATCTGGCCACACAAAACCAGCTGGGTCAACCCCAGAAAGAGCAAGTGCCACAAGGAGGCCACAAATAAGAACAAAAGCCAGCATATCAGAACATAAAGAATAAAAGAAAGTACAAGTAGTAAAGTACACAGGGCGATAAACGACTAGGGACGTGAAACCATTCCGGGAGCCAGGTTACAATCCTTAAACCAAACAAGGACCGAAATTGTACCCCTTCGCCTGAATAGCTCACTGTCTCTACCCATTTATCGTTAGAGATAAGGAAAACAAACATGCTCAGGAGATAGCAGGTACTGGAGCTAGACAAGACTTAGACAAGGCTGGACATCATGCATTCACAAGCGGCCAAGCAATTACTACGGCTTACTACTTTAACTAACTAGGGTTATCACAAGCCTTAATTACTAACAAGATACAAGTGAGAATTTTCAGTCCCAAGCCCTGCAGACCATCCAGTTATCCTTCTGCGGGTTGAGAGTTATAGGTGGGTACATTGCCCGGGAGACGAATGTACCCTTAGGTGACTTAGAGGGTACAACACATGACAGTGTGCTGGAAATGTGCTCTACTCGTCGGCAAGCTACAAGTCCATTAAAGCGCCCAGATAACGAGATTGCCTGTGACTGGGAATTCTCCATGTTCTAGTTTGATCTAATAATTAGCCTGATCCAATTTAGCGCGAGTCCCTGGCCGTGGTACCCAGGAAGTCACGTCCTAGACATGATGCAAGACAAGACAAGTGGATTGTACAAGCAAGCAAGCAGGAGCACCCACGGTGTCAAGTTGATTATACGAGTCAAGTTACAAGTTACAAGTCAAGTCAAGTCAGGTCAAGTACAGGTCAAGTCAAGTACATGTCAAGAGTGCGCCGCCACGGGCCACTATCTAGTCAGGTTGGTCATGTCAGGAGTGCACCACTACGGGTCACTGCCAGGTTATGCTAGTTCCTTTTCATACCATGCCATGTACAATAGTCATTCCAAACATATTTAAGTAAATCAAGTTCATGACAAAAGGCATAAGGATATAAAATGGGCGTAAAATATCTAATAAAAAACCAATATACAGGGCTATAGAAGAGCCAAGATTAAGGAAAAATAAACCAAATCTCCATGATTGGACAGATTGCGCAAGGGTCCCTGGGGTCGGGTTGCGCAGGAGTCAAGTGCGCCAGGGGCCAACTGCGCAGGAGTGAGCTGCGCAGGAGTCGGCTTGCGCTGAACTGGTTGGCACAGGGGTCAGATTGCGCATGAGTAGATGGCGCAGGGTCAGATTGCGCATGAGTGGAGTGCGCAGGGTCAGATTGCGCATGGGCAGACTGCGCATGAGCGGACTGCGCATGAGCAGACTGCGCATGAGCAGACTGCGCATGAATCCATGCGCACTCGGGTTGAGCGCAGTTCGCCAAGGGGCAAGCTGCGCGGTCGACGCTACGCTAAGGAGCGCTGGCCGAGGGAGAATGCGCAATCCAGCCCTGCGCTAAAGAGCGCAGGCTGCTGTCTTCTTCTCCAGGCCGAGAAGAAGACTCCAAGAACTCTAAGGTTCAAAACTTCATATCTTGGTAAAATCAAAACCAAATCTAGATTTTCAAAGGTCTAACTTGAGTAAAATTGAATTCTCTTCCACATGGAAGCATCAAAACATGCAAAAATCAAAGTTTAATGGATCAAAACCAAGGATTTTCGAAAATGGTTAAAACCTAGATCTAGAAAAATGAAAGCTCCAAATCATAAAATATCAAGTTCTAAAGTTGTTCTCCATGGCCTAATCTAGTTAATGGACAAATAAAAAGTGGTGCATATTTGATGGCAAGGTGCACTTGCCTATGGGTTGGGGAGTTGTGTGGAAGAAGGAAGAAGAAGAAGTTGTAAGAAATTAATGGAGTTATAGAGGAGAGAGAAAAGGTTGGTAGGTTTTAATGAGGGTGGTTGTGATGGAATGGAGGTAGAGGATAGGCTAAGGTGTTCCACTCATGGTAAACCAAACCAAACCAAACCAACTCCATAAAATAAGACCAAGCCATGGTCCAAAACCCATTTACGAGAAACCAAAATCCGCAAGTCGAGAAAATAAAATACGTGCCAAAAATCAAATTACGAGTACAAATACGAAATACAGGAAATGGGGGTGATAACTCTACCCACCTTCAAAGAATTCCGTCCTAGGAATTTAATCAAGGAGCTAGAGATTGTCACGACAAGCTATACTAAGCACAGACAAGCTACACTAAGCAGTTCAATCATACAATCATACAATTCAAGCAAGGAAGGGAAAGCGTAAGGCACAAGGAAGACATTATACCTTACGAGTCAAACAGGTAGGGGTATCGCGATCGGATGTCGTCCTCACGCTCCCACGTTGAGTCACCCAGAGAGTGATGACCCCAAGCAACACGGACTAATTTAATAGTCTTGTTCTTGAGTATCTTTTTCCTCCGGTCCAAAATAGACACGGGCCTCTCCTCATACGAAAGGTTGGTACCAACAACCAATTCCGAATGATCTAGGATATGGCTCGGGTCTGGGATGTACCGTCTTAATTGGGATACATGGAATACATCATGTACCTCATTTAGTGACGGCGGAAGAGCGAGACGATAGGACACATCGCCTACTCGCTCCAGAATATCGAACGGCCCTATATACCTAGGACTAAGATTTCCCCGTACGCTAAAACGAATGACGCCGCGGGTAGGCGAGATCCTAAGGAATACATGGTCGCCGACGACAAATTCTAAGGGACGCCGATGAGCATCGGCCCGATGGCGCTGGCGATCATGAGCAACTCGGATGTGATCTCTGACCTTCCTGACCACTTCAACCGCCTGAGAAATCAGTTCTGGACCGAGCATTTGCCTCTCTCCGACATCGTCCCATGCTAACGGGGATCTGCACTTCCTACCATACAGAGCCTCGAAGGGTGCCATCTGGATACTGGCCTGGAAACTATTGTTGTACGAGAATTCAACCAGGTGCAGGTGATCCTCCCATGAACCACCGAAGTCAAGGGTACATGACCGCAACATATCTTCGAGAGTTTGTATAGTACGCTCTGACTGCCCATCTGTCTGCGGATGATACGCTGAGCTGAACTTGAGACGAGTCCCATAACTTTGATGAAGACTGCGCCAGAAGTACGATGTGAATCTCGTATCCCTGTCTGATACTATGCTGACGGGCACTCCGTGAAGTCTGACGATCTGTCTGAGATACATCTCTGCTAGCTGTGCCGTCGACTGTCCAACTCTAAATGGAAGAAAGTGTGCCACCTTGGTAAGCCTGTCTACAATGACCCAAATAGCATCTCTGCCTGCCGAAGATCTGGGTAACCCAGTCACGAAATCCATGGTTATGTGTTCCCATTTCCATTCTGGGATCGGTAAAGGTTGAAGAAGTCCAGCTGGCCTCTGATGTTCAGCCTTGACTTGTTGGCAAACCAAACATCGAGAGACATACTGGGCTATCTCTCTCTTCATACCATTCCACCAAAAGTGTTGACGAATATCTCTGTACATCTTCGTGCTGCCTGGGTGGATGGAATACTGCGAACTGTGAGCTTCTGCCATGACTTCCTATCTGATATCTCCACTGGGTACACAAAGACGTGTGCCGTGTCGAAGCGTACCATCCTCATGAATACATAACTCTGGCCTTCTCCCTGCCTCGCACTCTGCTCTGAGCCGCTAAATCTTGGAATCTGTTAACTGTGCGGTCCGGATCCTCTCAACTATGGTGGACTGAATCTGTAGGCTGGCCATCAAGGCCACATTGGAAGGAAGAACCACTTCAATTCCCATCTTCTGAAGATCCGACAATAATTCTGGTTGCGCCGTCAGGAAATAAACTCCGGCTCTCCGGCTCAACGCATCTGCTACAACGTTGGCCTTCCCGGGATGATACTGCAAATCCATATCATAGTCCACCAGTAGCTCGAGCCATCTTCTCTGCCGCATATTAAGGTCCTTCTGGGTAAAAACATACTTCAGGCTCTTATGATCAGTAAAGATCTCCACTCTATCTCCGTATAAGTAGTGCCTCCACAACTTAAGTGCAAACACTACTGCTGCTAGCTCCAAGTCGTGGGTCGGGTAATTCTTCTCATGATCACAGAGTTGACGTGACGCATAAGCAATTACCTTTCCATGCTGTATCAAAACACATCCCAATCCTCTGCCTGAAGCGTCGCAATAAACTGTGAATCCTCCGGTCCCATCTGGAAGGGTGAGAATGGGAGCCGTTATCAAACCTCGCTTCAACTTTTCAAATGATTCCTGACACTCTATTGTCCAAACAAATGGCACATCCTTGCGGGTCAACTGGGTCA
This sequence comes from Iris pallida, assembly GCA_029216955.1. Classification (NCBI taxonomy): domain Eukaryota; kingdom Viridiplantae; phylum Streptophyta; class Magnoliopsida; order Asparagales; family Iridaceae; genus Iris; species Iris pallida. The sequence goes on from JANAVB010007597.1 coordinate 1,527,522, forward strand.
TCGGCGCTGAAATCCTGGCAAAATCTGAGACGAATCGTCGGTAGTAACCGGCCAATCCAAGGAAGCTGCGAACCTCTGCCACTGAGCTGGGTACTGGCCAAGACTCGATGGCCACAATCTTCTGGGGATCCACTTCCACTCCTCCTCGGGTAATGATGTGACCCAAGTACGAAATGCGATCGAGCCAGAACTCGCATTTACTGAACTTGGCGTACAACTGGTGCTCCCTAAGCGTCTGAAGGACGATCCTGAGATGCTCCTCATGCTCTACTTCACTCTTGCTGTAGACCAGGATGTCATCAAGGAACACTATCACAAACTAATCCAAGTAAGGCATGAAAATAAGGTTCATGAGGTCCATGAACACTGCCGGTGCATTGGTCGCTCCAAAGGGCATAACTAGAAACTCCCAATACCCGTACCTAGATCTGAACGCCGTCTTCGGGATGTCCTGCTCTCTGACTCTGATCTGGTGGTATCCTGACTGCAAGTCTATCTTCGAAAAAACTGAAGCCCCCTTGAGTTGATCAAACAAGTCATCTATCCTCGGGAGAGGGTATCTGTTCTTGATTGTCACTGAGTTCAAGGTACGATAATCAACACATAGCCTGGACGTACCATCCTTCTTTTTCACAAGAAGCATCGGGGCTCCCCAAGGCGATCCACTAGCACGAATGAATCCCTTGGTTCTAAGTTCTTCAATCATCTTGTACAAAATCTCCAACTCTGAAGGCGTCATTCTGTAGACTCGCTCTGATACTGGTGCTGACCCGGGAATCAAGTCAATGGTGAACTCGATCTCCCGCTCTGGTGGCATCCCTGGAAGTTCCTCTGGGAAGACATCTGGAAACTCTTCAACTATCCGGGGCAACTGCACTGCTGCTACTGCCATCCGCAATACTGGAGGAGATGGCTCTACTGTGCCTCTGGAAAATAAAAACTCTGGCTCTCCGGGAATACTAAAGACAACTCTGCCAACATGGCAGTCTATCCTAGCATAATGGTTCCTCAACCAATCCATGCCTAGGACTACATCATAGTCTGCCATAGGAAACTCTATGAATCTAGCAGGAAACTCCCTACCGCTAACTACGATCCGACACGAGGAAAACACTCGATCTACTCCCACAAGACCATTACCAGTAAGTATATTGAGCCTCACTGATAATGAATCGGGCTCCAATCCTATCCGTGTCGCGAATCGTGCAGACATGAATGAATACGATGCACCAGAATCAAATAATACAGATGCTGGAAAGGTGTTGACGAGAATAGTACCTGCCACTACCTCACCTGGTGCAACTTCTTCTTCCATGGTCATCATCATAGCCTGACCTCTAGCTGCGGGTCCTCTCTACTGGGAACCCCTCTGCCGACTCTGTGCTGGATCCTGGGTGAACTGCTGCTGGAAGGCCTGGGCCTGGGGCGCCAATGGCCTCGGGTACTGCTGCTGCTGCTGCTGGACTGGAACTGGGGCTGGTCCTCTCACCGAAGAACTAGAAATGTTGGATGATGATGGACCTCCCCTATTCGGGCAGGTCCCTATCTTATGATCTGCTCCTCCGCAAGCCAGGCACAATCCCTGCGTCCTACGACACTCTGCCACTACATAGCCCGGCTTCCCATAATGAGAACATCCCATCGCGGAAGTCTGCTTCTGCTTCTGCTGCTGCGGGTACGTCGGGGTCGAATGCTGAATCGACGTTACTGAGGCCGCCCGCCTCGGAGTTCCAATGGTCAATCCCCTAGCTGCCGGGGCTGGAGCTGATGATTGGTGCATCTGACTGTGGGACCGCTTCCTACCTCCGGTCCTATCCACGATCCGCTGGGAGGTGTACTTATGCCTCCTAGCCGCCCTCAATACTGTATCGAACGTCTGATGCTCGAACTGTTCCACTGCCAATAAGATTTCCAAATGCAGTCCCTGCTGAAACCGCTGGGCCCTGTCAAATTCGGTTGCCACCAAGGTGGGGGCAAACCTGCTCAGCCTAGAAAACTCAGATGCATAACCATCAACCGTCCTGCCTCCTTGCTTCAAGTTGGTAAATCTGGTCTGCAGGTCGTACCGAGCCACAGCATCAAAGTACTTCATCTGGAACCTCTCCCTAAACACTGCCCAAGCAATGGGTGCCACTAGTCCCATGGCCTGTGCTGCCCACCAACTGCGAGCCAAGTCCAGCAACTATAGGCGTACCACCGCCACCTTCTCGTTATCGGGTATCCTAGCTGCTTCCAGAATCACCTCGGTATCCTGAAGCCATGCATCCGCGGCAACCGCATCCTCGGTGTCGTCGAAGAAAGGAGGGTTCAATCGCTTGAAGCTGTTCGCCGCCTGGTTCCCTGGATGTCCGCCTCGGGTCAAAGCATCTTGAACTGTCTGGTGCAGGGCGTCGCTTCGACGATCCTGGGAAGATATCAAGTTTCTGATGAGGCCTACTAAGGTACCATCATCTGGCTCTGCGGGCTGGACGGGCCGAACTGGTGACTCCCCTCCAGTAGGCACAACTCTGGAGGCTACTCCGAAATGCTGGGCTTGATCTCCGGGTTGCTGCTGGTCCACGGGACGTACTCCACCTCGTTGATCGGTAGGACCAGGTACAATGCCGCTGAAGAAGACGACACAGGGAACAATAAGGAAAGGACCAGGACAGATCAATGATATAAGCACAGGATCAGGGCAAGAATTTCAGGGATTTGAAAATACGGCGGAGATCAAGGGCGAATACTGATTGAGACATCTATTCGGTAAACCCTCACATTTCTTGATTGACAAGACCTGCATGGGCCACCACTTAAACCATGTCACGCCCCAGAACCAGAATACTGGAGAGCGGGGGCAGACATAGCCAGCTACGTATATTGAAATAGAATACATCTCAACTATACGGTCACGACTGTCTAGATATGAGGGTTTACTACAAGCCAGCAGTCTCTTATGGTCAAGCCTATTGTCTCAATCTCAAGCAATTAACAGAGTTACAAGATATTAGAGCATCAAATATATATATATATAAGGCATCCCAAATATTACATATTGGATGATCATGAAGCTAGTCGTACAAAATGATAGGACTAGCAAGAGTTCAGTCATACATGATTAACCCTAGGATTTGTTAATCATGTTTACAGCCCGTAGGCAGACAGTAAGTAAATGTGCATCGAGCTAACAGGTGCTCGTCGGCTAAACGCCTCAAAAGAATAAATTTACATATAAGTGGGTGAAACAAAAAGGAAAAACCCACTCGTAGCCCGGGTTCCGTCTAGTGTTCACCATTGGGCTGGAAGCTTGGTAGATCCTCGGAAGCTGCTCCGAAATCTGGCCACACAAAACCAGCTGGGTCAACCCCAGAAAGAGCAAGTGCCACAAGGAGGCCACAAATAAGAACAAAAGCCAGCATATCAGAACATAAAGAATAAAAGAAAGTACAAGTAGTAAAGTACACAGGGCGATAAACGACTAGGGACGTGGAACCATTCCGGGAGCCAGGTTACAATCCTTAAACCAAACAAGGACCAAAATTGTACCCCTTCGCCTGAATAGCTCACTGTCTCTACCCATTTATCGTTAGAGATAAGGAAAACAAACATGCTCAGGAGATAGCAGGTACTGGAGCTAGACAAGACTTAGACAAGGCTGGACATCATGCATTCACAAGTGGCCAAGCAATTACTACGGCTTACTACTTTAACTAACTAGGGTTATCACAAGCCTTAATTACTAACAAGATACAAGTGAGAATTTTCAGTCCCAAGCCCTGCAGACCATCCAGTTATCCTTCTGCGGGTTGAGAGTTATAGGTGGGTACATTGCCCGGGAGACGAATGTACCCTTAGATGACTTAGAGGGTACAACACATGACAGTGTGCTGGAAATGTGCTCTACTCGTCGGCAAGCTACAAGTCCATTAAAGCACCCAGATAACGAGATTGCCTGTGACTGGGAATTCTCCATGTTCTAGTTTGATCTAATAATTAGCCTGATCCAATTTAGCGCGAGTCCCTGGCCGTGGTACCCAGGAAGTCACGTCCTAGACATGATGCAAGACAAGTGGATTGTACAAGCAAGCAAGCAGGAGCACCCACGGTGTCAAGTTGATTATACGAGTCAAGTTACAAGTTACAAGTCAAGTCAAGTCAGGTCAAGTACAGGTCAAGTCAAGTACATGTCAAGAGTGCGCCGCCACGGGCCACTATCTAGTCAGGTTGGTCATGTCAGGAGTGTACCACTACGGGTCACTGCCAGGTTATGCTAGTTCCTTTTCATACCATGCCATGTACAATAGTCATTCCAAACATATTTAAGTAAATCAAGTTCATGACAAAAGGCATAAGGATATAAAATGGGCATAAAATATCTAATAAAAAACTAATATACAGGGCTATAGAAGAGCCAAGATTAAGGAAAAATAAACCAAATCTCCATGATTGGACAGATTGCGCAAGGGTCCCTGGGGTCGGGTTGCGCAGGAGTCAAGTGCGCCAGGGGCCAACTGCGCAGGAGTGAGCTGCGCAGGAGTCGGCTTGCGCTGAACTGGTTGGCACAGGGGTCAGATTGCGCATGAGTAGATGGCGCAGGGTCAGATTGCGCATGAGTGGAGTGCGTAGGGTCAGATTGCACATGGGCAGACTGCGCATGAGCGGACTGCGCATGAGCAGACTGCGCATGAATCCATGCGCACTCGGGTTGAGCGCAGTTCGCCAAGGGGCAAGCTGCGCGGTCGACGCTGCGCTAAGGAGCGCTGGCCGAGGAAGAATGCGCAATCCAGCCCTGCGCTAAAGAGCGCAGGCTGCTGTCTTCTTCTCCAGGCCGAGAAGAAGACTCCAAGAACTCTAAGGTTCAAAACTTCATATCTTGGTAAAATCAAAACCAAATCTAGATTTTCAAAGGTCTAACTTGAGTAAAATTGAATTCTCTTCCACATGGAAGCATCAAAACATGCAAAAATCAAAGTTTAATGGATCAAAACCAAGGATTTTCGAAAATGGTTAAAACCTAGATCTAGAAAAATGAAAGCTCCAAATCACAAAATATCAAGTTCTAAAGTTGTTCTCCATGGCCTAATCTAGTTAATGGACAAATAAAAAGTGGTGCATATTTGATGGCAAGGTGCACTTGCCTATGGGTTGGGGAGTTGTGTGGAAGAAGGAAGAAGAAGAAGTTGTAAGAAATTAATGGAGTTATAGAGGAGAGAGAAAAGGTTGGTGGGTTTTAATGAGGGTGGTTGTGATGGAATGGAGGTGGAGGATAGGCTAAGGTGTTCCACTCATGGTAAACCAAACCAAACCAAACCAACTCCACAAAATAAGACCAAGCCATGGTCCAAAACCCATTTACGAGAAACCAAAATCCGCAAGTCGAGAAAATAAAATACGTGCCAAAAATCAAATTACGAGTACAAATACGAAATACAGGAAATGGGGGTGACAACTCTACCCACCTTCAAAGAATTCCGTCCTAGGAATTTAATCAAGGAGCTAGAGATTGTCACGACAAGCTATACTAAGCACAGACAAGCTACACTAAGCAGTTCAATCATACAATCATACAATTCAAGCAAGGAAGGGAAAGCGTAAGGCACAAGGAAGACATTATACCTTACGAGTCAAACAGGTAGGGGTATCGCGATCGGATGTCGTCCTCACGCTCCCACGTTGAGTCACCCAGAGAGTGATGACCCCAAGCAACACGGACTAATTTAATAGTCTTGTTCTTGAGTATCTTTTTCCTCCGGTCCAAAATAGACACGGGCCTCTCCTCATACGAAAGGTTGGTACCAACAACCAATTTCGAATGATCTAGGATATGGCTCGGGTCTGGGATGTACCGTCTTAATTGGGATACATGGAATACATCATGTACCTCATTTAGTGACGGCGGAAGAGCGAGACGATAGGATACATCGCCTACTCGCTCCAGAATATCGAACGGCCCTATATACCTAGGACTAAGATTTCCCTGTACGCTAAAACGAATGACGCTGCGGGTAGGCGAGATCCTAAGGAACACATGGTCGTCGACGACAAATTCTAAGGGACGCCGATGAGCATCGGCCCAATGGCGCTGGCGATCATGAGCAACTCGGAGGTGATCTCTGACCTTCCTGACCACTTCAACCGTCTGAGAAATCAGTTCTGGACCGAGCATCTGCCTCTCTCCGACATCGTCCCATGCTAACGGGGATCTGCACTTCCTACCATACAGAGCCTCGAAGGGTGCCATCTGGATACTGGCCTGAAAACTATTGTTGTACGAAAATTCAACCAGGTGCAGGTGATCCTCCTACGAACCACCGAAGTCAAGGGTACATGACCGCAACATATCTTCAAGAGTTTGTATAGTACGCTCTGACTGCCCATCTGTCTGCGGATGATACGCTGAGCTGAACTTGAGACGAGTCCCCAAACTTTGATGAAGACTGCGCCAGAAGTACGATGTGAATCTCGTATCCCTGTCTGATACTATGCTGACTGGCACTCCGTGAAGTCTGACGATCTGTCTGAGATACATCTCTGCTAGCTGTGCCGTCGACTGTCCAACTCTAAATGGAAGAAAGTGTGCCACCTTGGTAAGCCTGTCTACAATGACCCAAATAGCATCTCTGCCTGCCGAAGATCTGGGTAACCCAGTCACGAAATCCATGGTTATGTGTTCCCATTTCCATTCTGGGATCGGTAAAGGTTGAAGAAGTCCAGCTGGCCTCTGATGTTCAGCCTTGACTTGTTGGCAAACCAAACATCGAGAGACATACTGGGCTATCTCTCTCTTCATACCATTCCACCAAAAGTGTTGACGAATATCTCTGTACATCTTCGTGCTGCCTGGGTGGATGGAATACTGCGAACTGTGAGCTTCTGCCATGACTTCCTGTCTGATATCTCTACTGGGTACACAAAGACGTGTGCCGTGTCGAAGCGTACCATCCTCATGAATACATAACTCTGGCCTTCTCCCTGCCTCGCACTCTGCTCTGAGCCGCTGAATCTTGGAATCTGTTAACTGTGCGGTCCGGATCCTCTCAACTATGGTGGACTGAATCTGTAGGCTGGCCATCAAGGCCACATTGGAAGGAAGAACCACTTCAATTCCCATCTTCTGAAGATCCGACAATAATTCTGGTTGCGCCGTCAGGAAATAAACTCCGGCTCTCCGGCTCAACGCATCTGCTACAACGTTGGCCTTCCCGGGATGATACTGCAAATCCATATCATAGTCCACCAGTAGCTCGAGCCATCTTCTCTGCCGCATATTAAGGTCCTTCTGGGTGAAAACATACTTCAGGCTCTTATGATCAGTAAAGATCTCCACTCTATCTCCGTATAAGTAGTACCTCCACAACTTAAGTGCAAACACTACTGCTGCTAGCTCCAAGTCGTGGGTCGGGTAATTCTTCTCATGATCACAGAGTTGACGTGACGCATAAGCAATTACCTTTCCATGCTGTATCAAAATACATCCCAATCCTCTGCCTGAAGCGTCGCAATAAACTGTGAATCCTCCGGTCCCATCTGGAAGGGTGAGAATGGGAGCCGTCATCAAACCTCGCTTCAACTTTTCAAATGATTCCTGACACTCTGTTGTCCAAACAAACGGCACATCCTTGCGGGTCAACTGGGTCATCGGCGCTGAAATCCTGGCAAAATCTGAGACGAATCGTCGGTAGTAACCGGCCAATCCAAGGAAGCTGCGAACCTCTGCCACTGAGCTGGGTACTGGCCAAGACTCGATGGCCACAATCTTCTGGGGATCCACTTCCACTCCTCCTCGGGTAATGATGTGACCCAAGTACGAAATGCGATCGAGCCAGAACTCGCATTTACTGAACTTGGCGTACAACTGGTGCTCCCTAAGCGTCTGAAGGACGATCCTGAGATGCTCCTCATGCTCTGCTTCACTCTTGCTGTGGACCAAGATGTCATCAAGGAACACTATCACAAACTGATCCAAGTAAGGCATGAAAATAAGGTTCATGAGGTCCATGAACACTGCCGGCGCATTGGTCGCTCCAAAGGGCATAACTAGAAACTCCCAATGCCCGTACCTAGATCTGAACGCCGTCTTCGGGATGTCCTGCTCTCTGACTCTGATCTGGTGGTATCCTGACCGCAAGTCTATCTTCGAGAAAACTGAAGCCCCCTTGAGTTGATCAAACAAGTCATCTATCCTCGGGAGAGGGTATCTGTTCTTGATTGTCACTGAGTTCAAGGTACGATAATCAATACATAGCCTGGACGTACCATCCTTCTTTTTCACAAGAAGCATCGGGGCTCCCCAAGGCGATCCACTAGCACGAATGAATCCCTTGGTTCTAAGTTCTTCAATCATCTTGTACAAAATCTCCAACTCTGAAGGCGCCATTCTGTAGACTCGCTCTGATACTGGTGCTGACCCGGGAATCAAGTCAATGGTGAACTCGATCTCCCGCTCTAGTGGCATCCCTGGAAGTTCCTCTGGGAAGACATCTGGAAACTCTTCAACTATCCGGGGCAACTGCACTGCTGCTACTGCCATCCGCAATACTGGAGGAGATGGCTCTACTGTGCCTCTGGAAAATAAAAACTCTGGCTCTCCGGGAATACTAAAGACAACTCTGCCAACATGGCAGTCTATCCTATCATAATGGTTCCTCAACCAATCCATGCCTAGGACTACATCATAGTCTGCCATAGGAAACTCTATGAATCTAGCGGGAAACTCCCTACCGCTAACTACGATCCGACACGAGGAAAACACTCGATCTACTCCCACAAGACCATTACCAGTAAGTATATTGAGCCTCACTGATAATGAATCGGGCTCCAATCCTATCCGTGTCGCAAATCGTGCAGACATGAATGAATACGATGCACCAGAATCAAATAATACAGATGCTGGAAAGGTGTTGACGAGAATAGTACCTGCCACTACCTCACCTGGTGCAACTTCTTCTTCCATGGTCATCATCATAGCCTGACCTCTAGCTGCGGGTCCTCTCTGCTGGGAACCCCTCTGCCGACTCTGTGCTGGATCCTGGGTGAACTGCTGCTGGAAGGCCTGGGCCTGGGGCGCCAATGGCCTCGGGTACTGCTGCTGCTGCTGCTGGACTGGAACTGGGGCTGGTCCTCTCACCGAAGAACTAGAAAGGTTGGATGATGATGGACCTCCCCTATTCGGACAGGTCCCTATCTTATGATCTGCTCCTCCGCAAGCCAGGCACAATCCCTGCGTCCTACGACACTCTGCCACTACATAGCCCGGCTTCCCATAATGAGAACATCCCATCGCGGAAGTCTGCTTCTGCTTCTGCTGCTGCGGGTACGTCGGGGTCGAATGCTGAATCGACGTTACTGAGGCCGCCCGCCTCGGAGTTCCAATGGTCAATCCCCTAGCTGCCGGGGCTGGAGCTGATGATTGGTGCATCTGACTGTGGGACCGCTTCCTACCTCCGGTCCTATCCACGATCCGCTGGGAGGTGTACTTATGCCTCCTAGCCGCCCTCAATACTGTATCGAATGTCTGATGCTCGAACTGTTCCACTGCCAATAAGATTTCCAAATGCAGTCCCTGCTGAAACCGCTGGGCCCTGTCAAATTCGGTTGCCACCAAGGTGGGGGCAAACCTACTCAGCCTAGAAAACTCAGATGCATAACCATCAACCGTCCTGCCTCCTTGCTTCAAGTTGGTAAATCTGGTCTGCAGGTCGTACCGAGCCACAGCATCAAAGTACTTCATCTGGAACCTCTCCCTAAACACTGTCCAAGCAATGGGTGTCACTAGTCCCATGGCCTGTGCTGCCCACCAACTGCGAGCCAAGTCCAGCAACTGTAGGCGTACCACCGCCACCTTCTCGTTATCGGGTATCCTAGCTGCTTCCAGAATCACCTCGGTATCCTGAAGCCATGCATCCGCGGCAACCGCATCCTCGGTGCCGTCGAAGAAAGGAGGGTTCAATCGCTTGAAGCTGTTCGCCGCCTGGTTCCCTGGATGTCCGCCTCGGGTCAAAGCATCTTGAACTGTCTGGTGCAGGGCGTCGCTTCGACGATCCTGGGAAGCTATCAAGTTTCTGATGAGGCCTACTAAGGTACCATCATCTGGCTCTGCGGGCTGGACGGGCCGAACTGGTGACTCCCCTCCAGTAGGCACAACTCTGGAGGCTACTCCGAAATGCTGGGCTTGATCTTCGGGTTGCTGCTGGTCCACGGGACGTACTCCACCTCGTTGATCGGTAGGACCAGGTACAGTGCCGCTGAAGAAGACGACACAGGGAACAATAAGGAAAGGACCAGGACAGATCAATGATATAAGCACAGGATCAGGGCAAGAATTTCAGGGATTTGAAAATACGGCGGAGATCAAGGACGAATACTGATTGAGACATCTATTCGGTAAACCCTCACATTTCTTGATTGACAAGACCTGCATGGGCCACCACTTAAACCATGTCACGCCCCAGAACCAAAATACTGGAGAGCGGGGGCAGACATAGCCAGCTACGTATATTGAAATAGAATACATCTCAACTATACGGTCACGACTGTCTAGATATGAGGGTTTACTACAAGCCAGCAGTCTCTTATGGTCAAGCCTATTGTCTCAATCTCAAGCAATTAACAGAGTTACAAGATATTAGAGCATCAAATATATATATATAAGGCATCCCAAATATTACATATTGGATGATCATGAAGCTAGTCGTATAAAATGATAGGACTAGCAAGAGTTCAGTTATACATGATTAACCCTAGGATTTGTTAATCATGTTTACAGCCCGTAGGCAGACAGTAAGTAAATGTGCATCGAGCTAACAGGTGCTCGTCGGCTAAACGCCTCAAAAGAATAAATTTATATATAAGTGGGTGAAACAAAAAAGGAAAACCCACTCGTAGCCCGGGTTCCGTCTAGTGTTCACCATTGGACTGGAAGCTTGGTAGATCCTCGGGAGCTGCTCCGAAATCTGGCCACACAAAACCAGCTGGGTCAACCCCAGAAAGAGCAAGTGCCACAAGGAGGCCACAAATAAGAACAAAAGCCAGCATATCAGAACATAAAGAATAAAAGAAAGTACAAGTAGTAAAGTACACAGGGCGATAAACGACTAGGGACGTGGAACCATTCCGGGAGCCAGGTTACAATCCTTAAACCAAACAAGGACCGAGATTGTATCCCTTCGCCTGAATAGCTCACTGTCTCTACCCATTTATCGTTAGAGATAAGGAAAACAAACATGCTCAGGAGATAGCAGGTACTGGAGCTAGACAAGACTTAGACAAGGCTGGACATCATGCATTCACAAGCGGCCAAGCAATTACTACGGCTTACTACTTTAACTAACTAGGGTTATCACAAGCCTTAATTACTAACAAGATACAAGTGAGAATTTTCAGTCCCAAGCCCTGCAGACCATCCAGTTATCCTTCTGCGGGTTAAGAGTTATAGGTGGGTACATTGCCCGGGAGACGAATGTACCCTTAGGTGACTTAGAGGGTACAACACATGACAGTGTGCTGGAAATGTGCTCTACTCGTCGGCAAGCTACAAGTCCATTAAAGCGCCCAGATAACGAGATTGCCTGTGACTGGGAATTCTCCATGTTCTAGTTTGATCTAATAATTAGCCTGATCCAATTTAGCGTGAGTCCCTGGCCGTGGTACCCAGGAAGTCACGTCCTAGACATGATGCAAGACAAGACAAGTGGATTGTACAAGCAAGCAAGCAGGAGCACCCACGGTGTCAAGTTGATTATACGAGTCAAGTTACAAGTTACAAGTCAAGTCAAGTCAGGTCAAGTACAGGTCAAGTCAAGTACATGTCAAGAGTGTGCCGCCACGGGCCACTATCTAGTCAGGTTGGTCATGTCAGGAGTGCACCACTACGGGTCACTGCCAGGTTATGCTAGTTCCTTTTCATACCATGCCATGTACAATAGTCATTCCAAACATATTTAAGTAAATCAAGTTCATGACAAAAGGCATAAGGATATAAAATGGGCGTAAAATATCTAATAAAAAACCAATATACAGGGCTATAGAAGAGCCAAGATTAAGGAAAAATAAACCAAATCTCCATGATTGGACAGATTGCGCAAGGGTCCCTGGGGTCGGGTTGCGCAGGAGTCAAGTACACCAGGGGCCAACTGCGCAGGAGTGAGCTGCGCAGGAGTCGGCTTGCGCTGAACTGGTTGGCACAGGGGTCAGATTGCGCATGAGTGGATGGCGCAGGGTCAGATTGCGCATGAGTGGAGTGCGCAGGGTCAGATTGCGCATGGGCAGACTGCGCATGAGCGGACTGCGCATGAGCAGACTGCGCATGAATCCATGCGCACTCGGGTTGAGCGCAGTTCGCCAAGGGGCAAGCTGCGCGGTCGGCACTGCGCTAAGGAGCGCTGGCCGAGGGGGAATGCGCAATCCAGCCCTGCGCTAAAGAGCGCAGGCTGCTGTCTTCTTCTCCAGGCCGAGAAGAAGACTCCAAGAACTCTAAGGTTCAAAACTTCATATCTTGGTAAAATCAAAACCAAATCTAGATTTTCAAAGGTCTAACTTGAGTAAAATGGAATTCTCTTCCACATGGAAGCATCAAAACATGCAAAAAATCGAAGTTTAATGGATCAAAACCAAGGATTTTCGAAAATGGTTAAAACCTAGATCTAGAAAAATGAAAGCTCCAAATCACAAAATGTCAAGTTCTAAAGTTGTTCTCCATGGCCTAATCTAGTTAATGGATAAATAAAAAGTGGTGCATATTTGATGGCAAGGTGCACTTGCCTATGGGTTGGGGAGTTGTGTGGAAGAAGGAAGAAGAAGAAGTTGTAAGAAATTAATGGAGTTATGGAGGAGAGAGAAAAGGTTGGTGGATTTTAATGAGGGTGGTTGTGATGGAATGGAGGTGGAGGATAGGCTAAGGTGTTCCACTCATGGTAAACCAAACCAAACCAAACCAACTCCACAAAATAAGACCAAGCCATGGTCCAAAACCCATTTACGAGAAACCAAAATCCGCAAGTCGAGAAAATAAAATACGTGCCAAAAATCAAATTACGAGTACAAATACGAAATACAGGAAATGGGGGTGACAAAAGAAGAACTGAATAAAAATGGTAGTAACTCGCGTTACCTCCGAAGCGGGGTCGACCTCCTCGCTTCTCTCCCTTATAGTTAGCCTCCGATGTCTGGTCGTAGCCAATTTTCGGGAGTGAGGAATACCACCAACAAGGGAGATTTTTCTGCTATGCTTCCGTACAGAACCAGGTGCAACGGGTGGCTGATCCGCCACCATCTTATTTAACGAAACAGGCGGCCGATCCGCCCCAACATCTTCCACCGGGAAGGAAGAATTATCTGCATCACGCTCATCGTCCTCATCATCCGCAGTGGTGGAGTCTGAGTCTGGCACTTCGACTCTATTCTTCTTTTTTCTTCCTCGTCTTGGCCCCTTGGGGCTTCTCATCCAAGCCAGTATCCACAATAAAACTGGTACCCGGGCTAAAACCGATGGAGAACTTGTTTGCCATGACAAGGTACAAGGCCGCCATATACAAAATCTCTACCGACGCATCAATAGCAGAAACTGAGAAAGTGGCACGGGTATGGAATGTATCATAGTAATGTCAGGCCCTGATGCCGTCAAGGAGGCTATCTTCAAAACCCAGACAAGAGCTGGGACTGTCCAGAAAGAGTTGGCTGTATCCAAACTGACGAGCAAACATGCTAGGCAGGTAAGGTTCCAAGAAGACAGCGTTACGGTTGCGGTATACCAAGTGGGCGGGGCGGATGTTATGCAACCACAAAAGCATCTGGCCGTCTAGAAGTTGAGGAGGACCAATACCGTCGAGATGTACGTCCGCTATCTCTTCAGCAGTGAAACGAGGGACGGATACAAAAAAGTCGTACCTATCTGCTCTCGCCAGCGCCATCCGGCAGGCACGCATGGTATCGTACTCCCAAGGCTCGTTGCGATAACGGAAGATAAAAGCATCATCAGCAATCATGCCATCTTCAGAACCCAGTCTCATCAAAGACCGGTAGTGCATTAATAGCCACCCCATCAGATAATGATAGGGCAGCTCAGTCCTTTTAAAGTCTTTTGTCACATCGCGAGCGATGACCTTGGACGTAAAAGTACGAAGGCCACGGTGTATGCTGCACACCATGGCCAGAAGAAGAGCTAATTTCACTCTAAAAACTAGCTTCACAGCAGAGAGAATAAAATTACGGCTGATCCTTTCAATAGAACCAGCTCCTCCTGAGACGACACAATTCCGCAGCCATACCATCAAAAATCCTGCTATGAGCGCCTTCTCTGACAGCTCTTGGGTATCCTGATAAAAATTACCAAAAGAGTTGGTCTTGCTCCCAAATCTGTCGCTGGTGGAGGCAACCCTCTTTGTCGACGACATCAAAGCCTGAACCGCCTCCCGGTATTGAGGACTTCGGGAAGTAACTCGGCCTGAGGCTCCCGTCGAGAAGAGATAGTTCACCCAGTCCTTAGTATGGGGAGCATTCCCTTCCGAGCTGCTTTTCTTCTTGGCTATCTGCTGGCACGTACTATAGTGGCACAGTATTTCCTGATAAGTAGCCACGAATCCCGGGTATCATTCTTCCAGCTCTTCGAACTCGTCATTCGTAGGAGTGTATGCTTTAAAAGCTTCATCCCCCAAGGAAGTTTGGAAATCGCATGCAACTCATGGAGTGCAAGTCCCATTTCCCCTACAGGGGTATAGAAGGTTCCCATACGGCAGTTGTATATCTCCAGCAAAGCTATGAATAACTTCTTGTTTACAGGTAAGCCGTGGCTAGTGCCCCGAATAGCGTGATAAAGACCAATCTCACGCAGAAAAGTCTCATACTTTCGCGAGATCCACATAGACAGATTGATCCATGAGGGAATGGGGTGTATCCAACTTGGGAGTGCCAACCGGACGATTGGATAGGAGCCTTTCCGAGCAAGTTGGCTCAGGAAAGTATCGGCTGAAGAAAACGTGAAATTGGGACCCGGCACATTCAAGAAAGCACCCGGGGCCAATCCCATTATATAACGGCTGGCATGCACCTTTCCCGCACACACTGACTTCATGTTGTTGTTATAATAGATGTCGCCCACAAACATCCCATTCCGGGTATGAGTCAAAGACTCTTCCATCTTCCTATCCAGCGGGAACATATTGAACCAAGATAGTGGAAAATGACGCTCCATTTGAGGGATGTGGATCGCAATCCCATTAGAAATAAAGCTCCAGTTCTCCGATATATCCAGAACTTGACTGTTCTTCACAGTCAAAGCGTCTCCGAAGAAGAATGCAGGTTTCTGGTATTCTCCTTCCAATTTTTCCGAATTCATCATGGCACATAGGAAGTGGAAAGGTTGGTTCTTGAGGGCATTTATCCTCGTCAAAGGCTCGTCACTAGGAAGCTGGTCCGCCACATACCGAACTATTTGATCGTACCTATAATCCATAGCGGCCTGGACACGACCCACTAGAGGTTCCCCCGCAGCATTAACTGGGAAATTCACGGAAAAAAGAAGACAAGAGAAAATAAGTCAAAAATATGGACAAAGAGAACCGATGGGTGTTTTCGAGCTTATGCGGCTCCAACTTAATGGAGCCTCATGCGGCTCAACTCAGGAAAATACTTATACGGCTCCGTTCAGCGAAGGTTCATACGGCAATGCTCTCATATGGCTCTCAGAGTTCGGATAAGTTCACGCTGACAAACAAATTCGTACGAGTCTATGCGGCTCAGTGCAGCCTATGCGGCTTCGTTGACGAAGCGCGTATGCGGCCACAGCAACGATTCTCATACGGCTCACGGCTTGACCATGAGGTGTACATGCGGCACACATGAAAATGAAGGCTCGCGCATAAAATATGTGACGTAGCCATGACAGTTAGGGTTCCGAACTCACGCAAAAGTCCTTACCATCAATAACGGGGTAAACGTCGGGGTGAACTACGGGCACGTCAGCTGGCGAAGGAGATGCCACATTCGTCGCCACAGAAGCAGCTTCCTTACCCTTCGTCGCCGATGAAGACGCTGCCTTCTTTGCCGCAACAGTCTTCTTGGAAGCCATTACTATGATCAAAGAAGGAGGACGGAGACAAGAGAGCTAGGGCAACAGCAGAAAGCAAAAGAAAGTCTTCTTTCCAAACACCCTGCTATTTATAGGCAGAACCACAATGAACCGACGCATCGATTCATGTGCAGTATAACCGACTCTTCGGTTAT
Organism: Iris pallida; assembly: GCA_029216955.1. Taxonomy (NCBI): domain Eukaryota; kingdom Viridiplantae; phylum Streptophyta; class Magnoliopsida; order Asparagales; family Iridaceae; genus Iris; species Iris pallida. The sequence continues at coordinate 1,543,719 of JANAVB010007597.1, forward strand.
CAAGGCGATCTGATTATTTAAGGCTAAACTCTTGGGATCCTGCCCCAAAAAGCGGTCTTGAATCTAACAGCAATCAATGCAAAGGATTTACACACATAGCATGAAGACGTGGCAAGGAGCTCATGCGACTCAGATGGCCATGCGGCTGGAACGACCATGCGGTTCAGATGGCCATGCGGCTGAGGGGGCTATGCGGCCAGAACATCTTATACGGCCAGAGGAGTTTATACATAGCCATGCTTCTTATTCAAAGTATTTCAATTTTGTAAATTGAAAAATTTGAAGGGGGTCTTGTAGAAGCATGGAAAAGAATAAAGAAAGGTTCATGCGGCCAAGGATCCCCATGCGGCTCAGAGAGCCCATGCGGCTCAGGGATCCATGCGGTTCAAGAGTCTATGCGGCTCGAATAATTCCATACGGCCTAGAGAGGAGCCACGTGGCCTTCAACAGCTCTTTCCTTCGTCTTTTGCTGCATTTAATGCCCTGACGGCTGACAACTCTGACAAATGACAGTACTGACTAAAAGGAGCGATAATGACTGACGTAATGGCGTGTTCCTAGGGAAGAGGAGAAAATCTTCTCACAGCTGGCAGAATCCATCTAAACCTGAGGCATACGGCTGCGGCCGCCCATCTTCATATGGCTGCATCCTTTATGTGGCCGCCCATCAGCATGCGGCTGCATCCCTTATGCGACCGCCCATCAGCATGCGGCTGCCCACTCCCATGCGGTCGCCCATCAGCATGCGGCTGCATTCCTTATGCGGCCATCCATCAGCATGCGGCTGCCTACTCCCATACGGCTGCTCATCTTCATGCGGCTGCCCATCTTCATGCGGCCATTTAGCCTCATGCGGCCTACTCATCTGCGACTCTGCCAAGATAATTGAGACACATGGTAGTCTTATCTTCCTGGGATTATGGGTGTTAAGAAATCCTAATCAGATTTGTTGCAATAAATGCCCAGATCAAATCAAATCGAGCAAATTAGACACGTGGCAGGCCATTACAAGTCACGAATATTCATGGCAATCGACATTTATTGTCCACAGAGGTTTAATGCAATCATATTAATTGCTTAAATCTATTATATGCAAGATGGACGGCCCAGATTAATTAACTCTCAGGCTGCCGACTTTTGGATGGGCAATCATTGCAAAACCCTAATGATGCCCCCTATTCTTATAAATAGCAAGGTGTCATTCCTTTGCAGAGACAGACACAGGGAGAGAGACCCCCGGCTCGGATCCAGAGAGAATCAGAGAGAGAACACACAGAGATCGAAAGGGCAGAGGAGCATACAGAGAGAACAAAGAGAGCATTTCTTCATCAACGCCAAGTACTTCTTCTCCAGAGCCAAGGCTGCACCCGATCGTCCAAGGAGTAAGGCAGAGCTGCCGTCGCTTTTTCGAGCCTCTATCGTCACCCCCCAGAATCTAAAATAAATAATTGTACTTAGATTGTTGTACCTAGGTTTTCCTCCCTAGGCTTTCTTTGTACAAGCGAGTTTGTATTGTGAGTCTAAGTTCAGTCCTCCGATAATTATTCTGTTCTTTTACAATCAATGGCAAACAGAATCAGTCTAGACTCAAAGCAAGAGTTACGTCCTGATGAGAACGATTATCTTACAAAAATGCATGATGATTTCATCAAGCATGGATAGTCGAACTTACAAAAGATTGGGGTGTGACATATCGTTAAGCTAGACGATCTTGCGATCGATTACGTGATTTGTGATAAACGACTTAGGGAATATAGAATGAGAATTTTGGTTTAGTAACAATTCGTGTTGTAGCACACTTGACTGGAATATGATGGATAGGTGAATTGTATTGAACATGTTTGAAGAGATGGATTATACGAATTGGTAGTCTGGACGTGCGATAGTGATATGCAAAAGACTCGGTTGAACATGACTTATGGTAGTATGGCTTTGCTGAACGACTCGAACCCCTTGGACTAAGTGTTGCGAGTGCGAATAGGAGAAATCTATGCTTGAAGTTAAAAATTGGAGTGATGCGAGCTTGGGTAGAAAACCCGTATTATCAACTTTGGTTTGACCTTAGGATTGGGGTCAGTGTTGATATTATTATTTGGGAACTGTGATTCCAATACTGACGATTGACTTTAGCCTGGAGATATGGCCTAGCGGTTAGGCGAGACATCCCTGCTTTAAGAGATAGCATATGATTGATTTCAGGATTGATAGAATGAATCAAACATGTGAGATTGGATTCACTATCACGAGGCTTGGCTGAAATGCATATATTTTAGGGACGCCTTAAATATGTGCACGGTCCAACTAAGTGATACGTTGAATTCAAGTAAGGCTAGAGGAACGACAAAGTATCGTGGATTTTGAAATCGTGTTTCGAATAAATATTGATAGTAGTGCGGTCATTAGATTTGAGACGAACTTGAATGTTGGTTGAACGGGTGGTTTGCCTAAAAATGAGATTGTCCGTGTGCGCGATGAATATAAGTTACCAAAGTCAAGATATAGTTTTTCGTGTTGAAAGATAACCAAAGCACGAGCGTGGCTCGGTTTGAAAAAAGGTATAGGAAGTATGTGTGCGAGAATTGTTGGATATTGAATCATGTATAAGTCGATAAGTGTACTCATTTAGTTTCGAGGACGAAACTTTTTCTGAGTGGTGTAAAATGTAATGCCCCGTCCTACCCAGCTCAATCGGAGGAATCGAAACGCCAACGGCGTTCGGACTTAGCCATGCAATGGTTTACTCGAAGACCCGCACGGTCGAGGCGACTCCTCGTTCAGGTGGGTGGCTTCGGTGAACTTGCCTCAGCTTGGCCTTTATACTAATAAAATGAATATTGTCAAATTCACAAGTGGGCTTGATAATAAAAGAGACGAATCCATATCGCTAAGGAAATAATCCCAAATCGGGTCGATTGAGTTAAGAATATGGAAAGGTCCCACGTTCGGCTTAGAAGTGTTACACGTTGTGCTTTCAAAATGACACTCGGTCCTTCGCCCCGTGGCTTGGGAGAAGAAAGTTGGTTTAAGTTGTCACAAAGCTGTGAACTTAGCCTAAGTCATAGGCGTCGCACATATAAATATTTGATAAAGCATGCACGGTCCCATCGTCCAAGGCTTAGCAAATCCTTTTGCCGTCCTACGAATTAAGTTGTTGTACAATTGAGTTAGCCAAAAGTTATGTTGGGCTGTCGAAGTCATTCTAAGCATTGTCCCGTACTTTCTGCTGTGGTTAAGTCACATAGTCCCACGATCTCAAGGCTCATCATATAAAGTATGAGTTGGACGATAGCGTCGCGTAGAACACAAGTCGGTTTAAGGCACGAGCCATGGTCGGCACTATGAAAAGTTAGCCACGGTCTATGGCACTTAAGGAAAACATTTTGTTCAAGTTAAGGAGGAAGACTTTACGATAGTCGTTTTCTGGGTTTCAAAGAAAAGAAAGTTCATGCGACCGTTTGTCGCACGTTTTAGGAGTCTCCAAGTAAGCACGTTTTGCATCGTATGGTTCTGATGCACGTTTTGCATCGTATGGTTCCAATGCACGTTTTGCATGATATATTTTCGAGCACGTTTTGCTAAGTATGGTTCTAGTCGTACCTCAAAGTAGGCCATGTATTTACGTGGGTCTAGGTATTCTCGTAGGTGCGTGGTCATGGACAACTTGACGATAAGGATTTTTTCCTCGACTGGTATTACGTTGGGGCGTCGGGGCCAGTCGACCTAGGGAAAAGACGTTATAGCAGTGCTAAATTGTACCGTGTGGGTAGTCGGGAGCTTTCCATGGGGCTAGCTACCTTGCATTAAAAGACCCGCCGTCTACCCGAGCTATGTCCATGATGGCTTGGATTGCCAGTGACTTTCATATAGATAAGTTGGTGTGCTGAGCGGCAATCAGCGTGCACGGTGTCGATCGACTCAAAGAAAGTATAAGCACGACACGTTTGAGTTAAGAAGGTATGCATGGTTGCAACCCAATTTGGAGCCTAAGATTTGGCTAAGCAAAGACACGTGCTTCGGCACGAGATGTGGCATCGAGTAATAAGTCGTCGGCATAGAGTTGCATAAGTTAGAATTGAGCACTTTCGAGTTAAGTCAAGAAGGGCCGTAGGGCAAGTTCGGTTAACTCATGTTAAATTGCGAGGCACAGCCTTGATATGTTATGGCACGGCCACGTTGTTACGACACAAGTATAAGCAAGTTATTAAGTGGCGAGGTACTGCCTCGATTATGTTATAAGAAGGGATTTATGGCACGACCAAGTTGCTACGTACCAAATATGGGTCGAAAGAAAAGCACGAGTCGATAAGATGACGTTATTGGCACGAGAAGGTCTAGAGGAAAAGTATGAGTAAGTTGTTGGTACAAGGCACAGTGATGGTCTAGAGACACAAAATAGGTCAGGGGTATGTCCTAAAACTGATCCTAAGGAAAATAATAGAAAGACAATCTTAAAGTTAAATATGCTGCACAAAATAAATGAACATATTGATTTTGTATGGAGGGCGAGGAGCTCACTCCACCAGTACAATTGAGCACTGACACCCACATAGTGTTTATGTGCAGGCACAGGTAGAAGCTCGTTGGCGCGGAGCTCGCTTGGATGCGTTGAGGCACGGAGTTCCTTGGCATTTCGAGGCGTGCGGCCGCATGGAGTCTGGAATTATACGGGACATAATATATGGACATCGCCTATCTGAAGCATCCGCTGGCTCGTCGAATTATACTGAGAGATGAGAGAGCACTGAGTGACTTGTATTGTGAGAAGAGTGAGCTTGAGTGATTGTAATCTTGGCCTCGTACCTATGTGTATTCTTCATTTCAATATCAATAAAGAGCATAATTGAATGACTTGTGTTCTGTTCAAGTTTTCGCTGAAGTTTATTCAATGTTTCTGCTTGGGACTTCTGTGCGACGATCCCGTCGCTTAGCCTGTAATCGACCGTTATGGAATCCGCCTTGCACGAGCGCAATCTAGGCTCGTGCGGCATCACGCCTTAGCGAGGACGATCAGTCCTACGGGACCGGGGCGTGACACAGTGGCAACTTCTCAATACTATCAATACCATCTATTTCTTCCACCACCATATTATCTGGAAACAGATTGATCTAATTCACTTCTTCAACATTATTACTCCCTCCGGTAGATGTGAATCAAATGTGGATGGAGCATAAAACATCTCTTGTTCAGAAAAGGTAACAACCATGGAAACATAAAATTTACGGGTAGTAGGGTTGTAACAACGTATCCTTTCTAAAACATGTGATAGCCCACAAAGACACAATTTAAGGCACAAGGGTCAAGCTTAGAACAAAAATCACAAATGCTACACATCCAAATATACGAGAAGGAATAGTAAGATGAGAGGGACTAGACACATATGTTGCAAGTTTATCTAATGGTGTTTGTAATCCCAAAACGCTTGTAGGCACACGGTTGAGGAGATATACTACAGTAGTAATGACTTCTTCCCACCAATGTGGCTTCATTTTTGCACCAATCAAACTGGCACGAGTGATCATAAGTACTTGTCTGTTTTTTCTCTCTGCCACACCATTTTGTTGTGGGGTAGAAGGGCAAGTAGTCTCATGAATAATGTCGTGCTCCTTAAAATAATATTGCAACCCTTTGTTAACAAACTCTCCACCATTATCAGAACGAAGGACTTGTAAGGTAGCAAAAAATTGTGTCTTTATCATTTTGTAAAAATTACGAAAACATTCAATAACTTCACTTTTATATTTCATTAGATAAAGCCAAGTCATACAGGTGCAATCATCGACGAATAAAATAAACCAACGAAATCCTGACGTAGTTGTAATAGAAGATAGGCCCCAAACATCTGAATGCACAAGTGAAAAAAGGCAAAAATCTTTTACTGGAACTCTATGGATAAGAGATACAATAACTTTTTTTGCCAAAATGCAAGTTTCACATTGAAAATCTGAAGGTTTATAAGTTGAAAATAAATCAGAAAATAAATGCTTCAAATAGCCAAAAGAGACATGACCCAACCATTGATGCCATAACCAAATCTGATCCTTTCCAACACAAGACGACCCTTTTTGTAGATAGAGAATGCCCTGCACAGACATCATCGACATAGTATAACCCCTCTCTCTTAGTACCACGCCCAATTATCTCCCTGCTGCTGATATCCTGAAGAAATCATAAATTTGGATAAATTAATACTAAATAATTCAATTGGGCAGTGACTTGAGGTGCCGATAATAAATTATTAGAGAGAGTAGGAATCAACAGAGTGTGTTCCAGTGATAAAGATGGAGTCAAATCGACTCTTCCCGCTCCAGTTACGGGATATAAGACCCCATTAGCATGACCAATTGATGAACATTCGGGCAAGCAGTGATCACGTAAAATAGATGCATCAAAATTCATATGATTTGTGGCACCGAAATCAAGAATCCAACCATGATCCTTTTTCGAATTAGTAGTAACTAATGCTTTACCTGACTGTTGTACAAGAGTAGAATCTATCACAGAATGAGAGGTTTGTACCGTCTCTACCACCGAAACAGAAGATGGGGTCGAAGTACATAAAGCTGCTTTGCTTTTGCTTCTTGCCTTCAATTGTTCTTTATGATCATGCCACCATTCCAGATACCCATTTTTCTTGAAACATGATTCCTCAAGGTGTTTGTCACTTCCGCAATGAGAACATCGTCCACCAACTGGCTTTGAAGAATTATGTTGAGTAAGGAGGATGGAGCGAAATTCTTAGCCACCATAGCAACTTGAGATACGTCTCCAAGATTCAGCATAGTATTTCGACATTGCTCTTCACGTTGTATGGTTGAAAAAACAACTTCAGTACCAGAAAGTGGATCAGTGCGAAGGACTTCGTCTCTGATGGAATCATAAATATCATCTAGACCTGCAAGGAACAAATAAATCCGCTCTTCTTCGATTTCGGCCATAACGTACCTTGATAACATCTTGCGTAAAAGTGATAGGTTAACGATGATCAAGTTCCTGCCAAATAACTTTCAGATCTGAAAAGTATGTCGATACTGGTCTTCCTGCCTGCTTTGTTGCCATAGCTTTACGAGATAAATCGTAAATAATTGATTTATCAGCACCTTCATAGAAAGGGCGAGAAACAGCATCCCACACATCTTTTGCAGTAGGTAAACGAATAAATAACATCATCACCTCAGTTTCTATAAAATTGATTAGCCATCCTTTCACAATAGCATCTTCCATAACCCATTTGTCGTAAGTTGTAGCACCTACATCAGGTTGTGGAGTAGTATCGGTAAGATATCCCTTCTTACCTTTGCCAACGACGAACATAGTCACAACTTGCGACCAAACAGAAAAATTGGAGCCTTTCAACTTGACTGCAGTAGGAATTGAGGTTGTTCCGGTGCGAACATCATGTTCATTGTTGGTAGAACAACAAGAGCGTCAGAGGGATTTACCATCGTATGATACACGAAACAATATGTTTCGTAGTAATAAGCAAACAATCAGCTTGCGTAGAAGAGCAGTAGGCTCTTAGGGTTTTGCAACCGCTCTGATACCAAATTGAATTAAGAGTAGAAAAGAAGTATTGAAGAATATTGTATATCTTTATTGCTCCACCATAGTATGGTTTATATATAAATTTACAAGGCTGAATATAGAAGATTTACACGAGATTCTATAAGGCTAGAGAGAGAAGGTGTATTAATACAATTGATTTTATAAGGCTAAAGATAGAAGGTGTATTAATACAATTAATACACAACGAGGCTAAAGATAGAAGGCTTGTTAATGCACAAGCTGTATCCATATTAGCTGTGATTCAACAAGTTCTTGGCATTGGCCACCATCACGCTACGGTGCACCAATGCAGTAGCTTGGGACCGGTCTTCATCATCTGCTCAAGCTGCACCAAAATGCACCACAAACTCCATGTAGGTTCTTTCTTGATGTAGCCCACCATCATGCTAACAGTTGGGATCAATGAGCTTAGTTTGTGAACAGAATTGTCTGAGAGCAGATCAAGATTACCAGACTGAACACATTTCTGAACCAGATTGCAGCATTCATGATCCTCCGAGCTATGTCAAGCCTGCTGGCCTTGCTCGACAAATGATTGTAGGAGCTCTACAGATTTCTTTTGTTAGCATAATGCCTCTTGCTCATGAACTGCAGTACTCTGTCTATAGTCAGAGGCTTCTATATCCTTGAGCTTTGAAAGGCATAATGTTGCCGTCAATCAAGGTTAACAGCTATGCCATGTATAATAAATAGCGTAACAGAATATAGGGCAAAATACAATTAGTTATCCTGTTGAGAATCCTCTCAGATTCTTCAATGAGGTGAGTTCTGGAGTAGGCATCGATTACTTAACGGATAATCACTAGGATTGGCTCAAAGGGTTCCTCATCCAACAGATCAACCACCTGAGCAATTAAGAAGTGGCAAGTAAAAACATCACGAAGACGAACATGAACTAGTCATTAACACTATATTCTCCAATAACTCAAAAGTAGACACTTACAAAGGTAGATTATCACAAGATGTAGCTACTGTCAAACTACAAAGGTAGAAACTAAAAGAACCAAATGTCTAATAACACTATTGTAAGGTCCCACTATGGAACAATATATAAGATTAAGGAGTATCTTGCAGTTTTTATATATAAGGTTGGATAAACGATTACAAGAAACAAGTTACATTCAAGAAAGAGCAGTGCCCAGAGGATCCAAGATAGGACACATCTCATAGGGCTAAAATGGCACACAATCTTATGTAATATGGAAAGTAATGTGATTGTTAAACCTAGTGTATACAAAATAGTCCGAGATGGCATCCTAATATAAAATACTTGACCTGTCCCAAGGATGTAAATCATGTAATGAAGTACAATTCTTTCAGCTATTGAGTCTCACAAACAAAAACGGCGGTCTTATGCATAGAAACTCATGATTGCAGTGGTTATACACTAATTATGGTTCGACATGCATGAAAAATAGCAGATCCTGCCTAGAAGTGACCAATTTCAGGAGCTTCAGGAGTTTCCTATGATCCAAGGGCATTCATAGTTGGGGGACCTTCAGGAGTTTCAGGTGAAGATAGGGATGCCCTTGCAAATGTGAAGGAATACTAATGGAGACATGGACATGGCAGAAACAACTCACAAGGATATGGTGTTATACAGGACAACAAGAAAGTACCAAGATTAGAAACAACTCTTTAAATCCGTCCCTCAAAAAAGGGAATAAAAAATTACAATATTCAAACTCAACAAGGTGAAACGAGTGTTGACCATTCAGTAGTTATGTGATACTAAGCATACTATAACTTAGAAATCGATGATTCATGGCAATCTCAAGCCTAGTTATATGACAATCTCAAGCCTAGGTCGATCTTAGAACACTACTTCATATTCAAATTTTGTATTCATAAAATTCTATATTTACAGTGTTGTTTAATATTTAGTGATAAGAAGTAACTTATCTAGGGTGCATATCAAACAAACATAAATACGTTGGGAGTAGGTCCAAACTTAATAAAAATAAGTTTTTTAGGGTTAATTGTATTAACTACCCCTATGTTTTACACTTGTTACACGGAACTCCCATATAGTTTCTATTTTCTATATAAACTAATAACACTGACCACCCCTATGGTTAATAAAATTTATAAAGGAGCGAGGTTGTAAGTGTATTTTTTTCCGGAAAAGGGGTAGTCCCTGTAATACTCATGAAACATAGGGAGGGTCATTGTAATTAACCCTTTTTTGTGTATATAATATATAGTGTATATTTAAGATTCAAACTTAATCAACTACCAGAGTGTAGCATCAAAAAATTCAAAAAGATTAGTAAGTTCCAAACAAATATAGCAATAATACATTTTTGAAAAGTAGCAATTCTTAGTTTGTGGGAACATTTGTGGGGAGGGAGAGGAAAATTTGAGGGGAAGGAAAATAAAGGAGAGTAAAATGAAAGTAAGGGTGTGTTTGGTAGAAGGAAAAAGTGGGAGGAAGGAAAATAGAGGAGGGAAAAGTAAAGGGAAGGATTCATTTTCTCTTGTTTTGTATGGAAGGAAAATAGGAAGGAAGGAAAAGTGGAGGGATTACTTTTTCCTCATAACCTAAGAAATCCAATCCCCCCAAAAGTGGAAGGAAAAGTGGAGGCTTGTATTAATTAACAACTATACCCCCATATGAATGTATTATTTAAAAATTATTTATGAAGTCAAATGGTAAATAAGTATTTTTAGTTGAGGGTAGAATTGGTAAACCCTATATTTTTTACTTTCTTTCCTTCCAATTTTTCTTTCATACCAAACAAAGAAAAATGCATCTCTTATCTTTTCCATACTTGCTACCAAACACAAAGGAAGGAAATGATCTTTCCTTTCCACATGGAAAGAAAATGTATCATTATCTTTTTTCTTCCTTCCACTTTTCTATCCTTCCTACCAAACACAGCCTAAAGTTAATTTTCATTTCCTTTATTTGGATGGACAAAGTAGGGGAAGGAAAAGTTTAAAAATAATTTTTTATTTGTTTATGGATAGAGGTATAATTACTATTTCCTCCTTGGTATTCTCAAATGATGATTTAATATTAACTTTTTGAGGGGTGGTGGGGTAAATTCACTCAAATTTCTCTCATCTCTCTCCATTTTTCTTCCACTTTTGGAAGAAAAATTTTTTAGTGAAACCCACCTACTTTTTTCTCTCAAATTTTCCTCCCCCATTTTCTCTCCTCCTTTCCAAACACGATCATTTAAAAAATTTCTCTCACTTTTTCCTCAACTTTTTTCTTCCTCCCATTTTTTTCATCCTTCCCAAACAGTACTTTAGACTCTTTCTTTTTAATAAAAAAAATAACAAAAAGACGTCTTCCCTTTCAAAGCTTTGGCTGAAACCCCAAGCATATGATTTGTTCACTTATCGGAACGGTAACGGAGCACTACTATTCAAGTAAATGTGCCACGACTTTCTTAGAAGATTTCTCTCCCAAACAATGTAACCTGCACCTAATTAATTATCTCATCAGATTCAGCTTCCAATGATGGATATCTCGAAATACTTATGTTAATTATGGTACAATACTCTTAATTATTAACTTGATAGATTTTGTTAACATGTGTCCTAAGAACACATGTTAAGGATAATTAATACATAAATTTTTACTTTAAAATTTATTATTTACATGTAATAAACATTAAAAATAATAATTTCTTGCATTGGAAATATCATCAAAACTTAATACAATAAACTTTTTGTATTAAAAAATTATGGCTTAATTGTACTTTGCTACCCTCAACTCTTTTGCTTTTTCAACTTGATACCCTAAACTTTTTTTTGTAACAACTTGATACCTCAACTATTATTTTTTTTCAACTTGATACCTAATTTTTCAAAAAACTCCAAAATACCCTTATCCCTTCCTTCTTCCCTTCTCCCCTCCCCCCTCCCCCACTCTGGCCACCCCCACCCTCCCGCTCCGTCTCCCCTCCGGCCACCCCTGTAATGCCCCGCTCCGCACGAGGCATTTGGTTGGCTTGTTTGATGCTAGCAGAATGTTAGACCGAGACTTATGTTGCAAATCGAAAGAATTGAGACTGATGCAGTCTCTCTTAGTTGGCTAGACGGAATGGGTATTGGAACGTGGCTCGCTGTGGAGTTACGCATAGTAGAATTGTGTGTGATCGGAACAGGAAGACCCTTTATTGCAAGTGAGTGGAATTGTCCTTCCTCCTCCTTACTCCTTCATGCTTAATAAATGAAGTATTGAACTGCTATTAATTGTCCCTATATGTCCCATGTTTTAGTTGTTGGATAAAAGAGATGTCTATGTTGAGAATTATCGAAATGTACAACACATTGAACTGCTAATATGATTTGAGGCCTGAGAATGAATTGATAACATTGCCCCTTATGCTTAACGCTGCTGGAACAAGTAGACACTTGAATAATGAGATGCCTTATGAATGATAGAATAAGAATGAACTGGCTATTCTATCAAACCAATGAACTGAATGAAACACTAGAATCATGTACTCTCTGTATATCTGTTGCAAGAATATAAAATGCTGCATGTCCCTTACAAGAAATGAATGAATGAATAAATGTCCCTATGAAATGAATAAATGTTACGTTCCTCTTAAGAAAGGAATGATATGAGATACGTTGCAATAAAGCAAGGAATGAGAAATGATAAAACTGGGATCGTTGAGATCACCAAATGAAATGATGGTAATGATGAAATGAATAAGTCATTGAATATGACTAATGATGCACTGTTGCCTTTACTTTTCCTTAATATATTTTACCATGCGATTTTGTTCACAATCGAGTCGGACACGCATTCGCATGGTCATGGACAACTTGTATATAAGGTTTGAGTAATAATTTCCTCGAACGGTTCCTAGGGCCCTGGGGACCGATTTGGCCTAGGAGGAAATAATGATGAGTGCTATGGGAGCACGGATAAGGCGGGGTGGCATAGAGGCTCGCCACCTACTATGATGACCGCATTATCTTGAAATGAAATGAAATGAAATGAAAAGAGTCCATATGGTTTAACAACACCAGTGACCATGTAGTCGGGATGTATGCTAATGAATGTTTTGTGCAGGCAGCGTAAGTATATCTGATAACCTGTATTTGATGCAGGTATGAGAAGTCGACTATCGGTAAGAATCACATAATTGTGATATTGTATATATTGGTTCAACTTGCCTGCTTAACATGCTAAATGAAAGAATGATGTATTGTTGCCTTTAAGAAATAAAAAACTCTATAACATGCTCAACATGTTAAATACTGTAATGACCATTGTTCGTATTACGTATCTCGGTATACGTGTACGTATTTAGACCCATATTGCATGTTTTCTTGGTTGGTTCGGCCCAACTTGACTTGGTTCGGCTTGGTTTGCATGGTTCGATTTTATGTGAACCACTCCCACCTACCACCACCTTCATTAAATAATCTCACCTACCACCATCCTCTTCATTAAATATCCCACCACTCATTTCTCTATCTTCATTACTTCTTCTTCTCCACCATTACTTCTTCAACCACCAAAGAGAGATAGAGAGAGTGGGAGAGCTTAGGCAAGTGCACCTTGCTTCATGGAGGAAGTCTATTTTTATTGTTCCATTATCTTCCTCATGTGTTACTAAACCACTTTAGTACTTGTCATTTTTTATTTCCATGGTTAAATTTTGTAGATCTAGCTTTGTGGTATTTTTGGTTTTCAGGACTTTTGATCCATCACACTTGTATATTTTGCCAAGTTGATGATACCATGATTGCAGAGAAGTTCGTTAGGTCCAATTTGACCTATGGAATGTTGCTGAGCCGCATGGGCATTTTGGCACTCAGCCGCATGAAGCGAAGTTACATTTAATGCATATAGCCGCATGCCTATGGCCAACGTATTGTGTTAATGCATGCATGCCAACATTTTAGCTTTAGCCACATGTCAAATCAATGCATTAGTGCATTGGCATTAAATGCATTAATAATAAAAGCAGTCACGTGCCTAGGATAATTAATGCCTTAGCACAAGAATGCACTAGCCTGTGCATTTGCTTGGAATACCAAACAGAGCCGTATATGGCCATCCCAGCAAATGAGCCGCATGTATGTTAAATATTTAATACACTTTCTTGGAAGTAGCCGCATAAGCATCAGGATGAGCATGCGTATTTAATGTATTGTCCCATTGCCCCATTGCAATATTTTTCTAATACTTTTCCTGAGAGACATCAGCCGCATAAGATGGAATCAAATGCATTAAATGCATTTAAGTCCACCTTAGCCGCATAAGATGGAATAGAATATATTATATGCATTTAAGCCCACCATAGCCGCATAAGATGGAATCAAGGCTTTTAATGCATTCAAGTCAAAGCATTTGATTCCACATCAGCCGCATAGAATGGAATAGAATGTATTATATGCATTTAAGTCCCTAGAATGTATTATATTCATTTAAGTCCATAGAGTGCACTAAATGCATTTAATGCATGCATTTAATGCATGCATATAATGCATTTAAGACTATTTTCTTTCCTAATGCACTTTGTTAATTCCTTTCCTATAGTCAGCCGCATAGGAATGAACTAAAGGCATTTTTCCAATTAAGCCCCTTTAACCTTTAATGCATGTAATGTCTTTAAGTCCTTAAGAATGTCCTTAATGCATTTAAGTCCATAATACGTGTAATGCATTTTTCTCTTACTGCAATTTCTTTAGCAAGTCGCATATGGCCAAGTAACAATTGGCCGCATAGAAATTTTTCGAGCCGCATGAGTTTCCCCTTCAGTCTTTGCCCCTTTTTAAATATTTAATTACTAAATGTGTACTTGTGCTAAATTAATTATTCTCGTACACGATGCTACCCCGTCGTGGTGCACTTTCGACATGACATGATAGTGGCCCGACGCGGCGCACTCCTAACAGTAAGTATGACATGACAAGATTGAATGGCCTAGACACCGTGGATGAATGCGTTTATACAATTAAACCGATAGTGGTTGCATCATGTCTAGGACGGGAATCCCTGAGTACCACGGTCAGGGGTACCCACTGTAAATGGCTAAGGCTAATAACTAGAATAATTCAGTAGTCATGAGAGATTTCCCCAGCTACAGGCGATCCCGTTATCCCGGCCACCATTGTGGGACTTGCAGCCTGCCGACGAGTAGGGCACAAGTCTAGATTTACTGATATGTGGAAAAGAACGATGTACTGTTTAATGAACCCAAGTCGCCTGGATAACCTGGATTAGCTGCAGGGCTTGTGGCTGGAGGAATATCTCACTGTATGTTGTGGCAAGTTAGTTAGCTAATGTAGAAAGCCGTAGACACTGATTGGTCGGGATCGATTGTATGGTGTGGTTTCAGTGCTCGATTGTTGCAAGCTTGATCGCATGATTGTCACTTTTAATAATAAAGATCAGAGACTAAGTCCTGTTCAGGCGAAGGGTTACAACCCCGGTCCTTGTTTGGTTTAAGGGTTGTAACCTGGCTCCCGGAACAGTTCTAAGTCCTCTCTTCGTTTATTGCATTATTGCACCCCACGACATGCTTGTAATGATTTACCTTACCAACAAGATGGGAGACGGAGTTCTATTCAAGTGAAGGGTTACAACCCCGGTCCTTATTTGGTTTAAGGATTGTGACCTGGCTACTTGAATGGTTCCCTCGTACTCCATTATGACTGTTGTTATCTCTTTACTTTCAGTTCTTTTAACTGCTTTAATACATTTTCTGATATACTGGTTTTAGCTCTTAAGTGAAGCCTCCTTTGTGGCACTTGCTCTTCTTGGATCTGACCCAGCTGGTTTTGTGTGGCCAGATTTCGGAGCTACCTCAGAGGATCTACCGGCCTTTCAGCCCGATGGTGACCATTAGGCGTGACCAGGGCAACGAGTGGGTTCATTTTTGCTCTCCCACTCTATTGTAAAAATTTTATTTTGAGGCGTTTAGCCTGCGAGCACCTGTTAGCTCGTATTGCATACCTTATTATTGTCTGCCTACGGGCTGTAACATGATTGACAGATCCTAGGGTTGATCATGTATGACTAAACTCTTGCTAGTCCTCACATTTTGTAACGACTAGCTTCATGATCAACTAGATATGTAATGTTTGGGAAGCCTTATTATTGTATATTTGGTGATCTTATATCTTGTAACTTTACTTGCTTGCTTGAGATTGAGACATTTAGGCTTGTTATTGACCATAGGAGACTGATGGATTGTAGTTAAACCCTCATGTATCTAGACAGCCGTGACCGTATAGTGGGGTGGATTCTATTTCATTATACGTAGCTGGCTATGTATGCCCCCGCTCTCCAGTATTCTGGTTCTGGGGCGTTACATGGTTTAAGTGGTGGCCCATGCAGGTCTTGTAAATCAAGATATGTGAGGGTTTACCGAATAGATGTCTCAATCAGCACTCGCCTTTGATCTCTGCCCGTATCTTCTAATCCCTGAGATTCTCGACCTGATCACATGCTTGTATCGTTGGATCTGTCTTGGTCCTTCCTTATTGTTCCCTATGTCGTCTTCTTCAGCGGCATTGTTCCTGGACCTGCCGATCAGCAAGGCGAAGCACATCCCGTGGACCAACAGCAACAAGAAGACTAGGCCCAGCACTCAGGAGCAGCCTCCAGGGCCATGCCTTCCAGAGATCCAGAACCCCCGGTGCAGTCAGCCCAGCCCGCGAGGCAGGATGATGGAGCCTTGGTAGGACTTATCAGGGAGTTACTTGCATCACAGGATCGTCGAGGGGATGTCTTGCATCAGGCCGTGGCAGATGCTCTGGACAGAGGTGGACATCATGGAAACAGTACAGCGAACAGTTTCAAGCGCCTAAATCCTTCATTCTTCGATGGCAGCGAAGATGCTATCGCTGCTGATGCGTGGCTTCAGGACACCGAGGTGATATTGGAAGCAGCGAAGACCCCAGAAGATAAGAAGGTGGTCGTGGTGCGCCTGCAGTTATTGGATCTAGCCCGCAGCTGGTGGGCGGCGCAGGCCGTTGGATTGGTGGCGCCTATTGCTTGGGCAGTATTCCGTGTGCGGTTCCGGACCAAGTACTTCGATACGGTGGCTGGTACGATCTTCAGACCAAGTTTACCAATTTGAAGCAGATGGGCAGGACGGTCGATGGGTATGCGGCCGAGTTTTCCAGGCTTAGTCGGTTTGCTCCCACCTTGGTGGCGACCGAGTTCGATAGAGCCCAGTAATTTCAACAGGGACTCCACCTGGAGATTTTGCTGGCGGTGGAGCAGTTTGAGCATCAGACTTTTGATGCGGTATTGAGGGCAGCTAGGAGGCATGAGTATACCTCCCAGAGGATTGTGTACAGGACCGGAGGTCAGAAGCGATCTCACGGCCAGATGAATCAGTCATCAGCCCCAGCCCCGGCAGCCAGGGCTTTGACCATTGGAGCTCCGAGAAGGGCAGCTTCAGTTACGTCGGTTCAATATTCAACACCGACGCACCCTCAATAGCAGAAGCAGAAGTAGTCTTCCTTCATGGGCTGCTCTTATTGTGGGAAGCCTGGACATGTTGTTTCAGAGTGTCGCAAGGCTCGAGGATTGTGTTTTCTTTATGGAGCGCCAGACCACAAGGTAGGGTCCTGCCAGTTCAGGACTGACTCATCACCCGCCAGGACCAGTTCATCAGTGAGGGGACCAGTCCCAGTACCAGTCCAGCAGCCGCAGTTTCCATCCCCAAGGCCATTGTCGATGCAGACCCAGGCTTTTTATCAGCAAAGGCTTCAGCAGTTTGCCCAGACGCAAGCCCAGTATAGGCAGCGAGGATTCCAGCAGAGAGGGCCAGCACCCAGAGGACATGGTTAAGTGTTGGCTTTGACCATGGGAGAAGAAGGAGTAGCACCAGGTGAGGTAGTGGCAGGTACTATTTTCGTCAACACCTTTCCCGTTTCAGTGTTATTTGATTCTGGTGCATCACATTCATTTATGTCTGCACGATTTGCGACACGGATAGGACTGGAGCCCGAGTCGTTATCAGTAAGGCTCAATATGCTTACTGGTAATGGTCTTGTGGGAGTAGATAGAGTGTTTTCCTCGTGTCGAATCGTGGTTAGCGGTAGAGAGTTTCCCGCTAGGCTGATAGAATTCCCGATGGCCGATTATGATGTAGTCTTAGGGATGGATTGGTTAAGAGACCAGTATGCTAGGATAAACTGCCATATTGGCAGAGTTATTTTTAGCATTCCAGGCGAGCGGGAGTTTTCCTTTTCTCGAGACGAAGTAGAACCTTCTCCTCCAGTATTGCGGATGGCCGTAGCAGCAGTACAGTTACCCCGGATAGTAGAGGAATTTCCAGACGTTTTCCCGGAAGAGCTTCCAGGGATGCCGCCAGAACGGGAGATCGAGTTCACTATCGACTTGATTTCCGGGACAGCACCAGTGTCAGAGAGAGTCTACAGGATGGCGCCGTCAGAATTGGAGATCTTGTACAAGATGATTGAAGAGCTCCGGACCAAGGGATTCATTCGTGCAAGTGGATCGCCTTGGGGAGCCCCAATGCTTCTTGTGAAAAAGAAGGATGGTACGTCCAGGTTGTGTGTTGATTATCGTACCTTGAACTCAGTGACAATCAAGAACAGATACCCTCTCCCGAGGATAGATGACTTGTTTGATCAACTCAGAGGAGCGGCAGTATTCTCGAAGATTGATTTACGGTCAGGGTACCACCAGATCAGAGTCAGAGAGCAGGACATCCCGAAGACCGCTTTCCGATCTAGATATAGGCATTGGGAGTTCCTTGTTATGCCCTTTGGAGCGACCAATGCGCCGGCTGTATTCATGGACCTCATGAATCGTATCTTCATGCCTTATTTGGATCAGTTCGTGATCGTGTTCATAGACGATATCCTGGTTTACAGCAAGAATGAAGCGGAGCATGAGCAGCATCTCAGAGTTATCCTTCAGATTCTCCGAGAGCACCAGTTGTATGCCAAGTTTAGTAAATGCGAGTTCTGGCTCGATCGCATTTCATACTTGGGTCATATCATCACCAAGGGTGGAGTGGAAGTGGATCCCCAGAAGATAGTGGCTATCGAAACCTGGCCAGTGCCCCACACAGTTGCAGAAGTTCGCAGTTTTCTTGGATTGGTCGGCTATTACCGAAGATTTGTGTCGGACTTTGCTCGGATTTCAGCGCCATTGACGCAGTTGACCCGCAAGGATGTGCAGTTTGCTTGGACAGCAGAATGTCAAGAATCTTTTGGGAAGCTGAAGCGAGGCTTGATTACAGCACCCGTTCTCACACTTCCAGATGAGACCGGAAGATTTTCAGTGTACTGTGACGCTTCAGGCAAGGGTTTAGGATGTGTTTTGATGCAGCATGGAAAGGTAATAGCTTATGCGTCACGTCAACTTCATGATCATGAGAGGAATTACCCAACCCATAACTTAGAACTGGCAGCTGTAATATTTGTACTTAAGTTGTGGAGACACTACCTGTATGGAGATAGGATGGAGATTTTCACCGATCACAAGAGCCTGAAATATGTATTCACCCAGAAGGACCTTAACATGCGTCAGAGAAGATGGCTAGAGCTGCTTGTGGATTATGATGTCAACCTGCAGTATCACCCTGGGAAGGCCAACGTTATGGCAGATGCATTAAGCAGAAGAGCCAGAGTTTACCTTCTGACAGCGCAACCAGAGCTGTTAGCAAATCTTCAGAAGATGGGTATATAAGTTGTCCTTCCTACCAACGTGGCATTGATGGCCAGCCTACAAGTACAGTCCAATATAGTTGAGAGGATCAAGATGGCTCAGTCCTCCGATTCTAAGCTTCAGCGGCTTAGAGCAGAATGTGAAGCAGGACGACGACCAGAATTATGCATTCACGAAGACGGTACACTTCGACATGGTAAGCGTCTTTGTGTACCCAGTGGAGATATCAGACAGGAGGTGATGGCGGAAGCTTACAGTTCCCAGTATTCGATTCATCCCGGTGGCACGAAGATGTATCGAGATATCCGTCAGCACTTTTGGTGGAATGGCATGAAAAGGAAGATAGCTCGGTTTGTCTCTCGGTGTTTGGTTTGCCAACAAGTCAAGGCTGAACACCAGAGGCCAGCTGGACTTCTTCATCCCTTGCCGATTCCCGAATGGAAGTGGGAACATATAACCATGGATTTTGTGACTGGATTACCTAGATCCCCAGCAGGTAGAGATGCTATTTGGGTTATAGTTGACAGGCTCACGAAGGTGGCTCACTTTCTCCCGTTCAGAGTGGGTCAATCGACAGCTCAGCTAGCGGAGATGTATCTCCGGCAGATTATCAGGTTCCACGGTGTACCAGTCAGTATCACCTCGGACCGGGATTCAAGATTCACGTCACACTTTTGGCGTAGCTTGCAAGAGAGTTTGGGAACTCGCCTCCAGTTCAGCTCAGCTTATCACCCGCAGACAGATGGTCAGTCGGAGCATACAATCTAGACTCTGGAGGATATATTGAGATCTTGTACATTCGACTTTAGTAGTTCGTGGGAAGATCACCTGCACCTGGTGGAGTTCTCGTACAATAACAGTTTCCAAGCCAATATCCAGATGGCTCCGTTTGAGGCACTGTATGGAAGGAAGTGCAGATCTCCACTAGCATGGGATGATGTAGGAGAGAGGCAGATGCTTGGTCCGGAGATGATCGCTCAGACAGTTGAAGTGGTCAGGAGAGTTAGAGATCATCTTCGCGTTGCACAAGATCGTCAGCGCCATTGGGCCGATTCTCATCGGCGTCCCCTTAAATTTTCTGTCGACGACCATGTATTCCTGAGGATCTCGCCTAACCGTGGCGTCATTCGCTTCGGCGTACGGAAAAAGCTTAGTCCTAGGTATATATGGCCGTTCGACATTCTGGGGCGAGTAGGAGACGTGTCCTATCGTCTCGCTCTTGCGTCGTCTCTGAGTGAGGTACATGACGTGTTCCACGTATCTCAGCTACGACGGTATATCCCGGACCCGAGTCACATCCTGGATTATTAGGAATTGGTTGTTGGTACCAACCTTTCGTATGAGGAGAGGCCCGTATCCATATTGGACCAAAGAGAGAAGATACTCAAGAACAAGGCTATCAAGTTAGTCCGTGTTGCTTGGAGTCATCACTCTTTGGGAGAGTCAACGTGGGAGCGTGAGGATGATATCCGATCGCGATATCCCGACCTGTTTGACTCGTGAGGTATAATATCCTTCTTATGCCTCATGTTTTCGATTCCTTGCTTGCATGAATGATTGTTTGATTACTTAACTAGTATAGCTTGCATGTGAGTAGTATAGCTTGTCCTTGCATCTCTAACCACTTGATTAAATTCTGAGGACAAAATTCTTTTAAGGTGGGTAGAGTTGTAATGACCATTGTTCGTATTACGTATCTCGGTATACGTGTACGTATTTAGACCCATATTGCATGTTTTCTTGGTTGGTTCGGCCCAACTTGACTTGGTTCGTCTTGGTTTGCATGGTTCGGTTTTATGTGAACCACTCCCACCTACCACCACCTTTATTAAATAATCCCACCTACCACCATCCTTTTCATTAAATATCCCACCACTCATTTCTCTCTCTTCATTACTTCTTCTTCTCCACCATTACTTCTTCAACCACCAGAGAGAGATAGAGAGAGTGGGAGAGCTTAGGCAAGTGCACCTTGCTTCATGGAGGAAGTCCATTTTTATTGTTCCATTATCTTCCTCATGTGTTTCTAAACCACTTTAGTGCTTGTCATTTTTCATTTCTATGGTTAAATTTTGTAGATCTAGATTTGTGGTATTTTTGGTTTCCAGGACTTTTGATCCATCACACTTGCATATTTTGCAAAGTTGATGATACCATGATTGTAGAGAAGTTCGTTAGGTCCAATTTGACCTATGGAATGTTGCTGAACCGTATGGGCATTTTGGCACTCAGCCGCATGAAGCGAAGTTACATTTAATGCATATAGCCGCATGCCTGTAGCCAACGTATTGTATTAGTGCATGCATGCCAACATTTTAGCTTTAGCCACATGTCAAATCAATGCATTAGTGCATTGGCATTAAATGCATTAATAATAAAAGCATTCACGTGCCTAGGGCAATTAATGCCTTAGCACAAGAATGCACTAGCCTGTGCATTTGCTTGGAATACCAAACAGACCCGCATATGGCCATCCCAGCAAATGAGCCGCATGTATGTTATATATTTAATACACTTTCTTGGAAGTAGCCGCATAAGCATCAGGATAAGCATGCGTATTTAATGCAGTGTCCCATTGCCCCATTGCAATATTTTCCTAATGCTTTCCCTGAGAGACATCAGCCGCATAAGATGGAATCAAATGCATTAAATACATTTAAGTCCACCTTAGCCGCATAAGATGGAATAGAATATATTATATGCATTTAAGCCCACCTTAGCCGTATAAGATGGAATCAAGGCTTTTAATGCATTCAAGTCAAAGCATTTGATTCCACATCAGCCGCATAGAATGGAATAGAATGTATTATATGCATTTAAGTCCCTAGAATATATTATATTCATTTAAGTCCATAGAGTGCACTAAATGCATTTAATGCATGCATATAATGCATTTAAGACTATTTCCTTTCCTAATGCACTTTGTTAATTCCTTTCCTATAGTCATCCGCATAGGAATGAACTAAAGGCATTTTTGCAATTAACCCCTTTTAACCTTTAATGCATGTAATGTCTTTAAGTCCTTAAGAATGTCCTTAATGCATTTAAGTCCATAATGCGTGTAATGCATTTTTCTCTTACTGTAATTTCTTTAGCAAGCCGCATATGGCCAAGTAACAATTGGCCGCATGGAAATTTTCCGAACCGCATGAGTTTTTCCCTCAGTCCTTGCCCCTTTTTAAATATTTAATTAATAAATATGTACTTGTGCTAAATTAATTATTCTCGTACACGATGGTGACCCGTCGTGGTGCACTTTCGACATGACATGATAGTGGCCCGACGCGGCGCACTCCTAACAGTAAGCATGACATGACAAGATTGAATGACCTGGACACCGTGGATGAATACGTTTATACAATTAAACTGATAGTGGTTGTATCATGTCTAGGACGGGGATCCCTTAGTACCACAGTCAGGGGTACCCACTGTAAATGGCTAAGGCTAATAACTAGAATAATTCAGTAGTCATGAGAGATTTCCCTAGCTACAGGCGATCCCGTTATCCCGGCCACCATTGTGGGACTTGCAGCCTGCCGACGAGTAGGGCACAAGTCTAGATTTACTGATATATGGAAAAGAACGATGTACTGTTTAATGAACCCAAGTCGCCTGGATAACCTGGATTAGCTGCAGGGCTTGTGGCTGGAGGAATATCTCACTGCATGTTATGGCAAGTTAGTTAGCTAATGTAGAAAGCCGTAGACACTGATTGGTCGGGATCGATTGTATGGTGTGGTTTTAGTGCTCGATTGTTGCAAGCTTGATCGCATGATTGTCACTTTTAACAATAAAGATCAGAGACTAAGTCCTGTTCAGACGAAGGATTACAACTCCGGTCCTTGTTTGGTTTAAGGGTTGTAACCTGGCTTCCGAAACAGTTCTAAGTCCTCTCTTCGTTTATTGTATTATTGCACCCCACGACATGCTTGTAATGATTTACCTTACCAACAAGATGGAAGACGGAGTTCTATTCAAGTGAAGGGTTACAACCCCGGTCCTTGTTTGGTTTAAGGGTTGTGACCTGGCTACTTGAATGGTTTCCTCGTACTCCATTATGACTGTTGTTATCTCTTTACTTTCAGTTCTTTTAACTGCTTTAATACATTTTCTGATATGCTGGTTTTAGCTCTTAAGTGAAGCCTCCTTTGTGGCACTTGTTCTTCTGGGATCTGACCCAGCTGGTTTTGTGTGGCCAGATTTCGGAGCTACCTCAGAGGATATACCGGCCTTCCAGCCCGATGGTGACCATTAGGCATGACCAGGGCAACGAGTGGGTTCATTTTTGCTCTCCCACTCTATTGTAAAAATTTTATTTTGAGGCGTTTAGCCTGCGAGCACCTGTTAGCTCGTATTGCATACCTTATTATTGTCTGCCTACGGGCTGTAACATGATTGACAGATCCTAGGGTTGATCATGTATGACTAAACTCTTGCTAGTCCTCACATTTTGTAACGACTAGCTTCATGATCAACTGGATATGTAATGTTTGGGACGCCTTATTATTGTATATTTGGTGATCTTATATCTTATAACTTTACTTGCTTGCTTGAGATTGAGACATTTAGGCTTGTTATTGACCATAGGAGACTGATGGATTGTAGTTAAACCCTCATGTATCTAGACAGCCGTGACCGTATAGTGGGATGGATTCCATTTCATTATACGTAGCTGGCTATGTATGCCCCCGCTCTCCAGTATTCTGGTTCTGGGGCGTTACAAATACGAATTTGCTGATGCATTGCCTTTTAGATCATTGTCATAACTTGTTGAATGATAACACCAAGTATGCTAAACGATG
Source organism: Iris pallida (assembly GCA_029216955.1). Classification (NCBI taxonomy): domain Eukaryota; kingdom Viridiplantae; phylum Streptophyta; class Magnoliopsida; order Asparagales; family Iridaceae; genus Iris; species Iris pallida. Next base: position 1,567,717 of record JANAVB010007597.1, read on the forward strand.
CTTTCAGAAAGTATTTCCATAATATGCTGCAACGTATTAACTCAATGTTGCTTAGATGATGCCTTACACAAAGAAATTCTATACCATGCTAAGACATGTTTACTTACTTCAATGTTTCTGCTCAAGAACTGTAAACTGATGCTAGGCCCCAAATAGAAAGATTATTCTATTAAAATGCTTACTAAAAGTGACCAGTTAGTGTTGGTTTAGGCGAGTGGGTAGTTAGATTTTGCTCGCCAGTACATAGATGATGTGCTGACCCACGTTTTGTGGGCAGGTGCTCGTGCTTGGAATGTTCTACACACGAAGATTGGCTTGATTGGTCCCGCGGCATCGAAGATTTGTTGGGCATACAGAAGCTCTTCTTGCACAAGATGATGTCTTCTGTTTATAAAAGGTATAATGTATGGAACATTGTAATCAGTTGTACCAGTGAGATTGTAAGTCAAGTCGGTATATCGAGTTGTAATCCATTGTATCCAAATATCAAATGTAAGCTGTATAGCATTATTCAGTCGGCTTTCAATGTAAAGTGAGATGTGCTGTAAACATTATACTTCAATACAAGTCTTGTACTCTTCTTCAATTATCAATAAAGAGAATAAAGTTCTATATATCTCTGTGTGGCTTCAAGTTACCCTTTTATCTCTGCTGCTATAAAAAAGTGATCTATTTCTATTCAATAAGAAAGATTATCCTCATTAACTTCAACTTATCTGCTTCTGCCACTGCGATGTGTTCCTATTTGAAGAAAATTAATTATGTACCATCTTTGCCTTGTACAAGTGCAATACCAGACTTGTACGGCATCACGCCCAAGCGAGGACGATCGATTCTAAGATATAAAATATATGAATAAATGACTCTACGAATCGGGGCGTGACAAATTGGTATTAGAGCATGACTTTACGTCCTTGGTCTCTTCTTTGATTCCTTTCAAATCAAAGTTGCATCGACGATTAACCAAAGTTGCTTCCGCGACCACTCAACGTTGCTTCCGCGATTAAATCAAAGATTGTTTCCGCTTATGCTGTTGTTGTTCTGTAATCATCCTTATGTGGTTCGTGTTTGAAAGTTCGTTAACCCTCTTGGCTGCTTACTGGATGTTCCATACAATAAGTACTCTATATACATTATGATGCCCCTGAATGAATGATTGTTGTTGGTTTGGACACAAATAACCCAACAATGACTCGATGTCATAGTATGCTATATTGTGAATGCTGTTTGGAATGTGGGAATAAAAGAAAAGTGGCTATGTATGTTGTAACAAGTTGAGATTGCATGTAATATGGGAAATGAATTATGAATGGGGTAATTGATGGATGAGTTCGACATAACTGGTGAGTCGACTCAGAGGTGATGGCTAGTACTTTTGAGACCCTAAGAATGTTGGCTTGGGATATTGAGATCCCGAGATGTTGGTTAAGTATTGTGATCATTATAGATCACGAATGTCCGGAATTGATTGAGTTGGTATTGTTTAAGGATGGCGTCATTTCTGAGTGGTATATTGCCTCTACCACCTCAGAACGAGATGTATGTTAACCCTTTCCATTGGATAGCAAGGAGACTATCTGTGGGTACTGGGTAGTGCCGAGACTTAGCTGGGAATCATGTATTGTTGCTAGATGACTCGAGTGTCCCCTGACGGTGATGCTATGTTGGGTAGCGAGATTCTAGAAATGGTAACGGTTGGCTTGGTTAGAAATTGTTAGTCGAGTGATGACTCAGACTAGTAAGACAGTTAGTATCCTATAGGTAAATGGATTTGGCTAGAGAATGTTATGGCTTAGAACATCTGAATATTGACTTCGATTGGTTGGATGTGAATCAAATGTGGCTAATACAAAGTTGGTTGCGTAGCTGAAAGTTTTAGAAATATCGTCGGTGAATCAAAGGAATATTAGAGATCTGTGCTTTGACCCTAAGGTGTAATAGATGTTAATCCATCTTGATCACCAAAGGATAGTCATTGCCTATGTGCATGTATGCTGAAGAATTTAATGGGATTAGAAAAGTAACAAGTAGCTACCTTGACTATTTGTGTTGCCTAGAGGATGGTTAAGTGATACATAAATTGTCGGATTGAATGGGATGAACTACTTGACCATTGCTGCATGAGATTTAAGAATGCCCGTAAGATAGTTTGATAATTGAGAAACGAATGGGATTGAGAAATTGCAAATGTGTTGGATAATGTCGATATAGATGGCTGTCGGTTGGGAGATAGATTGTTGGCTTATGACTTAGTGGTGTGACTCTGTCATACAGATCGAATAGTATGATTCCATAGTTATGTTAAGACTATCGGAATCGATGACCCTTGAATAGTTGGCCTTGGCTTATGGGTTCGTGTGAGTACAAAGGAATTGGAATAGAAATTGGATCGTTGGAAATTTACTTGATGGATTATTAGAATGATGTGAATCATATGTCGGGTTGGGAATTGACTGTAATGTTGATAGATCGATCTTAGTCGATCGTTGGGTAAGTCTAGAATGAGCCTCTGTAGGAATTATTCCTTGAGGAAGGTCCTGGATAGATAGACTTGACCCTAGCACCCAGTTGATGACTTACCAATTGTTGGTATAGCCAACAATGGCGATTGGTTTTTCAGACTGAGTTAATACCCATAGGTTTGGGTAGAGTTCCTTAGAACTGTTGGTTGCTTGTTGGCCTTAAGAATAAGAAACTAGTATAACCCTAGTAGCCGTCCACTCTAGGGAAGTCACCTGAACGATTAAGTTTAGCTGTCAGTGTAGCTAACCTTAGAGATTGACTGAATAATAGGTGACCGTTGGAAACCCATAGGATGACCTTGTGGCATTGAATGAGAGACGGTGATAATGAGTATTGACCTAAGGGAATGTATGCTTCAACTTGTGCCTTAGAGATGTTTGAACCTTGAGGATTGTGTGTCGGCCTATAGCGGGAATGTTGGATCGGTATCTATGGTCGGGTAGCTGGGTTAACCCTGACTGTTGCATAGAATTGTACCCTTGGCTCGGGTAATCGATAGTGGGTGACATCGGATTGTATCCTTTAGAAAACATGAATTGCCTCGGTGAGAAATATTGTTAGATTTGGAAAGGAATGTGATTGCATGTTGTGAACTCTTGATATGTTTGGCTCTAAGTTAGACCCTTGATCGAATGTTAGAAATATTATGCTTGGGTATAGAGCTTAACCAAGTTGTCCCTGATATTAAGTATTATGGCCTGGAAGATAGTGATTGTGGCAAGTGAATAAAGTAATAAGTCAATTGAAAGGATGCTAAGTCAGATTTGAAAAAGAGAGTTATATCGTGGCTGATCGAATCGCACTAACATGGAAGTTGGCTGAAGTACATATGTTTTGGGGACGCCTAAAATATGTGTATGGATCCAGCCTAAGTGATAGGTTGCGACTGAGATAAGATTATGGTAAAAATTTATCGCACTAGCGCGGACTTTGGCTGAAATGCATATATTTTGGGAACGCCTGAAATATGTGTATGGATCTAAATGAAGTGATGTGTTACGACCAAGATAGAATACAAGAAAAATATTGGCAAATCAATGAGAAGTTACAAGTAATTGAAAAAGAGATAGACAGATCGAATCGTTAATGGATTTAAATAGTACAGTTGGATAGCTATTTTGAGATGACCGAGTGTGCTGAAATGAATATTGAGTTGAAGCTGAATGAGTAACTTGTTGTGACTGAGTTAATCTAGTAGAAAGAGTTGTTTTCTTAAGTTTCGAGGACGAAACTTTTTCTGAGTGGTATATTATGTAATGCCCCGCTCCGTACGAGGCATTTGTTGGCTTGTTTGATGCTAGCAGAATGTTAGACCGAGACTTATGTTGGGAATCAGGAGAATTAAGACTGATGCAGTCTCTCTTAGCTGGCTGGACAGAATGGGTATTGGAACGTGGCTCGCTGTTGAGCTACGCATAGTGGAATTGTGTGTGATCGGAACAGGAAGACCCTTTATTGCAAGTGAGTGGAACTGTCCTTCCTCCTCCTTACTCCTTCATGCTTAATAAATGAAGTATTGAACTGCTATTAATTGTCCCTATATGTCCCATGTTTTAGTTGCTGGATAAAAGAGATGCCTATGTTGAGAATTATCGAAATGTACAACACATTGAACTGCTAATATGATTTGAGGCCTGAGAATGAATTGATAACATTGCCCCTTATGCTTAACGCTGCTGGAACAAGTAGACACTTGAATAATGAGATGCCTTATGAATGATAGAATAAGAATGAACTGGCTATTCTATCGAACCAATGAACTGAATGAAACACTAGAATCATGTACTCTCTGTATATCTGTTGCAAGAATATGAAATGTTGCCTGTCCCTTATAAGAAATAAATAAATGAATAAATGTTCCTATGAAATGAATGAATGTTACGCTCCTCTTAAGAAAGGAATGATATGAGATACGTTGCAATGAAGCAAGGAATAAAAAATGATAAAGCTGGGATCGTTGAGATTACCAAATGAAATGATGGTAATGATGAAATGAATAAGTCATTGAATATGACTAATTATGCACTGTTGCCTTTACTTTTCCTTAATATATTTTACCATACGATTTTGTTCACAATCGAGTCGGACACGCATTCGCATGGTCATGGACAACTTGTATACAAGGTTTGAGTAATAATTTTCTCGAACGGTTCCTAGGGCCCTGGGGACCAATTCGACCTAGGAGGAAATAATGATGAGTGCTATGGGAGCACGGATAAGGCGGGGTGGCATAGAGTATCGCCACCTACTATGCTGACCGCATTATTTTGAAATGAAATAAAATAAAAAGAGTCCATATGGTTTAACAACACCAGTGACCATGTAGTCGGGATGCATGCTAATGAATGTTTTGTGCAGGCAGCGTAAGTATATCTGATAACCTGTATTTGATACAGGTATGAGAAGTCGACTATCGGTAAGAATCACATAATTGTGATATTGTATATATTGGTTCAACTTGCCTGCTTAACATGCTAAATGAAAGAATGATGTGTTGTTGCCTTTAAGAAATGAGAAACTCTATAACATGCTCAACATGTTAAATACGAATTTGCTGATGCATTGACTTTTAGATCATTGCCATAACCTGTTGAATGATAACACCAAGTATGCTAAACGATGCTTTCAGAAAGTATTTTCATAATATGCTGCAACGTGTTAACTCAATGTTGCTTAGATGATGCCTTACACAAAGAAATGCTATACCATGCTAAGACATGTTTACTTACTTCAATGTTCCTGCTCAAGAACTGTAAACTGATGCTAGGTCCCAAATAGAAAGATCATTCTATTAAAATGCTTGCTAAAAGTGACCGGTTAGTGTTGGTCTAGGCGAGTGGGTTGGATTATGCTCACCAGTACATAGATGATGTATTGACCCACGTTTTGTGGGCAGGTGCTCATGCTTGGAATGTTCTACACACGAAGATTGGCTTGATTGGTCCCGCAGCATCGAAGATTTGTTGGGCATACAGAAGCTCTCCTTGCACAAGATGATGTCTTCTGTTTATAAAGGGCATAATATATGGAACATTGTAATCAGTTGTACCAGTGAGATTGTAAGCCAAGTCGGTATATCGAGTTGTAATCCATTGTATCCAAATATCAAATGTAAGCTGTATAGCATTGTTCAGTCGGCTTTCAATATAAAGTGAGATGTGCTGTAAACATTGTACTTCAATACAAGTCTTGTACTCTTCTTCAATTATCAATAAAGAGAATAAAGTTCTATATATCTCTGTGTGGCTTCAAGTTACCCTTTTATCTCTGCTGCTATAAAGAAGTGATCTATTTCTATTCAATGAGAAAGATTGTCCTCATTAACTTTAATTTATCTGCTTCTGCCGTTGCGATGTGTTCCTATTTGAAGAAAATCAATTATGTACCATCTTTGCCTTATACAAGTGCAATACCAGACTTGTACGGCATCACGCCCAAGCGAGGACGATCGATTTCAAGATATAAAATATATGAATAAATGACTCTACGAATCGGGACGTGACAATCCCCCCTCCCACGTCCGGCCAACCCCCCCCCCCCCTCCCGCTTCCGGCGCCACAGTCGCGGCTGCGGCTGCTGCTGCTGCGGCGGCCGGCGGCGGTGGGGGTAGGGGGTTGGCCGGACGCGGGAGAGGGGGGTGGCCGGAGGGGAGGCAGAGCTGGAGGGAGGGGGTAGCCGGAGTGGGGGAGAGGGGGTTGGGGGGAGGGGGGTAATTTTAAGGTTTGAGCAGGGATATTTTCGTCCCAAAATTTGTTTGGGTATCAACTTGTTAAAAAAAAAGTTTAGGGTATCAAGTTGAAAAAGCGGAATAGTTGAGGGTAGCAAAGTGCAATTAAGCCAAAAATTATTTTAGGGGATCTTAATAACATTTCCAATGCAATAAATTATTTTTTAATATTTATTGTATGTTGATAACAAATTTCAAAGTAAAAAAATTATGCAATAATTATTCTTAACATGTGTCCTTAGGGCACATGTTAACAAAATCCATGATAATAAGTTGGGAGTAGGACCAACATTAATTGGAAAAGACTCATAAAGGTAAATATAGAAAGAGAATAATTAGAGAAAGAGATTCCAAGAATTAATTGCTAGTTGAGGAAATTAAAAATGTGAGGTTGTGACAATGTTCTCAGTATACAAGAATGGGTTCGGATTATTCTTATGAGCATCAGTACCGCCAATTTCTGCACTTTCAGAAAGCCAAAAAAATATATATATATTTTAAAATCTAGAAACATATTAATACATTTAGGAATAATCTTATGCATTTTTGTTCTTTTCCATTAGTTTTAAATTGAATAATATTCAAGATTCCTAAATTATCTATCTGCAATAGATATTGTTGTTTATTATTTGCTTTTAGACATAGTATGTGACAATAGATAGTTTTGAATAGAATGATACTAAGATGTATCTACGTTGTGAATTTATAACATACAACATCGACAAATGGTAATGGTTATTATGTACGCATTGTACATGTTGATCTTCGGTACGATCAACTCATTGTGTCTACATTATTTGTTTTCCATATTTCTCTAATTTTCTTTTAGTTTTTTATTTGTTGAATTGACCGGAAAATAGCCACAATTTCTGTATTGGCTGGTATCTGAGGGGGTGAGTATTAGATCATACATGCCAAAAACGATATGATACAACCGATGTGTATCGCTATTGACTAATAATGCAAACCTTGGGTTATGATCCATAATCATCTCAACTAACCGTTTTTTTTAATAGTTATCATATATCCACAAATTTAGGGGCACAATATATAATTTACAACATGATAGACACAATATATAATTTAAACAATGAAAACAACAAGATAGACACATTTATAAAAGAAAATCGTAAACTCGGGCAGGGGGATGCCTTCCCTCGCTCACAGGTGGGTCTGCCCCCATTCATGATATTCACTTCATCTTCTGGTACATTACTGTAGAGAATAATTGTTGTGTGTTTTATTGATTGGTTACTCCACTATTTATAGGGAGTCTAGCTCCTCTTCATACTACATTTTTCAATGTGGGACTAAAGTCCCTTATTAGTTCTCAACACTCCCCCTCAAGATGGGCGATAGATATTAATCATTCCCATCTTCTTACATAGCTTCGACAGACTTAATGAACTAAGACCCTTAGTCAGACAGTCTGCCACTTGTTCTTCTGAGCGAACATGATCAATCTTCAGTATCCTTTGTTCCAGCTTCTCTTTGATGAAGAATCGATCGATCTCGATGTGCTTCGTTCTGTCGTGCTGAACTAGATTGTTAGCAATACTTATTGCAGCTTGACTATCGCTCAGAAGACGTAACGGTGCTCCCTTGTCCAGCTTCAACTCTGTCAGCAACGCTTTCACCCACAGCAACTCCGACACTCCCAAAGCCATTGCGCTGTATTCTGCTTCAGCTGTAGACCGTGCTACCACTGACTGTTTCTTGCTTCTCCATGAGACCAAGTTTTCTCCTACAAAGACACAATATCCCGTGGTAGACCTTCTATCGTCTATACAGCTCGCCCAGTCTGCATCGCAGTATCCCTCAACTTCTATACTTCTATTCTTCTTGAACCATAGCCCTTTCTCCGGCGTCCTATCTCAAGATCTGAAACACTGTATCCATATGACCCATTCTTGGATCATGCATGTAGCGACTTACTACACTCACCGCAAATGAGATATCAGGACGAGTGTGCCCCAGATAAATCAATCTTCCTACAAGTCATTGATATCTTTCACGATCAACTGGCTCTCTTGCATCTGCTCCCAACTTGTACTTTTGGTCAATTGGAGTGACTGCTGCTTTGCATTCCAGCATCCCTGTCTCCTTCAGCAGATCTAGTGCGTATTTTCTCTGTAAGAGAACAATTCTTTGTTCGCCTTCACACACCTCGATACCTAAAAAGTACCTCATTGCTCCTAAATCCTTCACCTCAAACTCCTTCGCGAGTTTTGACTTCATTTTAGCGATCTCGACTTCATCATTACCTGTGATTACTATATCATCCACGTATACAGCAAGTATAGTGATGTGGCCTCTTGCATGCTGAAGAAAGACCGTATGATCTGCATTTGCTTGATGGTATCCCATGCCTGTAACAGCCTTTCTGAATCTGTCAAACCAGGCTCGAGGAGATTGCTTGAGTCCATATAGCGACTTCTTTAGTTTGCATACTTTTCCATGCGACATCCCTTCGTCTGATTTCTGTAGCATAGCACCCTGGCGGGAGTTTCATGTACACTTCTTCTTGTAGGTCCCCATGGAGAAAGTCATTCTTCACATCTAACTGGTATAGCTTCCACCCATAGTTTGCTGCAATGGAGACCAGAGTTCTTACGGTGCTCATTTTTGCTACTGGAGCAAACGTCTCATCATAGTCGATGCCATATGATTGTGTGTATCCTTTTGCAACCAACCTCGCCTTGTATCGTTCCACCTTTCCTTCTGACGTCTCCTTTACTGTATACACCCATTTGCATCCAACAGTTTTCTTTTCTTTGGGTAATGGAACCAGCTCCCACGTCTTATTTTTTTCCAGTGTCCCAAGTTCTTCCATCATTGCAGCTTTCCACCTTGGATCTTTCTTTGCTTCCGGCCAACACTTGGGCAACTAAGTAGAGTCTAATGATGCAATGAAGGCTCGATAATTTGAAAAAATGTTAGAATAAGACAGGTAGTTGGCAATATCATGTTCATAATCATCAAAACGACTAGGAGCCTTACCCGCATTGATGCGAAAAGATCTCCTTAAGGGAGCAATAGGTGGTGGAGAGATCATACCATCAGAGTCAGAGAGATCCGCATCATAATCAGATTGATTCAGTGCGGGGGTAACATCTTCAAGAGTTGGAACAGGAGTAGACGAGAGACTTGGAACAGTAGGCACAGGGTACGGTACAGGCATAGTACTGGACTTCTGTTGTCTCCTTCTGTAGACTTGGAGCTCCTTTTCCATTGTCTGCTGCTCTCCATGTTTAACATATGTATCTTCTTCATCTTCTGTATCGGAGTCACTGCTTTTTCCCCCTTTCGTCCAGTTTTCTACGATCGGGCATGGGACCGATCCGACTACCACAGATGGGCTTAATTTCTCCCCCTCACATCTAACACCCGCTATGTTAGGTGGGTCACCAAACGCCGAACCATCATCCGAACCATAATATGGTTCCAGTTCTCTGAATGTAATGTCCATGCTTACAAATATTTTCCGCTCAACTGGGCTCCAACATGCGTATCCCTTCTGAGTTGCCGTGTACCCGACAAAGACACATTTAACCGCTCTAGGATCCAGTTTGCCAACTCCTGGCCTATTATCTTGGACAAAACATACACACCCAAATACTTTCGGTGGAACAGTGTACGTGGTTGCACCAGTAAGCATCTCCAGCGGTGTCTTCCAATCCAATACCTGAGATGGCATTCGGTTGATGAGATAAGATACCGTTAACACCGCCTGCCCCCATAAGTGTTTCGGAACATTCATAGCCAGCATCATCGTCCGGGCGACCTCCAGCAGGTGTCTGTTCTTTCGTTCGGCCACACCTATTTGTGCCGGTGTATAGGCACAAGAAGTTTGGTGTAGTATGCCATGAGTGGATAAATACTCAGAAACCTTCCTATTTGTATACTCCGTCCCATTGTCAGACCGTAAGCACTTAATTTTAGTGCCATATTGAGTTTCTACCCGGCGATGAAAGTCTCGAAACGCCTCAAAGACGTCACTTTTATTCTTCATGAGGTACACCCATGTCACACGAGTATAACAATCAATAAAAGTGACGAACCATCGAAAACCGTTAATACCGGTTGTAGGACAAGGGCCCCATACGTCTGAATGTATCATATCAAAAGCAGCCGAACTCCTACTACCTGAACTCACATACGTGCTTCTGGTATGTTTACCCAACTCACAAGCATGACAAAATAACTTCTCTTTAGTAGCCCTTTGGTATAAGGACGGATATATTCGACTAATAATTTTAAAAGAAGAATGACCGACACGCCGGTGGTGGAGTAGCAAGTCATCTTCGACACTGTGCCGTGAATCTTCTGGTGGTGTGTCTGCTACCAGAGATGCCAAAGCTTTGTCCAGTCCAGTCCTGTCCAAGTACCACAGCCCCTTATGCCATGTGTCAGTCCCTAGTCGTCGTCCTGTCCCTTTCTCCTGAAAAGTCACCGTAGGAATGTCAAAGGAAACAGTACAGTTAAGATCAAGGATAATGGCACTAATAGAAAGAAGATTGACAGAAAAAGATGGAGCATGTAAGACATTGGTGAGAGTGAGAGAAGGGGTGCTGTCACGACCCGGTCCTAATTTCTTGGGTCGAATCGGATCATGCCCAGCCTGCACCGTTGTTGAGACGGCGGCAGTAAGCTGTATCACTCAAGCAGGTAATCAACAACACAAATTCTAATTGCCACAACTTTAATAATTCGAATAGTTTAAAACTTTTTACAACAAAATGAAAGATACATCTGAAATACATTATTTTCCATAAACATCATGAAGAAGAAAATCTAGGCAACCAGCTCATCAGTCTCGAGATCATCGTCCTCTAGTTGGGATCTCGGGAAAAATACCGCAGAACAAAGCATCATCAGTGATACCTAAAAATGTTGGATCTCCAGTCAGGAGGAGCAAAGTACAATTCATGCTAATTTGACAATTAAAATAATAATAGAATCATGCACTTTTAAACCATTTGAAAATAAACAGTTCTTCAGCAGTTAAAATATTGTGATGTGAATAGGCAATGAATATGACCGGCTTGGGTTGTACAATGAATGATATGGCTTATCCCCGTGTGTAAGAGGGGTAAGCTCGCACAGTTGTTACAGTAATTTGGATGTGGTCATACACATTACACTACTCCTCCAGTCCCCAAACAGTTACAGTAGTTACAGTCAGTGCTCTCAAAGAGAGTTTCGTGTTGCATCGTGGTTTAAACTTGCATTAAAACGATTACTAAATAATTGTAAACTAACACAAAATGTACTTGCCTCAAATTGGACTGGACTTGAAGGGTTGAGACTTCGGGATTGAAACTAGCCTCGTCCTCGAAATCCTACATTCGAGAAGTTGACTCAGATTTCAGAGTTACCAAACTAACTATGCTAGTTACAATCTCTAAGTTGTGTCCTAATCAATTTTAATCTTTATTTATGCAATCACAAACAAAAACACGATTATCGGTGCGTTGTAATGAATTACGAGGGAAAGATCAATTTAACCTTTATTTTGGAAAAACTCGCAGTTACCAATTTAATTGGTAAAATCTTTGTATTTTCGTAATTATACATATAAAAATAAGTTTCTTGTTTTAATGAGAAAATATGATCGTTGTTTTTAAATATTACAAACTTGTAAATTTAATGTGAGAAAACCTCATTTAGTTTTTCTATCAAAATAATATTTATTTCAGATTTACGCGTATACGCTAAAAACCCGCAAAACCAGAAAGTGAAAGAAAACTACGCTACCAAAATTACAGGCCACAGAAAAATAGAAAAGCTGGGCTTATGCCCTTACAATTTGTTTTACATAAATTGAAATAAGAAGAAACAGTTGTTAGTTCTAACATTATCCTACAATTTAATTATGAATAAACTAATAATTAAAATAAATTAAATTAATAATGAGTCTCAGATATTGGTCCAATCGTCATATAGGCTAATGCCTCAACGTCCGGGCGAAACCGGTTTCGTTTGCACTTAGCCGGGGCCTATTGACCAATACGGTCGTCGTCCAAAAATCCAAAATAATAATATTTTCCGAAAAACCATTTTAAAATCATTTTAAAATATAATTAAATTTTATAGAAAATTCGGCCGCATTTCCTCTATTTTCGGTCAACCCAAAAATTGGGAAAGTGTGCCAATATTTTCCTGCAAGTATCCCAAACCAGGGAAATCCAAAATATATATATAAATAACCACAATCATTCCCAATATTAATTCGGAACAACCCGAAACGAATTCGGGAATCCGAAACCAACCCAGAAAACATCACAGCACAATTCGAAAAAGATCCGAAAACCACATATTCCCAGAATTCATTTCCGAAAGTTTCGAAAAATCAAAACCAAACTAACATAGGCTTTCCCGAAAGTCTCTCGAAAAATCCCGGAAACAAAACGTAACCCAAAATTGAATTCCCGAAGAAAATTCGTGGACCAATCTCATCATAGACATGGGAGGGACGAACTACTATGATTAACCAGAAATTACCCAAATCGACGGAATCCGAAGGGTTGCCTCGGACTCGGAACACGCGAATCCGCGGAAACGAACTCGATAACCCGTGGACAGTGCTGTCCAGATCAGCGGGGCACGAGCTCGGGGAGGTGACGCTAGGGCACGGCCGAACAGGGCTGGCGCCGAAGGGGACGCGGTCGAGGAAGGTGCTGGACGGGGCTGGGTGCGCCGGAGAGGGCGCTGGCCGGGCACGGGGGCGGCCGGCGGGAACAGCGCGCGTGCGGCTAGGGCGCGGGAGGCTGGGCGCGGCCGGGTCGGCGGCGTTGGGGGCGCTGGCTGGAGGCGCACGGGCGGTCGCGGGGTCGGCACTCGGGCGGAGGTGCGCCGGGGCCGGCTGGCGGTGGAAGACGTCGTGGAACACCTGCGGGAGGCAGCCGGCGGGTGGACGGAGTTGGAGGGGTCGGATCCGACGGTGGGGCTTGCGGCTAGGGCACGGGAGGGGTTGAGGGTTTGAGAGTGGTGGTGTTGGTGAATGGAGGAAGGGTTTATATAGGAGATGAGCGGGAGTTACGGGAGAGGAAGGGTTCGCCGGAGATACGAGGAGCCGATGGGTCGACGGCTTGGCCGTTCGGGAACGGAGACGATGGGTCAGCCGCTCAAAAGTAATAAAGGTTTCTTAACCTTTACTGCTGGTGAAGATTATAAGTAAGTGAGAGAAAAAAATTATTAGTTAAAGGAATTTGTTTAATAGTATACCATTAAATTCTATTTTCTTTATGAAAAACTTAATAAATATTATATCAATTAATATTTCAGATTTCAAGAACCAAAAATTTGCCTAAATTCGAACTTGGGTTTGGAAACAGGTCCGGGACAAATTTGGGATGGTCTGGTCAAAACTTAAAATTCCAGAATATTAATTTATGATTTATACATGAAATCGATCTCGGTTTTCGGAATTGATTCCGAGTCGGGTTTCGAGAATGGGAACGGGTTCGGGTCTGGCAGACAATCAAAAGTCCAAAAATTATTATTTTTTTTGAAAAATAATAGAACGCAATATTAATTAGAAAAATACGATTTTGACTAAAATTTACAGAATTAATAATTAACTAATTTAAGTTATTCAAATAATTAATTAAAAGTTACGGGTTTCACAACCTTCCCTCCTTAGAAAATTTCGTCCTCGAAATTAAAGGCAGGGTTAGGAGTAAACTCAAATCAAACAGGTACGAGTACTACGCCCGTAACTCAGGTGCAACAATAAGAATTTCCAAGGCAGTCGTGGATGAGACGGTTTAGGGACAAGTTTCATTTATGATATCATCCATGCAGAAAAATACAAAAGCGAACCAAAGTACACGAGGTTGATCAGACCATCATGCACCGGTCCTGATTAGACAATATATTAGTGGGTGCACACAATAAAATACTGTCATGATCAAGCTTGATAAAGAAATAGCTTACAAAACTAGGCTAACTTAGCAGCATCAGTCAAGTTTAGAACGAAAAGATAAGAAATAGGAGTTATGTGATGGCTCAAATTTTCTGATCTTCTTCTCATCTCTGACTACGCTTGCTACTGGTTTCTCTGGCACTGAAAGGTTGAGTCCAATCTTCAGCTCTGAATTATCCAAAATGTGACTCGGATCCGGAATGTAGCGTCTGAACTGCGAAACGTGGAAGACGTTATGCACGCCCTCAAGATTAGCTAGTAGAGCTAACCGATACGCTACTTCTCCAATTCGGCTCAAAATTTCAAATGGTCCGATATATCTGGGACTCAGCTTCCCAGCTCTGCCAAATCGGATAGTTCCTCTGGTAGGAGAAATCTTCACAAAGACACTATCTCCTTCTTCAAATTCCAATTGTCGACGACTGCTATCTGCCCAATGCTTCTGTCTGTCTTGGACAATCCTGAGCTTGTCCCTGATCACCTTCACTTTCTCTGCTGCGTCAGTCACCATCTCTGGCCCCAGCAGTACTCTTTCTCCTACGTCGTCCCATGCAAGTGGAGTACGGCAAGGACGTCCATAAAGAGCTTCAAATGGGGTCATACCAATGCTAGCTTGGTAACTGTTGTTGTAGGAGAATTCTACTAAATGCAAGTGGTCTTCCCAAGATCCTCCAAATTCCAAGACACAAGATCTCAGCATATCTTCTAGCGTCTGGATGGTCCTCTCAGATTGTCCGTCAGTTTGGGGATGATAGGCGGTACTCCATGAATCTGGTAGATGTGCCGCATGTATAGTGCCGCCAACTTCTCGGTGGATAAACCAACTTTGAAGGGAATAAAGTGAGATGACTTCGTCAGTCGGTCCACGATAACCCAAATGGCATCCTTCCCTCCTTGGGATCGAGGCAGTCCTGACACGAAGTCCATTGTGATGTGCTCCCACTTCCACTCCGGAATGTCCAGTGGCTGCAATAGTCCTGCTGGTCTCTGTCTGCTAGCCTTCACTTGTTGACAAATCAAGCATCTAGCCACAAATCTGGATACATCTTTCTTCATTCTATACCACCAAACGATGGTACGCATATCCCGATACATCTTATTAGCTCCAGGATGTATGGAATACTGTAACTGGTGCGCTTCTTGCATCAGCTCATTCCTCAATTCGCCAGATGGTACACACAGCCTCGTACCATTCTTCAATGCTCCGTCACTGGCGATAGAGAATCCTTCAAGTGTTCCTGCCAGCACTTCATCTCTGAGTTTGCAAAGTGTCTCGTCTTGAAACTGCGTCTCCTTGATTTTGTCCATCAGACTCGAGCTCACTTGCAACTTCATCAACTATGAATCAGCATCCAGCTCCTTCCTTCCAGGCAGTATAATCTCCAGTCCAAGCTTCTCGATGTCCTCCGGGTGGTACTGTAGATCGATGTCAAAATCCTTCATCAGCTCCAGCCATCTTCTTTGTCTTATGTTCAGCTCCTTCTGAGTGAAAACATACTTCAGACTTTTGTGGTCTGTATATATTTCCACTCTCTCTCCATATAGATAATGCTTCCATAGCTTCAAAACAAAGATGACTGCCGCAAGCTCCAGATCATGTGTGGAATAGTTCTTCTCATGAGTCCGTAATTGCCTAGATGCATAAGCAATCACTTTTCTATGTTATTGAAGAACCCAACCCAGTCCTTTACCTGAGGCATCACTGTAGATTGAGAAACCACCAGTTTCTACGGGTAGCGTAAGGATTGGTGCAGTGGTATGTCTCTTCTTCAGCTCCTCAAATGATGCCTGGCAATCTTCCGTCCAGATGAACTCTTCATTCTTCCGAGTGAGCTTCGTCATCGTCTCAGCAATTCTGGCAAAATCCTTCACGAACTTCCGGTAGTAGCCAGCCAAGTCCAAGAAACTCCTAATTTCAGCAACTGAGCTTGGGGTAGACCACTTCTCAACAGCGGCTATCTTCTTCGGATCCACCGATTCCTTCTCCTGTGACAACATGGCCAAGAAAATCTACCTTGTCTAGAAAGAATTCAAACTTGGATAGCTTACCATATAACTTCTCTTTCCTCAAAGTTTCCAGAACTTTCCTGAGGTGCTCTTTATGCTCCTCCTCAGTCTTCGAGTAGATCAGGATGTCATCAATGAAGACAACGACAAACTGATCTAGGTATTCATGAAAAACCTTGTTCATAAGGTTCATGAACACAGCAGGAGCATTCGTCAGTCCAAACGGCATGACCAAGAATTCAAACTATCCATACTTGGTGTTGAAAGCCGTCTTGGGAATGTCCTCCTTCCTGACCTTGATCTGATGATAGTCAGATCTAAGATCAACCTTCGAAAATACCTTAGCTCCACTCAATTGATCAAATAGGTCATCGATCCGGGGCATAGGGTACTTGTTCTTTGATAGTGATGTTGTTAAGCATCCGGTAGTCGATGCACATCCGCACTGTTCTGTCCTTCTTGGGCACAAACAAGACAGGTGCTCCCCAGGGTGAAGCTCTGTCTCGGATAAATCTTCACTTCTTTGATCTGGTCCTTCATCTCCTTGGCCTCCTTGGGGGTGACTCTGTAGCATCCCTTAGAAATAGGGGAAGGGCCGGGAACTAGGTCAATGGTGAATCCTATGTCTCGATCTGGGGTAATCCAGGAAAACTATTAGGAAAACGTCCATGAATTCCGCTATGATAGGATGGGGAGGTCCGGGTTCTTTAGTAATAGGGGTGTAGGTAACATACTCCATATCTTCAGGAGCTCGATAGATTTCAACTCTGGCTCTCCAGATGGGCTGAATATTACACATCCTCTATAACAATCTACCAGTCTATCCCTGAGAGTACATCATAGTTGGGTAAGGGCATCACAAGTAAGGGTGCTAAGAATTTATGGTCTGAGATAGTAATAGGGCAATTACAGGTCTCAATGATGGGTATGGGTCCAAATATGACCGATGATGGACCTCATTGCCAGCAGAGCCGGAACAAGTGGCCTTTCCTTTGGCCATACTCTGGAAGGTTTAGGATACAAAACATAAGCAAGGTATCCTACCAGTCTATAGCAAACAAAAATATTTATTTGTAATATATTTTGGTCCTATGTTGTGACAAATTAATGTTCTAGTGTTCTAATTGTTTCTAAATATGTTCTCCTAAGTTGTTGATCTGACCTGCATGGGCCACCACTAAAAATATGTCACGACTCTGTCCCAATTTCTTGGGTCGAATCGGATCATGCCCAGCCTGCACCGTTGTTGAGACGGCGGCAGTAAGCTGTATCACTCAAGCAGGTAATCAACAACACAAATTCTAATTGCCACAACTTTAATAATTCGAATAGTTTAAAACTTTTTATAACAAAATAAAAGATACATCTGAAATACATTGTTTTCCACAAACATCATGAAGAAGAAAATCTAGGCAACCAGCTCATCAGTCTCGAGATCATCGTCCTCTAGTTGGGATCTCGGGAAAAATATCGCGGAACAAAGCATCATCAGTGATACCTAAAAATGTTGGGTCTCCAGTCAGGAGGGAGCAAAGTATAATTCATGCTAATTTGATAATTGAAATAATAATAGAATTATGCACTTTTAAACAATTTGAAAATAAACAGTTCTCCAGCAGTTAAAACATTATGATGTGAATAGGCAATGAATATGACCGGCTTGGGTTGTACAGTGAATGATATGGCTTATCCCCGTGTGTAAGATGGGTAAGCTCGCACAGTTGTTACAGTAATTTGGATGTGGTCATACACATTACACTACTCCCCCAGTCCCCAAACAGTTACAGTAGTTACAGTCAGTACTCTCAAAGAGAGTTCCGTGTTGCATCGTGGTTTAAACTTGCATTAAAACGATTACTAAAAAATTGTAAACTAACATAAAATGTACTTGCCTCAAATTGGACTGGACTTGAAGGGTTGAGACTTCGGGATTGAAACTAGCCTCGTCCTTGAAATCCTACATTCGAGAAGTTGACTCAGATTCCAGAGTTACCAAACTAACTATGCTAGTTGCAATCTCTAAGTTGTGTCCTAATCAATTTTAATCTTTATTTATGCAATCACAAACAAAAACACGATTATCGGTGCGTTGTAATGAATTACGAGGGAAAGATCAATTTAACCTTTATTTTGGAAAAACTCGCAGTTACCAATTTAATTGGTAAAATCTTTGTATTTTTGTAATTATACATATAAAACTAAGTTTCTTGTTTTAATGAGAAAACATGATCGTTGTTTTTAAATATTACAAACTTGTAAATTTAATGTGAGAAAACCTTATTTAGTTTTTCTATCAAAATAATATTTATTTCAGATTTACGCGTATACGCTAAAAACCCGCAAAACGAGAAAGTGAAAGAAAACTATGCTACCAAAATTACAGACCACAGAAAAATAGAAAAGCTGGGCTTATGCCCTTACAATTTATTTTACATAAATTGAAATAAGAAGAAACAGTTGTTAGTTCTAACATTATCCTACAATTTAATTATGAATAAACTAATAATTAAAATAAATTAAATTAATAATGAGTCTCAGATATTGGTCCAATCGTCATATAGGCTAATGCCTCAACGTCCGGGCGAAACCGGTTTCGTTTGCACTTAGCCGGGGCCCATTGACCAAAACGGTCGTCGCCCAAAAATTCAAAATAATAATATTTTCCGAAAAACCATTTTAAAATTATTTTAAAATATAATTAAATTTTATTGAAAATCTGGCAGCATTTCCACTATTTTCGGTCAACCCAAAAATTGGGAAAGTGTGCCAATATTTTCCTGCAAGTATCCCAAACCAAGGAAATCAAAAATATATATATAAATAACCACAATCATTCCCAATATTAATTCGGAACAACCCGAAACGAATTCGGGAATCCGAAACCAACCCAGAAAACATCACAGCACAATTCGGAAAAGATCCGAAAACCACATATTCTCAGAATTCATTTCCGAAAGTTTTGGAAAATCAAAACCAAACTAACATAGGCTTTCCCGAAAGTCTCTCGGAAAATCCCGGAAACAAAACGTAACTCAAAATTGAATTCCCGAAGGAAATTCGTGGACCAATCTCATCATAGACATAGGAGGGACGAACTACTATGATTAACCAGAAATTACCCAAATCGACGGAATCCGAAGGGTTGCCTCGGACTCGAAACACGCGAATCCGCGGAAACGAACTCGGAAACCCGTGGACAGCGCTGGACAGTGTTGTCCAGATCAGCGGGGCACGAGCTCGGGGAGGTGATGCTAGGGCACGGCCGAACAGGGCTGGCGCCGAAGGGGACGCGGCCGAGGAAGGGGCTGGACGGGGCTGGGTGCGCCGGAGAGGGCTGTCACGCCCCAGAACCAGAATACTGGAGAGCGGGAGAATGACTCAGCCAGCTACGTATTACGGGTAGAAGAATACCGTATAATACGATCAATGCTGTCTAACCAGACGGGGGGGTGCATACTACATGAAAGTCTTACTATGGTCACTTCACATCTATTGTCTCAATCATTCAAACAAGAAGCAAAAATAGAGAACATGTAAGATAAAGCAGTAAGGCGTCCCAAACGCTTAGTCAAAATGTTCTTGAGATCTGGCTTTACAAAACATAGCCAGATGATATAATAACATATACACAATTGTTAGCAGCTGTAGTCTGACTTAGTTACAATTATGTAAAAGCAAGTGCAAGACTATCCGACTAACATGTCGGTGCCAAACGGCTAAGTATAAAGTAAATAACAAAACGAACGGTGGAGTAAGGAACCCACTCGAGTCCTCCTGCGATCATTCCCCTAGTATTGACCATCTTGGAGGTGGAAGTAAGCTGAGTCCTCGGGAACCGGCTCTAAATCTGGCCATGCAAAACCAGATAGGTTAGACCTCTAATAGCAAGTACCACAAGGAAGCACGATATGAAGGATTAAACCAGTAAGTAAGAGAATATAATAATAGATCTCTGCTTGCTACTAAGATTCACATCACATTACGACACTTCGAACCAACCTCCCAACCAAACAAGGACAGAAGTTGGCCCGTCATGTCCTGACATTCTGATCATCTCAGTTAGGCAACAGAGTAGGTACAGTACACAAACAAATCATCTTGAACGGCCAATCAACTCCTACGGCTTGCTATTGTGAGTCCCAAGTTATCCTGGAATTATGCAAATAGGGATTCCTCAGTTCTTACTATGTGCGAGCAAGGCTAGTCTATCCAGTCAATCAATTGTGCCAATCATGAATTAGACGAGTCCCAGCGGGACGCCCGTCATCAATATACAATATACAATAATAATATAAGCAGATACCGCTCCCTGCCCGTGTGGCAGGTTTACAGTATCTGTGGGAACCAGCCGGCCTGTCGGGCACTACTAGTCCCAAGAGGGCTGCCATGTAAGAACTCGGGGATCCATTCTCTCCATGCAATCATTATTTTATTTAACTTAATAGTCTCTACGTTGAGTGAAATTCCATGCCGTGGATCATGGTCATTCAAATGAGTACTTTCGTACGGGGTACGATATGCGCAACTCTACAACGATACCCGTACGGCTAGGTTGTAGGTCTTACATAGCGTAATGCAACAATCAAATCTAACCACGGAGTAATCATGCCTTGACCATGAAGTACACATACTGCTTTATAGAAAAATAATTAAATAATTAAATAAATAAATTGAAGCCTGCATGTGCCTGTACGTCAATATTCGGGATCAGCCAGTCGATTACAATAGTTCATTACATGAACGTGTCTCATTCATTCAATTCAATAAGACGACTAGCCAGTCTCTTAGTTCCAACTAGGAATGCATGATCAATTTTTAGTCAAGATAACCATCGTCATTAATGGTGACAAGGCATAAAAGTCAATTAGTATCAAATGGGGTCGAGTCTATAACTCTCAGGGTTAAGTTCCAGTCTTACTGGGTATCCATAAACCAATCAAGACGCAGGGCACGTTCTACATAACCATATCTATTAAAAATATTAACATGCCAAGATTATCGAGTTCATAAAAATATTAACATGCCAAGATTAACATACCAATCAAGACGTGGGGCACGTTCTACATAACCATATCTACCATTAAATAAATAAATTAGAGAACAAATAGAAACACCCAGGTCAGGAAGTCACGCCAACAAGTCTATGCTAAGGCCAACAAGTCACGCCAACAAGTCTATGCTAAGTCTAGCAGGAGTGAGCGTATAAACAGCGTGAGCGTGAAAAGTAACTCACGCACGCAAACCGTGAGCGTATGAGCGTGAAAAAGCATGATAAGAAATTCACGCACGCACAAAGTGAGCGTGGAAGGAAATTCACGCACGCACATCGTGAGCGTGATAAGAAATTCACGCACGCACAGCGTGAGCGTGATAAGAAATTCATGCACGCACAGCGTGTGCGTGATAAGAAATTCACGCACGCACAGCGTGAGCGTGACTCAAATGTCACGCTAACACGTAAAGACGTGAGCGTGACTCAAAATTCACGCTGACACGTAAAGACGTGAGCGTGACTAAAATTCACGCTGGCACGTAAGAACGTGAGCGTGACTCAAAATTCACGCTAACACGTAAAGACGTGTGCGTGACTAAAAATTTACGCTAGCACGTAAGAACGTGAGCGTGACTCAAAAGGGTCGGCGTCATGTTGAGATTACAGCGGGTCATGAAAACTGGCTGAGCTTGCTCTTACTTCATAGCTGACCCCAATTCCGATATTCCAACATGATACTTCTAACATGAAGACGAAATTAAATGGAGAAGTCTGGATATAACCAACATTTGCCAAATGGTTTGGATAGAGAAAGACCGGTTTGTTCTGCCTAAGCTGCCCAGCCATAAACCACTAATAAATACTCTAAAACCAACTTACAAGGAACCATCAATGATCACTCCCAACTCATGTCCGTCAATCTTTACTCTCAACTCATGTGACCATGTCGTAGAATTTACATGCTCAGTCTCAAGGGCAGACCCGCCTATGGACGAGGGTTGGAATTGTCACGCTGTCGAGTTTCCAATTTGCTTCAATAGAACATGTGTATATCCCTTGTTTACTTTATTCTTTTTGTAAGTTATATTTTAGCTCCCAAAATTTGTGGAGATAAGATAACTATGAAAACAAATCAATTATTCGACATTATAATGGATCACAACACCACGATTAAATTTAATCCTGTCAACTAACCATTAAGTGGAAGATAAATATATTTATCTAATTAATAATTTCTCTATTTACCTTTATGAGATTAAAGTCTCTCTCATTTAATGTGGGATTCACTCTCAACTAATTACCATTTACATTAAAAACTAACATACGAGCTCATGATTTTGAGAAACATTTGAGAGTCTCATCCCATGATTAACATGAGTACCTCAAGATCCATCTTAGGAAGGTGAATAGGAAAAGATAGTTAATTGGGGAAAGCCAATTAATTGGGAGACAAATCCTTCTTAGAAGTATTAAAAAGAAAAGAAAAGAAAAAATCCTTCTTAGAAAGACTGACCATGAAAGAGAAATTTAAAATTTACCTTCTTGCCCTAACAAAAAGAAAATCTATAGTCCGACTCCAATTTCAAATTTGTCCATGCATTAACATTATCAGCACTCCTATAATGTCATTTTACACTCCTCCCTCCATGCATGCACAAATTAATGTCATATTTAATGCTGGGGTAGATTTGGAATTTGAATGTTACAAAAATTAGAAAGGAGTGCCAAATGACATTTTAGGAGTGCTAATAGCAGCACCATATGTTTATTGTTCATATATTTATCTAAAGAATTATATTGCTCAATATAACTTGATTATCTATAAACTAAATCGACGTCATCTTGGAGACTTCTTTTACTTTTTCAATTGATAGATTTTTCCTAAATCAGATAAGAAAAAGTAATTCAAAGAAAATCAAATCTAAGAAACCTTCTCCATCCACAACTTCCAATAAAGACAAAAATGAAGAACAACCTTTTCAAAGGCAAGTTGCTAATAAGCCAAACTGAATAATGTGTCCTCTTAATCTTGGGGTAGAAAAGAATTATAGAGTATCAACATAATGTTTATGATCAAATATGAAGACATCATATTAAACAGTGTCCTTATCAACCTCACATGTACACTTTTCAAAAGATACTTGGAGAATCATAACGAAAGCTCCAACATGCTTGGATTGATAAATATCAAGGTTCACAGTATCGGTATCGGAATCGGTATCAGACTATTCGTATGAGTATTGGTATCGGCGATATCGGTAGTATCAGCGGTTTCGGATCGAAGTATCAGATTTTTTGGTATTAAAAAACAAATAATTATTAATAATTATTTACATTTTAAAACATATATTTTATACATGTATGCATAATTTTAAGTATTTTCGGTATTATTTCTTAGTAGTTTTGAAATTAAATGAAATAGTGGTCACCCTTACCGATTGGTTTACATACAATAGATTGATTTTCTTCTTTTACATGCTTTTACAACCTTATTATGCTTCAAACCCTTGCTGATTTGTCTTTTTCGTTTAATTTTCTTTGTTGAATTGACCAGAAAAGAGATCCCCAATGTCGGTATCGGTCAGTATCGGACATCGGTCGGTATCGGGTCGGGACATGCCAAACCGTATCAGTATCGGCCGTATCGGATCGGTATCGGCCGATACTTTAAACAATGATTAAATATCATACTCGGTTGGAGTATAGCTTTGAAAAAGATTTTGGATATTGTTTGTGTTGATACCTTTTTGAACCGAATAGAAGTTGGCAAGGGGATGGCGATACTTTTATTATTTTGGGGGTCCTAACATGTTCTAATAAAAAAAACTCATGCTTATCGATCCCACCCTTACAGGCACCTGCTAGGTCCTTGAGCGCTATGATTGAAATAATTCATGCTCCTCAAAATCGATCAAAAGAATTCCTGGAAACCAGGAAATGAAGCAATGGAATGAGGCAGATAAATGTATACATCCACTAACTGGGTGGACAACTCAATAACTGCTTGATATAGTAACAGCTAGAGAGTCTATTTTGAGTTGCAATTACTTGATCAAGATTTGAGTTACCACCGTCAAGGGTGAAGAAATGAAAAAAATAATAATAATAATAATAATAATTGGATTTCCTATTTGGATTGAGTTGCAATTACTTGATCAAGATTTGAGTTACCTACATTTCCTACCAAGTTTAGAATCTATATTGTCCGATGCATGGATGAACTAATAAAAAAACAAGGTCCACTTCTGCAATAATAGAATGGCAGTAAAATCTGGTTCTGACCTTCTAAAATGTCGATTGTTTTTTATGTGAAATTACAGTCCAATTCACTTATCTGTTTAAAAGAAGAAAACTTCACCAATCATGCCAGGTTTTATGCAAACAGTTGCACTATAAGAAGCAAATGCACCAGGTTAAAATAAGGATCTATCCATGAATTCAATGTTGAAAGCAAAGAAACAGAAAAAATACAATTTTCCTCAATCCTGACCCAACACTAGTTGAAAATCAAATTGTAGCCCTATAATCAATTTTCAAACTCAGGCTCAAAGCTTTGGATTTGGTCCAGGAGAAAATAGTTTTCCTCTGTTGAATGGACATTGGCCACACCTTTCTTTAGAGCAATAAGTACTACTATTAATGACATCTACAGCTTCATGCTAGTACGAAGAGTTGGTATCAGGTTGACATCCGGCGATGCGTCCATAAAGATTTTTGTCAATCCTCTTGTGGAGCTTTTTCACTCTCCATACCCGATCCCAATCTGGTGGGAGAAGGCTTGGACGAAGACAATGATGGCGAAGAAATGAAATTTCATTCTAAACTGTAAACAAATCTTATTCAAACAACTTGAGGGTCCCTTCTCTATCCATGAGTTGTTTAACATGTAAAGTTGATTTTTATTTAACAACCTAGACTTATTGATCATAATATTTGTGTTTGGTTTCATGCTTTAATTACCTATATAACCAACTTCGGATCAGACCCTACTCTACCCTCAGATTCAACTTAAACCCTTCCCATTCCAAAAATAAGAGCATGATCTACATATCTGCATCAAAAACAAAAAACAAAAATCATCCCATCAAAATACACCACAAATGCTAGCACAAAGAATATTATTAATCAAGAATAGCAACAAACAGTAAGAGATGCACACAACCAAACAACCTCATCTGTCCAGTTTATGGTGACATCCTCAAACAGAAAACCGTTCAATGCATGCACAGAAACATCCACATATATGCATATGAAATTACGAATGCATCATCCACATATACCCACCCAAAAGAGGCACAAAAATGCACCACTCACATACACGCCACACGCCCCTCCAGAAGCATGTGTAGAACAGGCACACATGTCCACTCACCCACATTACACATAAATGCAAGTAAGCCATCCACCCTTCCTCCCCAAGAATACAATTAAAAACAGGCTACAACACTAAAGTATTGAAATCCTCCATCTGTGTCCTGATGTAAACTTGACCAAGTGACAAGATACCCCCTCTCTTCTTTCTACTTTGCATACACCACCATCCCATGCTCCAAAAACAAATAAATTTATAACATTAAAGTACAGCTTGCGAGTGAAGGGATATGCTTAAGATTAAGCAATTCCAGAACTCCAAGACAAAACTGAAACTGCTCAATTAAGTTCCTTATTTTACTAATTTTACACCCAGCTTAGAATTGCACCAGGCGGAACTTGTGAGATCAGAGATAAGGTGGCAAAGTCCAAAAGATGAAACTGGTATCATCAAGGTAATTGAAGAGGAATTACGTGAAGAAAAGCAGTCAAACACTAGAGATTCCTGAAGAATTTGGGAAAGGGGTGCTCTGAAGAACTGAATATATGACTACTAACTAATTTGCTCAAACCCCGTATTGCAATCATGATGACCACCTGAAAGCTATTTCAACATTTGATCTTTCCATATAAGTTTCCAAGAACACGACATATTCATAAAGCTTTGTGATTACTTATTGGTGAAATAGTGATCCAGATTAAGTATCTACCCATTTTTTTCCAAACAAAAAGAATGGGATAACTTATTGGGTGAAAGCCCAATATTTTGTAAACTTCATCTGATCAGCCTCTGTAATGGTCTCCTAGAAAAAGGTGTTAAAAATGTCAAATTGATGAGGGTACTCGTTTGCGAAAAAATCTCTAAAGAAGGTTATCAATTCTTAGTTAATCTTCAAGAGATTTTATGTCGCTCTAATTAAATAGATAACAAGAAACAATGTGTTATATATGTATCATAACTACATACGAGGTTATATGTGCAAACTGTTCCGGCCACAAGATTTAGTGACCGACTCCACTTGAAGAGATTAAGGAGAATAACATAGCCCTTCCAATGGGCATTGGAGCTAGATGGTTAAAAGGATAAAGGTAATTGGTATGCTAATCAATAAAAGGAACATACATCATAGGATATTGTCTTTGTTGGAAGAACCCCCAGACTACAGTTTTAAGTCCCAAAGATAATATATGATCTGCTTCATTGCAATTTCAACCACCAAAAAGAAATTGGTCTCATCCATCTATAAATTTATGGGGAAAGGAGACAGTAGACACGTCTACTAAACTTTGAGCCAAAATATTGTATGTATGTTAGTTATATGTATCCAAGTTTCGAATATATTTCCCAATGAAATTGAGAATGCAAAGATAAGCTTGAAACTTAAATAATACAGTAACCAACAGTCATCATATATACCATCATAACAAAAACGAACATAAAGAAAAATTCTAAAAGGATCATCCGAATACAAGTAAATTCCATCGCAGAGCCGTATGCAATGAACAAAAGATGCCTGTCAATGTAAAATTTCAGACATAACACTTGATGTACAAATGTTCACATATATTTCCAAATAAAACTAATGCTAGCATGCTATAAAGTTTAAGACAATAGAATTGCCTGAGCACATTCTAGAAATTGGATATCATGGTTTACCTGGAGATCCAAACTTTATCGCTCTCAAACCCTCTCCAAGCTGATACAAGTCTTTATCTGATACCAGAATAAGAACATTGGAGTGGAGACCAAGAGAAAAATTCAAATAATTCAGCAATAAATTGCAAATATATTAAAGAACTTCCACAATGAATAATAGTAAGGTTTTGTATTTTTCTAAAAACTTCAAAGGTACAAAAATACATATTAAACATCTATAAATTCGATAGTATCGGCACCTATCAAATTTGAAGACCTTAATATTTAAGTTGTCTGGATAAGTTCTCAAATGGTAAAATGGTAGAACTTTGAATATCAATAGAGCAGTTACCTTTTATCGTTAGGCTGCAAAGGAGCATGACAGATCAGACCACCATGACAAAACAAACAAAACATCTCATGGTCAATGAAGAGACTGCCATGTTGTGCGGTAGTCTGTATCCGTTCAGCATATCTGGGCTGATAACTCAAATGTTCAGATTTTTCAGAAATGGCGGAGAATCTGGAGATATGAATTATTTGACAGTAAGTTTCAACCTCGCGCCCCATGAAGGGTTTGGAATATTTGTATGATGGAAAGTTAACAGAAGAGATATATGGAGGTACCTTCTGACTCAGACATTTTCTTCTGGCAACAAGGGTTTACTTTATTGTTGTTTCCATAAACAATGCCAAATTAAAATCTGCTGATTTCAGACTATGAGAGTTAATTAAACAAAGAATCATTGAAACAATTCAAGATTCACAACCATCTTGCAACCAGAAAGCCATAAGCCTAATCAGAGAAAGAAGCATTAGTGTTACGGAGGTGACAGACCCAGGTGACATTTCATGGACATGGGAACAGGATAATATCAAATGTTAATGGATTGCTTAGGTTCTAGCATAGTACATAACTATATATGCTAAAAGCCAAAAAAATCATTAAACAGCCTTGGCAAGGAGCGATACAAATAGAAGTTGTTTGTATTTCAAAAGTGGGATACCTACCTATGTTCTCCTCGACTTGGTCCTGTCATACTAAAGCAAAGTCAAATTTCAGACATAACATCATGATGTAGAAATTTTGGTATAAATAACCAAATAAAAGTAATATTACTATGCTATAAAGTCTAAGGCTCGAATAGAAAATGCTTGAGCATATGCTAGAAATTGGATATCATGGTTTAACTGAAGATCCAAGTCTTATTGCTCTAAATTCCCATGTTCAAGCCGATACGAGTCTTTAACCAATACCAGAAATTAACCATTGGAGAACAAGAGAAATTCAAGCAATTAAGTAACAAATCAGAGAAAGAATTTCTATAGTGAAAATAATAGTAACATTTTACATCTATCTACGTTTTCAAATGTACAAAAAGGATACAAATGAATCATGTATAATTCGATACTAGCAACCAAATTTCAAGACCTTAATATTTAAACTGTCTGGATAAGATCCAAAATGATCAAACAGTAGAACTTCCAGAATTGTTACAGCATATAATAATTATCATTAGACTGCTAGAGGGAACAACAGAATTGATATTGACGTGACAAAACAAAACAAAAACTCAATTTGCATTATAGACACTGTGCCATCTTGAGCTATAGTCTTTATCTGCTGAACATATCTGGGATGATTACTGAAATGTTCAGCATTTTGAGAAACGGTAGTTGACAGTAAGTTCCCAACCTCAGTAACCATCAACGGTCTGGCACATCTGAATGATGGAACGTCTGGAGAAGAATATGAAATTGCCTAGTTCTGGGACAATTTCTTCTGGTACCAATAAATAATGTCAAACTAACATATGTTGATTACTAACTGAAGTTTAGGCAATGACTAATTGACTGAAGGAAAATTTTATGGACCATGGGATAATAAGCCTAAACAGAGAGAAGCATGAATCTTATGGAAGTGACAGGCCCAAGTGGCATTTTATTGACCATGCCTACAAGCTAATATCAAATGTTCATCGACAGCTAGGGTCCAGAGGCTAGAATAGTAGAGATATATACTAAAGGCCAAATAATTCATTAAACCAACAGAGGATCTAATACTTTGATTGTCTTGGCAAGAGAGGAATGAATATAAATAGAAGTTTTTGTATATCAAAAGAGGAATAGTTACCTACGTACCCCTCAACTAAGAATCATACATGTGGTAGATGATTCCATGTGTAATAAGTAAAAGCATGTACTCCTCTATTATGAATCGCCAACTAGTATAGACAGACACTCATGTATCATGAGTTAAATGACAATAACTAAGACAACAAAAACATTAGAAGCAATGACTAAATACCAGCTTTGCCATACAAAAACAGATGAAGTAAAATCAATACATTAAAGTACATCCTACATCAAGATGTAAAGTTTCTTAACTCGAGCCAACTTCCATCAACTCTGCTTCAATATTATCATCATCCTCTTCGTCTCCGAACACCACAGGTTCTAGCTCTGGTTCATCAAGAGAAAGATTCGCAACCTCTAAGATGCCTGAACCTCCGAATGAACCGAAATCATCTCCACCAATATCCCACATCTTCGTCTCTCCTTCACAGTATTCAGGCGATCTTCTTGAAAGAAGTCGAAGGTTGGTATGAACATACACCAACTCATCCGCTTCTTGTACATTCATCTTGTGCCTTTTTATAGAACGAACAAATGAGTATGTACTCCAATTCCTCTCACAACCGGAAGAGGAACATGGTTGCCCAAGCAATTTTAAGGCCAACCCCTGCAAAAGGGGTGCAAAAGCCCCATAAACAATCCACCAAGTTTTTGGTTCCATCATCCCCCTATCATTTAAGGAGTCATCATCCGCAAATGCATCCAAGGCTGCAGAAAACTTAGCATACTCCATATTGGCTAGTCGCCGCTTATCGGCATTTGGGAAGTATCTCTTCAAGCACTTTGCCCTTTCTTTAGAGATCTCTACATCCATGTGTGGAGCAACCCGATTTGTGCCTCCAATAAGCCAATGTGAGCTATAATACCTACACATATAAAAACAAAGCATCCGTAGAGAATATTTATAATCATGAAGGTGAAAAATATATACATTCCACAACGTAACCAAAGTAGAAACGGTAAGTTAAGTAGGTACTTTGGGTTTAGAGAGTGAGCCAAGCAATGTAAGGGTGTATTGCTTGTGTTCCATTGGTCAATCAATATGGAGTGCACCATAGTATAAAATGGTAATTCCCCATCGTCCTTCATCCCTTCCTGCTGATAAATACTGCTCTTTACCTTTTCAATCATAGTATCCCACATATCGTATACCAAATGAAGATTGGGCTTATCTGTGTTGGTGGATCGAAGCATGTCATAGATAGGCTCAGTGAATGAAATAATGTAATCTACCTTGTCCCACCATATATTGTCTAACACTTTTTGTTTTACAACTTGTGCCTTGCCCTCGTCACTTTCTTTGTATGAACTCCATCTTTCGCTAAGCACCATATCTTGAAGGCTACGCTTCATAACTTTAAACCTTCTCAGTATAATAATAACGAAAGCAAACCTAGTCTCTGGAAGGGTAAGCAACTTCAACTCCTCATGATGATTGAATATCGACAATTTCATAGGATGCTTGATGATGAAGTTCCTCATCACCGTAACATCCCTAGAAATGTCACGGATCCACCCACACTCGTCATAAACAACACCATTTGCCTCTGTGTTCTTTGCTGCAAAAATGTTCTTGAGAGCAATATCAAGCGTGTGCACAACACAAGGAGTCCAACAGATGTGAGGATACATCTTCTCGACGAGTAAACCCGCAGACCTACAAACCGGTGCACTATCTGTTACAACCTGTACCACATTCTGGGCACCGACCTCTTGAATCGCTTTCACGAGTATACTGGCAATATAGCTCTCATCTTTAACCTTCCCCTTCGTGTTCACCGCATTCAAAAACATAGGTCCATTGTCAGATACCGCCATCACATTGATGATTGGCTTCCTATGAGGATCCGACCACCCATCGGCAACAATAGACACGCCCCTATCTTTCCACATTCCTCGTATCGGCTCGAACATCTGCTCGATACGCGACTTCTCGCCCTGCAGAAGGCTCGTCCGCAGCCGGTCGTACCGTGGGGGGACATAACCGGGGATCATATTGTTGGCGGCGAATGCGAACGACCGGATGAAGTAGGGATTCTTCGCCAGCTGGAACGGCAAGCCGGACGAATAGAACATCCGCGCGATCAAGGCGTCCAGCTGATCCTGGGCGTCATGATTAAAGCTGTTGCTTACGAAAGCCTTCCTACCGCCCGAAGCTCTCTGCCGTTTCACCTCAAGCCCCTTGGAGACGCTCGCGACGGTGACCACCGGCAGCGGCCCGGCCGCGACGTTCTTCCCCTTCTTGATCCTCTCGCGCAGATCTGCCTGCTCGACGACGCTCCTCAGCTCGTCGATGTCCTCCGGGGTGACCCCCTTGCAGGGCTTGATGCCGGAGAGGACCGAGTGGAGGAGGTGGGCCTTGACGCGCGTGTGGGAGCTCTTGAAGAGCTCGCGGCAGTAGTTGCATTGCCACGACCAGTTCCCCCCGCCGGCGAGCTTCTGGAGCTTCGTCACGTACTTCCAGAGCGGCGCGTTGTCGTCTTCGTGGTCGCCGACAGCGACGATGCTGCCGGCGAAGCCGCTCTCGGGGTCCATCCCCACCAAGTTCTCTCCTTCCCTTGGGGAAAAAAACGCACAGTAGAGAGCATTATATTGACATATCAATTGAAAATTTTTAACAAAAAATCAACGGAATCATGATCGGAAGCTAGAAACCCTAATTTTGAAGTCGACTAAATTGGTGATTTGGGGAAATAATTAAGCAAAAACAGGAGACTCTTTTTTTATGGAAATTTGTTTGAGAGGAAAGAGGAAGGAGGGACTTACGATTTGATCGATAGGCCGGCCGGCTTCTCTCTCGCTCGCTGTTCTGTTCTCTCTTATTTGACACGGACTCAACATCAAGTGTCCGACACGGGTTTATGTATCGGACTCTGAACCCTAACCCGTCCTGATTTCGGGTCGGGTTGGGATTTCTTGTCCATACCCGCTTGTGGTGTATGGAGAAACCCATTTGAATTTATTTTCTCCGCATAACAAAAAAAAACAAAAATATATATATAAGTAAAAAATAATCTTTTTTTAACCATGATTACTAATATGGAAGTTCTTTCTTTGATGGAGAACTAAAAATAGAAGACATTAACTTGATCATGGCCATGGGATCCACATATAGTTTATTTTTATTTTTATTATTTCTCACCTAACTTATGTTTGTTCGAAATTATTTGAAAAGTATTAGTTATTTTTATTTTTATTATTTCTCATCTACTTGTGTTCGAAATTATTTAAAAGGTATAGTTTATTTTTTAGTTATTATTTCTCAAAAGTATAGTTTATTATTATTATTATTATTTCTCATCTACTTATGTTCGTTCGAAATTACATAAAAGTTATATATATATATATATATATATATATATATATATATATATATATATATATATATATATTGACTCCACTCCACTTCCGCTAGCGTTATAGTCATATCTTCCACCAGAAGCTGAAAATGTGTTGTATTGAAACCACCTGTAGTGCCTCACTCCCCAGTTGGCGACACTATGTTAGCAATCCTATTGGTATCGATTGATCAAGACAGATTGGATTAAGACCCTTCATTTCCTTGGAATAGCTTTTCGGAATCAGGTCTCATATGTAGTGCCGCCTATCTTGGACAAGAGCTCTACATAAGAGTCACTTCCTCAAACCTTTCCATTGTTTGTTTTTTATGTTGGTTGTGCTTTTGCTTTTGTTGTTGGTATTATGAATGTGTTTTCGTGACTTTTTCGATGGTCTTCGGCGAATTGTCTTCATCAATTTACACATTCATATCGAATTCTGGAAGAAAGAGAGAATAAGAGTATCGATCCTATGTTTGTGCAAATACAAGTGATTGCATAGGCGCAGCTTGAGCGAATCGTTGGAGATCTTTTTCTCTCGGCAATTCTCCAACAGTGAGTGATTTTGATCCTTCTTTTCTTTAACTCTCTTGTTCTGTCTATAGATCAATGATGTCATTAATAAAAATAACTAGATAAAGAGAGTAAGCATATTTTGTTTTATGCTTGTCTTATAAAAATGTAAAATCGTGATAATGTTACATACTTGTCATATAATATGCTTGTTGAAATGGTGTGCTAAAATAGATATGAATCCATGGATAAATGTTGCAACTGTATTATGAAAATTTTCGTATGATTGCTTGAAGAAAGTATAATACAATGAGAATATCAAATTATCTGTTATCTTGCATGTTATACTTGAATAAATGAATTTCATAGGCATGCATAGTCAAGGACAATTTGTGAACAAAATTTTGGTTCCTAGAACGGTTGTCGAGCCATGGGATAGATTCGACCTAGAAGGAATAAGGATAGCTGTGTTGACGTACTAGTATGGATGATTCGAAAACTTTCAGTGTGGCTCGCTACCCATGCTGAAAGGATCACCGTCTAACCAAGCTATGGTCTATGATGGCTTGTGGTGCCAGTGACATTCACATATTTAAACTATTTAGCTAATTATGTCTTGTTCACAGGAAAGAACATGATAAGTTCTATTGCAGGGAATGAGACTCTGTCGTGGGTAAAAATCTGTTGGCACATTTATTTTGATAACGTTAACAGCATCTTCGTGGTTTAGTTCTCTATATTTCAGCTAACAGATAATCCCTCAAGCTCTCCTACAAAAAGATCTGTCCATTCAAGCCAAGTCATCAAAGCTTATGGAAGTTCTTAAAAGAAGACTGAAGAAAGACCAGCGCACCTCAAAGACAGCTCTCAAAAGATTCAAGATTTCGAGTCTGTACAAGGTCTAGGTCTTTCTGTATAACACTTAAGGTTGGATGAAAAACATAAAGTTATTTCTATCTTTAAGTCAAAAATCAATGTCTAAAGAAACGGCATACCGACGGTATACCGCTATGTACCGACGGTATACCGTTTCTGAACCAGAAATATGTTCTGTGACGAAACTCGGCATACCGACGGCATACTACAGTACACCGATGGTATACCGTTTTGTGAGCCACAAAATATTCTGTGACGAAACTCGACATACCGACGGCATACTACAGTACACCGGCGGTATACCGTTTTGTGAGCCACAAAATGTTCTGTGACGAAACTCGGCATACCGACAGCATACTACAATACACCGGTGGTATACCGTTTTGTGAGCCACAAAATGTTCTGTGACAAAACTCGGTATACCGACGGCATACCGCTTTATACCGATGGTATACCGACTTTGTCAGATTTGATTTTTGAATGGACAAGGTACTAGCATTAAATGCTCCCAACGGCTAGATTTATTACCGTTACTTTTTTGAACGGTATGCCGGTCCATACCGACGGCATGCCGTCCGTATTATGTTCAGGAGCATTAAATGCTATTCTTTTTTGGTTTTCTATATAAATGGATTCCTTCTTCTCATTGAAGGTTATCCACTTAAGCCATAAATTTCTCAACAACCAAGAGCTCCACCATTACTACTCTACCCAAGCTTTTAATTGTCATCCAATCCAAAAGTGCTAGAGTATTCAAGAGTTATAATTTTCGATCTTCAAGTGTTGTAGAAGATCAACAGCTTCCTTTTTTTCCTTTTGAAGTTGACGAGCCACTACTAAAATATCATCAAATAGCGACGTACTGTAGCGACGGCAATAAATGGCGTCGCCAGTAGCGACGTCGTTTTAAACACGTCGCAAAACGTCGCTGTCTAGCGACGTTCTGCGACAGTAGGGTACTACGTCGCCGAAAAGCGACGTTCAGCGACATATTTTATGTACATGTCGCCAAGTTGGCGACGTTTAGCGACGTCAAAACGTGACGTCGCTAAGTTATTTTACTTAGGGCACGCAGCTGCCTTCTTTCTCCCTCATTCTCACTCGAAAACCCGAAAATTTCATTTCCCCCCCCCCACCCCCCCCCACCCCGGCGACTCCCTTCCCCTCTGTCAGTGCCCCCCCCGGCGACCCCCTCCCCCCCGGCGACTCCCTCCCCCTCCGGCGAGCTCCTCCTCCTCGAGATCCTCCTCCTCGAGCTCCTCCTCCCCCAATCCGACCTCCTCCTCCTCTTCCTCAGGTAAACCCTAACCTAACTCCTCTCCTTCCTCCTCCTCCTCTCCCACGGACACACACACACGCACACGGACACACACGGACACGGACACACACGCACACACACACAGACACGGACACACACACACACGCACACACACACACAGACACGGACACACACGCGTGGACACGTGCACGAGACTGTACTGTGTCATTTGTGTTCGTGTGTGTTAAAAAATAATTTGGACACGATTGTGTCCTGTTTTGGTGGACACTCGACACGTGTGACTCTATGACACATACACATATCATTACCAACCATTAGATTTTGCTATTAATTGAATTTGGATTTCGAATTTGGTTTATCCCCAATTTTCTGATACGTAGTTCACTATATATTAATTTTCTGAGATTAACATTGGTTTAAACTGATTTTGAATGATTAAACCATTATGATTAATCCCATATCTTCTCTGAGAATTAATGTGCATGTTAGGGTTCACATTGATTGGGGATTCTTGGGTTTTCGTATGCCATTGACTGTCAAAACTGAGAACAGTTTTAATACACTGTTTTCACATATTGGCACACACACATTACACTGAATTTTCTTGAGAAATTATACACTGTTTACACCTATCTACACACACACATAAGTGTAACCTGAGAATATAAACACACACTACTGCTATCTACTGATTTTTCTGAGATTGATACACTGTTTGTGTATACTGTTTCTCTTATAGCTCACTCACATTACACTCAAAACCGAGAATAGCTAATTCACTCACACTATTGATTCCTATGTACACACACACATTGAGACACCTAGCCCATGTTATGTACACACACATGGCACACTTTACCCTATATACACACACCCTATTGTACACACACACTGTTAGCACACCACACACATGACACACACACATATATATACGTGTCAATCTGAGAACAGTTTGTGCATTGTTTCCTCATATTTTATATATATATATATATATATATATATATATATATATATATATTGCAGTCCATATTATCTCTTCATATCAGTCCAGGCATTTATTTAGTTCCAATACTATTATTTGTCTTGTATTCAGTTGTTCAGTCCCATGACTGACATATAGATTAGGTATTGTTTGGTTGAAGGATTACCTTTTTAGTTCATTCCATCCTTGTACATCGATATTATGTTGGACACGTACACATAGCCTAGATGGTATTGTATACATATATACATAACTATATCATGTAACTCATATGTGATATAGGCATATAGCCTATGTTAGAGTGTCTAAATATATGAAGGCATGAAAGTTGCCTTGTCTTGTAATATAGGCATATAGTATATACATGCCTATATATATATATATATATATATATATATATATATATATATATATATATATATATATATATATATATTATATGTATATATCTATATAGATATTACTTGTGTGTATGAGATAGCTTGAGTTGACTTTGGTCATTATTGGTACTTGAATTGATCGGAACAAAGACCCCCAATGTCGGTATCGGTCAATATTTGGTATCGGTCGGTATCGGATCGGAACATGCCAAACCGTATCGGTATCGGCCGTATCGGATCGGTATCGACCGATACTTTAAAATTATATGAAATAGTAGTCACCCCAAGGTTGACTATTTTAACTGAAAGTCAAAGTAGAGTAAACATCTGACCTAGATTAGACTAAGAGTTGACAAAGTCAACTATAGGTCAACCCTTGACCTAGTTTGACCTTGTTTGACTTTGTTTGACTTAGCTTGACCTTGTTTGACTTTGTTGTCTTCATGTTTGTTAAATGACACCCAGATACTAGTTTTAGTTGTTTAAATGACACCCAGATACTAGTTTTAGTTTCAGTTTGCTTTGTTAACTCACTATTGCTCATTACTTGGTAGGTCATGACTAGAAATAGGATATTTGACTTAGATTTGACCTTGTTTGACCAAGGTTGACTATTTGACCTTAGTACAACCTAGTTTGACCTAGTTTGAGCTAGTTTGACCTTGTTTGATTTTGTTTGACTTTGTTTGACTTTGTTTGAGTTAGCTTGACCTTGTTTGACTTAGTATAACCTAGTTTGACCTAGATTGCATATCATTGTTATTAGTAACTGTCCGCTACTAATGTGTGTCCCATAATAAGACATAATATACGAATTTGTGCATGTTGGATAATGTGTGTCCATCTTTGCAGAATTATTTCCAAATGGATATGAATTACTACTTGCGGAATCGTTCATGGATGTACAATCGTCGTGCTAATGATATGTGTGGTGTACGAGATGAATACATAGCGGAAGTAGAGCAGTTCCTGCAGTTTGCTAAGGCGTTCCCTCAGTACATGGACGGCACCAAAATTAAGTGTCCGTGTGTGAAATGTCATAACGTGAAATATTATCCAGAAGTGGAAGTGACATATCATTTGTACTCGAGGGGTTTCACGCCTAATTACTATCAGTGGACCGCACATGGAGAACTTGTGTCTTTAACATCAGAGCCGGAGCCTTATGTTGAGCCGTATATGCATGCGGGACCTAATTTTGTTTCAGATAATCATGCATACGACGACGGGTGCGTGAACATGGTTTTCGACGCTGCGGGGCCTAGTTTCGTTCATGATGCACCTGAGGAGGCACCGAACGCCGATGCTGCACAGTTTATGGAGTTGTTGGAGAATGCATGGACTCCATTTGTATCCTGGTTGTGAGGATCATTCACCGTTGGAGGTGGTTACAAGACTGTTGAGCATTAAGTCAGATTTTAACATGTCGCAAGAATGCTACAACCGAGTATTGGAGTTGATTATAGAGATCTTGCCGGCGGGTGCTAAGTTGCCTAAAGACTTCTACCGGTCTAAGAGGATGGTGAGATCGCTCTGGATGGGATACGAGAAAATAGATTCCTGTCGCAATGGGTGCATGCTGTACTACAAAGACGACAAGGACGCAGATGTGTGCAGATTTTCTGGTGTTGATCGCTATAAAAAAACTAGTACAGGAAGGTCTACCGGTGCAAGAAGACCGACTGATTCAATGCACTACTTGCCTTTAACGCCGCGGTTGCAAAAATTATTTATGGTGAAAGAGACGGCCGAAAATATGAGTTGGCACATGCGAGAACAGATTGAAGGAGTGTTGGATCACCCATCCGATGGAGAAGCGTGGAAGCACTTTGATCGAGTGTATCCAGATTTTGCTTCAGATCCGCAAAATGTCAGGTTGGGACTATCTTCTGACGGTTTTACTCCTTTTGGTCTTTCGGGATCCCAGTATTCGTGCTGGCCTGTGATTGTTACTCCGTATAACCTACCGCCTTGGATGTGCATGAAGACTCAGTACATGTTTCTAACCGTTATAATTCCTGGTCCGAACAATCCCAAGAGGAACATTGACGTGTACTTACAGCCTTTGATAGATGAGTTGAATCAGTTATGGGAAGTAGGCGCTAACACGTACGATGTTTTCAGTAAGCAGAATTTTCAGATGAAGGCAACCCTTATGTGGACCATCAACGACTTTTCGGCCTATAGAATGTTATCTGGATGGAGCACTCATGGCCGTCTCTCATGTCCGTATTGCATGGACCGTAGTAAGGCTTTCCGCTTGAAACACGGCAGAAAGCCGTGCTTCTTTGATTGTCATCGGCAATTTCTGCCAAAAGATCATCCGTTCAGAAGGAACATGAATGCTTTCCGTGCCGACGTTGTAGAGAAGGGTGATCCACCGCCAAGGTGGTGCGGAGACACGATATAGAAGGAGGTTAAAGATTTTTCAAGTGCTATCGAAGATCCTACAACTGGGTACAAGTGCGATGGATTTGGTAGAGTTCATAACTGGACAAAGATGAGCATATTCTGGGATCTGCCATACTGGAGTACCAATCTGATCAGACATAATCTTGATGTCATGCATATTGAGAAGAATGTGTTTGATAACATAATTAATACTGTGATGGACGTAAAGGGAAAAACGAAAGACAATCCCAAGGCCAGGTTGGACTTAAAAGAAATATGCAAACGCCCTGCGTTGCATTTGATACAGCAGAATGGAAAACAGTTCCTTCCGAAGTCAATTTTCTCGCTGGACAAGGAGGATAAAGTGAGACTTTGTCGGTGGATCCAGGGCCTAAAATTTCCAGACGGATATGTGTCAAATCTGAGAAGATGTGTCGATCCGAAGGAAAACAAATTGACGGGTATGAAGAGCCACGATTGTCACGTATTCATGGAGAGGTTAATTCCGATTGCATTTCGGGAATTCTTACCGCAGGCAGTTTGGGATCCATTGACGGAGCTTAGCATATTCTTCAGGGATCTTTGTTCTAAGAAATTGCTCGTTGATCGTCTAGAAAAGTAAGAGAAGGACATTACGGTAACACTATGCAAGCTAGAGAGGGTGTTTCCTCCTGGATTCTTCGACTCTATGGAGCATTTGCCGATTCATCTATCCTATGAGGCACGTGTTGGTGGACCCGTCGAATATCGATGGATGTACCCGTTCGAGCGACATTTGAATCACCTAAAAAGAAAGGTAAAAAATAAGGCACGGGTCGAGGGTTCTATTTGTGAAGCCTATGTTCTCGAGGAGATTACAAACTTTTGTTCGATGTATTTCAAGCCTCATGTTGCAACTAATAGAACGAGAGCTTCCAGAAACGATGAGGGAGATCATGAAAGTAATGATACAATACTGAAGGTATTCAATGCTCCAGGAAAGCCATCGGGTAAGATGAAAAAGAGATATCTGAACGATGATGAGCTAAGGGCTGCTCAGGTGTATGTATTACTCAACTGCGACGAGGAGGAAGTAGAGAAACTGGAGGGGTAAGTAATTAATACGTCTATATTATTTTAATAGTATTAATTATTATACTATTACATTAATTGAACGATGTTGTTTTCAGCATATTTAATGATGATGTGAGGTCGGGTAGGCCACACATAACAGAAGAAGAACTAGAACAAGAAATGAGGCGTTATTTTCCATCATGGTTGAGTGCATATGTAAGACTTGAGAACTCTGTAATTACCTTTTTGTATATGCACTTGATTGAGAATGAGCTTAATTGCTTCTTTCGTGGTATTTAGGTCGATCGTCCATA
Organism: Iris pallida; assembly: GCA_029216955.1. Taxonomy (NCBI): domain Eukaryota; kingdom Viridiplantae; phylum Streptophyta; class Magnoliopsida; order Asparagales; family Iridaceae; genus Iris; species Iris pallida. Next base: position 1,608,103 of record JANAVB010007597.1, read on the forward strand.
CGCAAGACTTGAGAATGAGTCTATTAGAACGCTAGCCAAGGGACCAATTTATGCTACAAAAATATAGCCAAGCTACTGTGTTAATGGGTTTAGGTTCAAGTCAACAACTTGCCCGATCAGAGACAACTTTGTGGATCTCGATTCCACCAAAAACAGCTGTTTGTGTATCAGATCTTCGAACTACAAAGATGTTGATGCGGGCAACGATTTCTATGGCGTGTTACGGGAGATCGTGGAGCTGACATATAGTTATGGAATAGAGCCTGCTAAGATTGTGTTATTCATGTGTGATTGGTTCGATCCGATTGAAGGTCAAGGCTGGAAAGTAGACAAGCACGGTCTTGTTGATATAAACTATCGGCGTCGATATCAAGCCTATGAACCATTTGTCCTATCAAGTCAGGCTCAGCTTGTGTACTTCACAAGTTATCCTAAACGGGAAACAACAAGGTCGGACTGGTGGACAGTATGCAAGACCAAAGCTAGAAATACCTTTGAGGTTGACGATATAGCTTATCAACAGGATGAACTACCTCTTGTAACAAATATTATAGAAGTGGACACGACGGAAGTTCCCTATTACACATCTAATTGTGTAGAAGAAGTAGAATTATCTGAAGAGGAAGATGCAGATGAAAGTAAAGATGTAGAAGAAGAAGAAGAAGAAGAAGAAGAAGAAGAAGAAGAAGAAGAAGAAGAAGATGAGCTAAACGAACTAGATGAATTTTCAGAAGAGGATTAAATCTGTACATTTGTTTTATCATCATATTTGACACTTTAGTGACACTTCTATCATATAAATCTGTGACACTTCAGTGACACTCTATTGACACTTTTATTGACACTTCAGTGACACTTTTTGACAATGATATTTTTCAAAAATCTGTGATGTCTATCATATAAATATGTTTTTTGTTTTATTGTCATATGTTTTATTGTCAGGTATGACTAGACCATCTGGATGACGCGGAGGATTATATATTAGGCAGTCCCGTCAACCTCGGGCTGGGGATGGAGAGGGCAGTTTCGTACCCTCATCCTCATCTCCGAGTACGCCAGTGTACCATTCTGTTCCCGGTCCATTACCGGGACAGGCTAGTTCTAGCAGGTTGGCGACTCCTCCCTCGTCGTCCAGCCTTCCTGTTCCCGGTCCATTACCGGGACAGGGCAGTTCTAGCAGGTTGGTGACTCCTCCCTCGTCGTCCAGCCTTCATGATCCCGCGTCCAGCATCCCTGATCCCCCGTCCAGCATTCCTACTGTCGACGGCTCTATGGAGGGAGCCCACGCCGATCATATGGAGGACGGCGATCAGACTGATCCTGCCCAGGCAGGAGGTGAGAGCGACCCTCCATGCGCTCCCCCGGGCGAGACGCGTATGGAGATTTGGACGAACGGGCCTATGAAGTAAGTTAATTAATTATTATATATTTCTCAAATGATTATATGTACATATATATTCATGAAAAATTATTATTGTATAGATATCGGCCTTCTGCAGTACAGAGACAGCTGGGGACATTTGTGAGGCAGAACTATGGTGGGCCTTGGCTCAACTACTCAGATGCTCCCGCAGATAGGAAGGCCTTTTGGTTTGCCCATTTCAAGGTAAAAAATTTGTTTATTTTTAAATTTTAATAATCATTTGTGTATATTATACAACTTTTGTATTTTACTTCTTGTAGAGGACCTATTTCTATCCACCACACCGGGCGGCGAGGATCGAGGGCCAATTTCCTGCCGTCATAGCCAAGCTCATCCGTGATGCGATCGACGACCAGAAGCGTCGTGATCGCGCCGGACGTCCGATCCAGGGTTGGATTACACCAGAGCAGTGGACTGCGATGAAGGCTAGATTCAGCGAGCGCCAGTACCAGGAGCGGTCTGAGAAGGCCAAGGTGGCGCGGTCGAGCGCCGGTAAGTGGTGTGGTGGCTCCATTCCGATGACGGAGCATTTTCGTCGTCTGGTACGTTTCCTATGACGGACATTAATTTATATATAGTTCGATATAATGTTTAATACTAATAATAGATAATATATTTTAACAGGTAAAGAAGGGTGAGGACCCGAACATGGTGACCGTCTTCCTGGTCACCCATCGGATGGCTGGGGACTTCATTGACGAGAGGGCGATGCAGGCATATGTACGTTCTATTCAACTAATATTAACTGACTATAATTTAGAAAACAGGAAAATAGATATCAATATAGACTTTAGTAAACACTTACACGTTAGCAAACATGTTCTAGGCCGAGTTTGTTCGACTACAGAAGGAGGCGGCTGATGCTGCTGCTGCTGCTAGTGCGCAAGCAGAGGGAGGGGCTGGTACTTCCTCCCAGCCGCCTGCAGAGCCATCGCCGGACGAGCTCTGGATGACCGCCGTTGGCGGTCTTCAGAAGGGTACGTACTACGGTACGGGATCCTACGGCGCGTATTTGGCTTCGGAGTCATCCCGGGCCCCCTCTGTCAGTGCGCAGTCTCCGGCTACGCAGGCGTCGTCACGAGCTGAGGATGTTCGTCGTCAGATCGAGGAGCTGCATCGCGAGTTGCAGCAGCAGATTTCTGATGCGGTCGAGCGACGATCTGACCCTCCGATCGTCACCGGACGATTTGATGCGGTCGAGCGCAGTATACAGGAGCTGATGAGTCTACATCAGGCTGCAGCTGCCAACTTGCAGACGCTCACCGAGTCTACGCAGCACACGGAGCGTAGACAGGTCGAGCTGGACGGATCGCAGAGGAGCCTTTCTCTCTCACTCGCTCAGTATACTGAGAAGGTGGTGAGTACCCTTGCTGCGCATGGTGAGCGACTGCGAGAGCTGGAGCAGGTACGTCCGTCGGGTCCATCGACGGCGCCGACTCCAGATACTGCACTGCCTCCGGCGCCGACTCCAGACATTGTACTGCCTCCTACTGCCCCTACGGTACAGCTCACCCAGGAGCAGTATGACTACATTCTATCCCAGTTGCGCGACAGGGGTCCGCAGTAATTTTATTGGTTTTTTTATGACTTGTATGTATTGGCCCTATGGGCAAATTGTTTATTCATACACTGTTGTTTATACACTTGGTGGGAGACTTTTTATCATCTTTCATTTTTATTTGACTCTATTAGATGTTTGTGAGGATGTGTGTCTGTGATATTTACTTTGCACTGCCTCCTATTTTTATTGTGATATTTACTTTGTGATATCTGCGACGGGATGACAAATATACCTACGCTGGGTTATAAGCGATAATCTGATATACAAAGGAGATGCTGCCGAAATTTTAAAAAAATATATTGTGTATTTTTGTTATGATGTGTGTCTGTGTTTACAGTGAATGTGAAATACAGTGTTCGGAACCATCGACAGTTTCGATTACTGTTGTATGTTTTATCTTGGATAGAAATAGCAACAGTTCAGGGTGCACTTCTGAGAGCTTCATTTTCACGTCCTTCACTTTCTCGGACGTCGTAAAGGTTCCCGAGAAGGTGAAGGACGTGAAGAGGAAGTTCTGAGAAGTGCACCCTGAACTGTTGCTCTTTCTATCAAAGATAAAACATACAACAGTAAGCAAAACTGTCGATGGTTCGAACACTGCACTTCACACACACTGTAAACACAGACACACAATATAACAAAAATATCAATTATATTTTTTTAAATTTTTTTTTATATTAGCGACGGATAGCGACGTTCTGCGACGTACGGCGACGTCACACAGACGTCGCTATACGTCGCTAACTAGCGACGTTACGTCGCTCGACGTCGCTAATATACGTCGCTACGTTGCCCACGTGACCACGTGGATGCCATGCCTCGTCATCATTTATAAACTTTTGAAGCGTCGCTAGTGGTCGCTTTACGTCGCAATGTTGGCGACGTACTTGTACGTCGCTATCTGTCGCTCATTTTGCGACGTCTAGCGACAATTAACTACGCGTCGCAAATAGCGACGTTTGGCGACTAAATTGCCATCTGCGACTTGCCTATAAGCGACGTAGGGTTTTCGTCGCTAAATACGTCGTAGATCATTGTTAGCGACGTATTTCCTGTATTTAGCGACGTCTCCTGACGTCGCTAATATGGGTTATTTTAGTAGTGAGCCTTCGTAAGAAAATTCGTGTGTAAGAAGTTGACGAGTTCTTCGGATCCAAACTCGTGTTGAAGTTGGCGAGTTCTTCGGATCCAACTCGTGTGTAACTATTTACTCAATAGTGAATTTAAGCCGGAGAGAGTTCCGGGACTGGCTTGCCTCTGTAAAACCCCTAAATTTCTGCTATATTTTTTTAGTACTGATTTTTTTTGTATTTATACATCGCATAGTCGTATTGTACGTCGCGTGAAAATTTACATTTTTCGTATTTTCTCGTCGAATGTGAATATGTGCGAGGTACATATTTTTAGAAAAATAATTTTTAATTTTATTTTCGGTGATGGTTTCAAAATAATATATATAATAATTATTTTTCTTAAAGTGGTAAAAAGTATTATCGAGGTTGGCAAACTTATTATTTTAATTATTTATAAAATACTAACTTATTTTAATAGTGGTAAATTAGAAAACTAGATTTATGTGAATATTTTATTTGTGTAAAGCACATAAAAATTATTTTATGTATATTTTCAAATTTTATTTTTATTATTTATAATAAATTATTTAGGAATAAGGTATTTTAAATATTTAAATATTTATGTTTATTTTCTAAATTAATTATTATTATAATATTAGTGTTCATAAAAATATTTTTTTAAATTTTGTTTGATTGATATTTAGATAAATTATTATGATTTAAAAATATGAATGTATTTTATGGATTCTATTCTAATATAAAAATTTACCTAGATTTAAATTGATTCGAAATTGGATTGAAATAGCTTTAAAACTATTTAAATTAATATGGTATTATCTATTTTTGGGTTTAAATATTCATAGTCCTTATCCAACTGGGAATTCCCACATCCTATAAAAAGGCAGGTACTCCTCCAAATTTTTATCATTCACAAATATTCCGTAATCCAAGTTGTGCATCGTGTCCGTGCCCCTATTTTTTCCTTTTCACTAATTTATTCATTACATATACATTATTCTTTTTTCGTGTCCGACATGCCGGACACAACTTGTCTCCGTGTCGCGCAGGACACGACCCAGTCCCCAAATCCTAAACCTAACCCGACCACAACTTCTTCTCCGTCGCGCCCGTCACCAAGACCAGGACGCCGCCACCACCGTCTCCGTCTCTCACCCGCCTTCGTCCTCCACCATCGAACCCCCAGCCCCAGCAAGATTCGACTTTTTCCCCGGCCATCCTCATCGGCGTCACCACCACTCCATCTCACGACCACCGCCTCCGCATTCGACCCGGCCACCACCTCTCTGTCCGTCGTAGTCACCCTCCACAACCCGTCACCAAAGCACCACCACCACCCCCAAAATCCGACCATCACAGCCACCACCGGCTCCGGTCAACGTCCCAACCACCATAACCCAAACAGAAACTACCACGAAGGAGAAGGGGGAAAAACTCTCACCTGACCTCAGCCACGTCCCGGCGACTGCCGCTCATGCGGCGCCGCAAGCTTGTGTCTTCCGCTGTTCACCTCAAGAACCGCCGTTCTAGACACCCGATCGCCGCACGCCGCCGGAGCGGTGAAGCCCCGACCAGATCTCCTTCAGAATCCTCCGTCCTGGCCGTCGCAACCTCGTCCCCGCGTGTGACCGCCCCGACCGGCGAGCTCCGTCGCGTACCAAGCCGACCCCCCTTTTTTGCTCCCTCCGGCTACCCCCTCTCGATAACCCATGGCCGAGACCCCGCGGCGCGTCTCCGGCTGCCCTAGCCGCCGCGTCGAAAGCCGGCCCCACCTTCCACACTTCGTCGGCGCTTTTCCTCTCTCAAAACCCTCCGACCGCCTCCACCGGAAACCCATACCTCGCCAAAACCCTCCGACCGCCGCTGCTCCCGCACCCGCACGCAGCTCCGCCCCTTCCTCCTTTCTTCCTCTCCGCGTCAGCCGGGCCGCCGCCGAACTCCCTCCGCCTTCTCCCCGTTCTCCGCCGCCTCCCTCGACCGGAGCACCGCCATCGACGCAGCCCGTACCGTCCAACTCTCCCCTTCGCCCCCTTTCCTTCCCTCCCCACTTCCTCCGCTCTTCTCCCCACCTTTCTTTCTCTCTCCTCCTTTCAATTGCTTTCCCTTTTATTTTTTTGACTTGCTGTGGTGTGCTCCTCCTTCGAAAGGAGCACAGCTACACAAACAGTGTACATTATTATTATTATTATTTTTATTATTATTTTATTATTATTATTATCATTATTATTACTATTATTGTTATTAGTATTATTATTAAGAATATTGTTACTGTTATTATCATTATTATTATTATTATAAAAATAAATTTTTTGGTATATTGTACTGTTGTGAGTATTATATACTATAAGTATTTTAACAGTAAGCATGTATATATATTTTGAAGAATATTATATTATTATTATTAATTAGTATCTTTATTTAGTTATTGACTCTCAATATATTTTATTTATATACATATGTATTTATATCCAATAAATTTCTAGAAAGTATTGTGATTAATAAAAATAAATTTCCAAGTTATCAAATATATTTTTAAGAAGTATACAAAATATTTACTAAGTAAATTAAGTTTTTGACCTAAAATAATTTTTTTATATTTTGGGATAATAAAATATAGCATTCAAGCATTATAAAGAATTTTCTAAATCATATATATTATTTATCCAAATTCTTCGATTATCATCCCATCCATGATAAATCTCCATTTCCCTCACCACTCCCGTACTTCCTTATATGGACCCTAGCTGATCCAACTGCTCTAGACCAATGGAACAACATATGACATCACTAGAAGCCCTTTGCATAGTTGTAACATCGAAGTCGATCTTGTACCACATTTATTGTACCACACCAGGCAGCTCACAGGCATCGCAACAGGCAAGTATACCTTGCTTAACTGTCAAATTATTTATTTTCTGCATTATTTATTTTGTTTCATATTGTTAGTTTCCTTTGTTATAAACTGCGCGTCCAAGCCACACTTGGGTGCAAGCGACTTTATTAGTCGTTACTTTATTTTATGCATGTTAACTTAGTGTTAGCAGACTACCTTCTTGTTGGAGGATATTCTTATATCTTCCTTTGGCCGTGACACTCACTACACGATATGAGACATTTTGTTAGGGGCACGACTTATTGACTAGCTATCTCTAAAGTTGTGTAACGGTAGTTGTTTGTAACTGTTATGACTAGGGTTTTAGAGACTCAAACAGTTACAAAACTGGACGAGCCATAGACATGACTTGAACAGTATGGAAAATATTGGAGAAGGACAGTCGCTAGTGCGTATAAAAATCCAAACAGGTAAACCACAGTCTCCGAATGGAACTGTGGCGATATATTTACATATACCATCTGACGTTTTGGACGTTACGGTCGGATACGGATGACTGGATGCCAGTTACGTACACATAGCCTAAAATCCCACCCATGTGCATGAAAGTTGTCCTCTAAATTGCACATTAGGCGGTTAGAATCTCCTTTGCATATTTGTGTCTAGAATAGTCTTTTATATATTATTTTATTATCCTGACAGTTCACATTAGCATGTTCTTCCTGTATCTTGCTACGTCCGTCTGAGGACCTGGTTCTTCCCCAGGTGTGTGCTTTCATGGTTCATTGCAGGTGTTCTAGCTAAGGCCGCGATTCTCTCCATTTCTTCGAAGACGATTGCGCTTGGTTTGTCTTTCCATTTTATTGACCGATTTCTTGTACATTTCTTTTATTGAGATAGTTGGTAGTGAACTGTGTCTCCGCCCAACGATTGTATCATAAATATTCAAGTTGATTTTATATTATTATTCTTTTCATTATGGATGATATTTAGTTTGTCTTGGATTACTGTATTTTACAGCTTATGTATACATACAAGACCCATGTACTTCGTATGTATACATCTGACATGTCTACGTTCCTAGTCCTACGTATTTTGGGACTGTGGCGTTACATGTTTTTGTGGTGGCCCATGCAGGTTAGATAAATTATTTGGTTACCTTACCGTACCAAGCAAGCCTGCGTATAGGATTAGAGTCTAGGATCTCATCTACATACTTGACCGCCTTCTCCTCGAGTTGCATCTTGCTTGATCCCTTCTATCGTGATTCGTGCCCTTTTTTCGTGCTTGATAGAGATTAATAGGGTAACCCATACTAGGTGGACATGACCCATTGTTCCATCACCCTACTAGTTTAACTCTTGTAAGTTGGGTAGAATGCCTTATGACCTAATCATCCTCGTGACCTTAACCAAGTCTTAAGCAAGTAGACAGTAGAACGACTGTATAGGCACCAACATAAGACATTACTAGGTTCTTAAGAAGTTTGAACTAGTTCCACTTCTTTCAATATTAATCGTGCCTATGTTTTTACTATTTTTGACTATCCTCTGCTGCTAGTTTAGCTTAAGTTTTGCAAGCTTATTCCCTTATCGAGCTTGATCATGACATGTTTTATTGGGTGCGCACCCACTAACATATTGTCTAATCAGAACCGGTGCATGATGGTCTGATCAACCTATTACACTTTCGTTCGCTTTTATCTATCGTTATACGTGGATGGGGACATAGTTAAACTTGTCCTCTAGGGTCCCATCCGCGACAGCCTTGGCAATTCTTTTTGAATTACTCCCTCACCTTTGAGCCACATATTGATATTTGAAAACAACTTCTTTGGACTCATATTGGTTCTCATCTTTCACTTATTTAGACGAAGACTCATACCTAATAGATAGACCCAAGGTATCACCTTTAGTTATCCCCCCAACTATTGCCAAAATAGTTAGCCACCGACCAACCGATGGGACTATATCCCCATCTCGAGTTACTTGTCCTTTCCCTTGACCCTAGATTCATTGTCGCGACCATCATTCACTCCCCAAATTAAATTCGTAATTTATCTCCGTAGTTATCGAAGTCACGATTTTCTAATGCATGTTTTGAACGTCGTGATTTGATTGTTCCTCATTGATATACCCTTGTACCCTCTCAACCCCCTACTTATTTTTAATTTCGAGGATAAAATTCTTGTAAGTTGGGTAGGATGTAAAACCCCTAAATTTCTACTATATTTTTTTAGTACTGATTTTTTTGTATTTATACATCGCATAGTCGTATTGTACGTCACGCGAAAATTTACGTTTTTCGTATTTTCTCGTCGAATGCGAATATGTGTGAGGTACATATTTTTAGAAAAATAATTTTTGATTTTATTTTCGGTGATGGTTTCAAAATAATATATAATAATTATTTTTCTTAAAGTGGTAAAAAGTATTATCGAGGTTGGCAAACTTATTATTTTAATTATTTATAAAATACTATCTTATTTTAATAGTGGTAAATTAGAAAACTAGATTTATGTGAATATTTTAGTCATGTAAAGCACATGAAAATTATTTCATGTATATTTTCAAATTTTATTTTTATTATTTATAATAAATTATTTAGCAATAAGGTATTTTAAATATTTAAATATTTATGTTTATTTTTGAAATTAATTATTATATAATATTAGTGTTCATAAAAATATATTTTTAAATTTTGTTTGATTGATATTTAGATAAATTATTACGATTTAAAAATATGAATGCATTTTATGGATTCTATTCTAATATAAAGATTTACCTAGATTTAAATTGATTCGAAATTGGATTGAAATTGCTTTAAAACTATTTAAATTAATATGGTATTATCTATTTTTGGGTTTAAATATTCATAGTCCTTATCCAACTAGGAATTCCCATATCCTATAAAAAGGCAGGTACGCCTCCAAATTTTTATCATTCACAAATATTTCGTAACCCAAGTTGTGCATCGTGTCCGTGCCCCTATTTTTCCCTTTTTACTATTTTATTCATTACATATACATTATTCTTTTCTCGTGTCCGACATGCCGGACACAACTTGTCTCCGTGTCGCGCAGGACACGACCCAGTCCCCAAATCCTAAACCTAACCCGACCACAACTTCTCCGTCGCGCCCGTCACCAAGACCAGGACGCCGCCACCACCGTCTCCGTCTCTCACCCGCCTTCGTCCTCCACCATCGAACCCCCAGCCCCAGCAAGATCTGACTTTTTCCTCGGCCATCCTCATCGGCGTCATCACCACTCCATCTCACGACCACCGCCTCCGCATCCGACCCGGCCACCACCTCTCTGTCCATCGTAGTCACCCTCCACAACCCGTCACCAAAGCACCACCCCCTCCCAAAAAAACCCGACCATCACAGCCACCACCGGCTCCGGTTAACGTCCCAACCACCATAACCCAAACAGAAACCACCATGAAATAGGAGGGGGAAAAACTCTCACCTGACCTCAGCCACGTCCCGGCGACCGCCGCTCATGCGCCGCCGCGAGCTTGTGTCTCCCGCTGTTCACCTCAAGAACCGACGTCCTAGACACCCGATCGCCGCACGCCGCCGGAGCGGTGAAGCCCCGACCGGATCCCCTTCAGAATCCTCCGTCCTGGCCGCCGCAACCTCGTCACCGCGCATGACCGCCCCGACCGGCGAGCTCCGTCGCGTGCCAAGCCGACCCCCCTTTTTCGCTCCCTCCGGCTACCCCCTCTCGATAACCCATGGCCGAGACCCCGCGACGCGTCTCCGGCTGCCCTAGCCGCCGCGTCGACAGCCGGCCCCACCTTCCATACTCTGCCGGCGCTTCCCCTCTCTCAAAACCCTCCGACCGCCTCCACCGGAAACCCATACCTCGCCAAAACCCTCCGACCGCCGCTGCTCCCGCACTCGCACGCAGCTCCGCCCCTTCCTCCTTTCTTCCTCTCCGCGTCAGCCGGGCCGCCGCCCGACGCCGAACTCCCTCCGCCTTCTCCCCGTTCTCCGCCGCCTCCCTCGACCGGAGCACCGCCATCGGCGCAGCCCGTACCGCCCAGCTCTCCCCTTTCCTTCCCTCCCCACTTCCTCCGCTCTTCTCCCCACCTTTCTTTCTCTCTCCTCCTTTCAATTTTTTTCCCTTTTATTTTTTTTGACTTGCTGTGGTGTGCTCCTCCTTCGAAAGGAGCACAGCTGCACAAACAGTATACATTATTATTATTTTTTTATTATTATTATTTTATTATTATTATTATTATCATTATTATTACTATTATTGTTATTGTTATTGTTATTAGTATTATTATTAAGAATATTGTTACTGTTATTATCATTATTATTATTATTATAAAAATAAATTTTTTGGTATATTGTACTGTTGTGAGTATTATATACTATAAGTATTTTAACAGTAAGCATGTATATATATTTTGAAGAATATTATATTATTATTATTATTAATTAGTATCTTTATTTAGTTATTGACTCTCAATATATTTTATTTATATACATATGTATTTATATCCAATAAATTTCTAGAAAGTATTGTGACTAATAAAAATGAATTTCCAAGTTATCAAATATATTTTTAAGTAGTATACGAAATATTTACTAAGTAAATTAAGTTTTTGACCTAAAATAATTTTTCTATATTTTGGGTTAATAAAATATAGCATTCAAGCATTATAAAGAATTTTCTAAAATCATATATATTATTTATCCAAATTCTTCGATTATCATCCCATCCATGACAAATCTCCATTTCCCTCACCACTCCCGTACTTCCTTATATCGATCCTAGCTGATCCAACTGCTCTAGACCAATGGAACAACATATGACATCACTAGAAGCCCTTTGCATAGTTGTAACATCGAAGTCGATCTTGTACCACCTTTATTGTACCACACCAGACAGCTCACAGGCGTCGCAACAGGCAAGTATACCTTGCTAATTAACTGTCAAATTATTTATTTTCTGCATTATTTATTTTGTTTCATATTGTTAGTTTCCTTTGTTATAAACTGCGCGTCCAAGTCACACTTGGGTGCAAGCGACTTTATTAGTCGTTACTTTATTTTATGCATGTTAACTTAGTGTTAGCAGACTACCTTCTTGTTGGGGGATATTCTTATATCTTCCTTTGGCCGTAACACTCACACTACACGATATGAGACATTTTGTTAGGGGCACGACTTATTGACTAGCTATCTCTAAAGTTGTGTGACGCACTACACCATAATAGTCGATTTCTAACGGTTATTTTCGTGACAACTATTTTTCGTCACGGTAATAACCATTAGGAATTGGGCGTGGTATACTATTGGTAACGGTAATAACCGTGACTAGATTTTATATTGTCACGGTTATAACCGTTACAAATGTAAAAGTTGCCACGGTTATTAATGTGACAAAAATTTTGTTTGCCACGGTCATTAACGTTATGAAAATTTTTCCACGATTATTAATGTGACAAAAGTTTTGTTTACCACGGTCGTTAACGTTACTAAATATATTTTTACCACAGTTATTAATGTTACTACACTTTTCTTTGTCACTATCCTCCATTTATGGTAACGGCTAGGGCCGTTACAAATACACAATTTTAAAAAAATGAACCACAAACCTCAGCATTCAATTTGTAACTAGCAAAACTATTCAGTTTCACAATAAGCAAAACCACAAGAAGCAACAATCAGTTTCACAATAAGCAAAACCACACAACATTCAGTAACTAGCAAAACCATTCAGTTTGTCACCATATCAAGCTTCCTAGACAAGAAGCAACATTCAGTTTCACAATAACTTAACCATTCCAAACTTGCAAAACCACAAAATTTTAAATAACAATTTAACCATTCCAAACTAACAAAATCACATAACATTTGAATAACAAGTAACTAAAGCACATAAATTTTAATATCAAACATTTTAATAAGGAAACATTCTACTGTTTCGAAGAAAAGGCTCTTAATGAAGAAAACCACACAACAGTTCAAAATACTCTATGGATGAAGCAAGACGAGGCTCTCTTGAGTAAGAATGAAAGAGCTTGCATCCATGTGGCTGAAACAATACATATTCCTGCATGTAGGAGTAAAAGAAGGATAAAATTAATAAAAACATACAGACCAGTAAAAGAAGTATAAATAAAGCATATATATTATTCATTCTTGAGCACCACTACATTGGCAATGAAAGGCAATAACAAGCACATATATGCTTGTTATTGCCTTCACTCTCTCATCTGCTTCGGATCCTAGTCCTCTTCAAGACTTCTGTTCGCTGATAACATGTCCAATGGTAGGTACATCTAGGCTTCTTAATTTTGTCATTTTTTTAAATGATCATGCATGTGTCATTCTTCATTATTAATGATCACCATAAGTACTATTTTTTCAATGATGGCTGCTGCAGTATTTGTGAATGGAGTGGTGTGCAAGGATCCTAAGCTCGCAGTAGCTGAAGATTTCTTCTTCTCAGGCCTTGACAAGGCTGGAGACACAGCAAACAAACTCGGTTCCAGGGTGACTCCTATCAATGTGGCTCAAATTCCGTGACTCAATCCCCCTCACACCCATCCCCGAGCCACCGAGATCCTAACCGTTCTAGATGGCTCACTCTATGTTGGGTTTGTAACATCCAACCCTGACAACCAGCTCTTCACCAAGAGACTCTATATGTAGCAAGTGATGTTACCCAAACTACATACCTGACACATAGTGTAACAAGACTATCTTTTGAGGTATGAGATTGAAACTTTTTCCTCCAGGAGAACCTCTATTTTTAGAAATAATGATCATAATACGCTTCCAAAATTATCAACAATCTAGAATATAACAAATACACCTTATACCATAGATCACTCTAGTATACTAAAAATTACCCATCATTTAAAGATCAGGACATTGATATATAAGGACATTGATATATAGAGAAACCACAGGTAAAGAATATTTGTGTAAATTTAAAAATCAAAGTCCAACCTGATCCAAATTTAATAATAAGGTAGGAACCAGAGGGGAACTTTCTTGCTCGTTCTATCTTCGTTCCCACAATAGAGAGAGAAAAGTAGAAGAAGTGACATATAAAACTGGAACACTCCAACTTAAAGCCAGCTTCCATATGTACTATAGTAGTTAAGTGAGATAAATGCGTGAAAAAAAAAGGTAGATGATATCTGAGACTATTCTGCCACTTGTGAAAATATTCAACAGGCAAACGGCCCATTATAATTAAAACAGAAAACATGATGAAGAGTGGACAAAAGGAAAATCGTCTCCTGGGAAAACTAAGTACAATTATGATGGTATTCACTCCGAGCCATGTGGTACCAAGTGAAGTCTGGTTAAATTTTCACAATAGTAAATGAGAAAGGTCAAATAAAATGGGCATGTTATAACAGCTTAATGTCTTCACCCCAAACCAATCTTTCTGGTGACCTGAGATCAGATCCTATTTGGTAAAGAAGTATTTAAGGGCCATCAAATCCAACATATACAAAATATAACTGAAATTTTTTACTTCCTGTTCTTCTATTCAGATTTTTGTCGAGTTTATATATACATCAACAACAAATACACCTATAACAAAAATTATATATGATAAGATGCACTATGAGGTAAGGTTTTGCAATTAGTTGACTAAAATAAAATTATTATTGTGTAGGAATTTACCTCTATAAGTACCACCAACCTTCATCCGAAGTGCTCTCTACTGCATAAAGGAAGCTCAAGATCAATAATCACATAAATACCTTACTATCAACACATACTTATCTAAATATTATAACTATATATACATATATATACCTGTTCTTACAAATACCGGATCTGTTTGCCTCCCCAAATAAGAAAACCCCCATTAGCTATTTCACAAAGAAAAGATATTCCATCTTGTGGACCGTCATAAACTGGTACAACTAAAAAGCTGTGATAGATGTCATCCTCCCTACCAACAGATTTTAGAACTGGATATGGATATGCTAGACTACAATCTTAGATTGAATAATTTCTGTTGCAGATACACAAATTCTAGCAAAAAAGAAATGTTCTTTTTTGTCACTTCACTCCGAAAAAACATCAATTTCAGAATATTTCCCAATTTTATTTAAGTAGTGACAAGTGCGCTTGAATATTTGGGCTGTCTAAATTCATCATATCAGGTGTTGTTTGTTCTGTTACTAACTCGGCAAAGAATAGGGTGGTCTTGGCACCTTTTCCTTCCAAAGCACAACTCAGTATATGAAAACAAAATGTGTTTGTTCTGTTACTAATGGATTGGAACAAAGTGTAGTGATCTAGGTTGAATATTGATCCAATTAAAAAGTCAAATGGAAATATTTCTGGATTGAAATAAATAATCTTCGTTTGGCATAGCTAAGCATACCTGATCATCCACTGAGCATGAGAAATTTAGAGTTTCCACGTTAGTAAGACATTTAATCAGATCAAATAAAACGTTGTCAATTGTGTCAACAGTTGCATTCAGAAGAGATGATAGGTTCTTCAATGTTGTACGAGCACTATTGTTGGTATAAGTCAAGCATAATAGACCCGGCATAGGATTAAAAAGAAAATATATGTCACTTGTCAAAAGAACAACATAGGATTAAAAGTAAACAAACTAATTATTACATTTTGTGCACATGTATATGCAAATACAAAAGGAAGTCCAACGCTACACCTACCGTGCACCTACTTGAATTCCTTCTTATAAACGACCAACAAATTGATCGCACCCTGTCCATAAAGTACGGAGAGATGAAATTTAGTACACATTTAAAAAAAATATATAATTGTGATATGACATCAATTTATATGACTGTAAACAGTCGATAATATGGAAAATGGAAGAAAAAAAGGAACAAACCCCACAAATTTCAAGTGTTGTCATGTGCTGGAGAAAATCATTTCCAACGAAGAAACAAATGAATATGAAATCATCAACTATACGTTCAAACTTGATCTCAAAGGAGGATTAGGAATTCTAATTTCATATTCTAAGTAATCCCAAAGAGTCCAGATGTGGAGAAACTGCAACTTTTTTAACATTTTGACAAAGGCGGAACAATGAAGGCGTACTAAACTCTCAAGATCAAAAAATGCACTTCATGTGTTGCCATAGCTAAGATGATAAGATATGCATCCTACATACGCAGAAAAAATAGTTCAGTAAATGATATGATTCAACATATGACAGTATAAGCCAAGATGGTTGCAACATTGTTGTTCTCTAGACAATATCAAGCAAAAGATTATCTAATGGACCATATCATTTTAGAAATATCCAAATTCACTTGTGTGAAGTTTCATAACTGATTTAAATGAAGCAAATTAGTAGAGGAAAGAAAATATTCTTGCAAAAATACTCGGTACTACAGAGAAATATATTCTAAAGTCTACTGAATAATAATGGAAAAGACACTTTAGTAAAAAAATTAATCAAGTGAACTTAACCTAGATGGATGAACAGATCTATTGGCTTCTCCAACACTTGTGTTTCAGGCTTCAAGGCATCTCTATGCGATTCTTCCCCACAAGGAGAGGTATTGTTGCCAAAGAACCATTGCATTGGAGTAAAACTTTTGTACTCTTTCAAAGCTGTTAAATGAAAACATGTCAGTTAAAATACCATTGAAACATGCCAGGTTAAATCTTTTGAAAAGGAATTTAATACTTCCGTCATCTCTGAGTTTCCTTTCAGAGTTCTCCTATCCTCTTTATTCTTAATTAGCTTGCTTATGGTGATAGGTTTAACCAATATAGTCAAAGCCTGAGCAACTTCTTCCTCATCTTTGGTGACTTGGTCAAACAATATAGAAAAAAAAATATCAAAAGTAACTACCACAGGTATACATATAAGCAGGAGGTTCTTAAATATACTAATAAATGAAAGAACCATGTTTTGTCTGAATCTTTCTGCAATATAGCCATTGTTGGGTCCCATTATGAGAGTGCAATTGCTTTCTCTAGTATTTTTTCAGATAAATCATTTCTGCAGTATAGCCATTGTTGGGTTCCATTAGAAGAGTGTAGTTACTATCAACCAACCTTCAAAGTCATATGACTTCTCTTTGCTAGAAATTTAGCACCAAATAAAGGATTCCTGACAAGGTTTCCTACAAACATTGTCATGAATATGACATACGTAGACACGGACATAACATATATATTTTTTATGTCATGGAGTCTGTATCATGAACAATACTATTCAAGACGACATGATAAAATGTAAGTTTCATGCACAAAAAATGACCCAAAATGGACATAGACATATTTTACATATCACGAAGAGAGATACTCTGATGTAACTTGGAAATAATCACATCTCAAGTTGTTGAGAATAATATCCCTTTATCCATGTACTATTAGTATATAATGTGTATAAAAAAGTTTATATGTGCCAGTGCCATTGTATCTATTATTCTTGTGTGCCGATAAGAGAAAAAGAAGAGATTTTAATCACATGAATGAGAAGCTTAAAAACTAATTGGTGCCTATCTATCTACCTAACAAGCATTTCTACATTAACTTCAAAGTGGAGAACGACAAAATAACTTCCATTAGATTTTACTTCTTTACATGTTCTATAGATGCAACAAACAACAAAAAAATATACCATGGTTGCTCCGAGTGACACTCTTCACCAGCGCGTAAGAAGTGTGCGATGCCGTAAGAACTGTGGAGGATGATGCCAATCTGATCAGTAGCTAGCCATTTGGTTATCCGGTGTTTAGATTACTTCAGCTCATGTGTCATGTTTTTTTTAGATAGACTCGCTTTTGTGCAACTCCAAGGTGATCTTAAATTTTGTCCCGCCTCCACCAAACAGGTATAGGTGGCCGGTTTCATCGTAATTAGTTAGATAAATTTTGATTCTTCGGTATTCTGTAAAAGTGAAGAGGGATGTGTAACAGGTAATGCCATTCTTCCTTTTTGTCTTAATCTAGTTACGGTGTTGAAGGTTGTGTTGCAATATGCGAAAAAGGATAAACTTTCTCGAGTCTTATTGAACTCATCCTGGTTTAGAGTTTTATTCTTGGTAAGACAAAAAAATGACTTATGATCTAGTAAAAGCTGTTTTAATGTATGGAAATAAATGTTGATTTGATGATCTAGTATAACACATGATTCAGGAAACAAGAAGTCAATGTGCCACGGCAATGCTACACTGGACCTTGATTGTTTATGCAGATTACCCAAACACCCAAATGGGTGCTTGGGGTCAAAACTACCTAAAAATTGATTTTCTTTAATTAAAATTTTTTGTTTGATTTTCTTTAATTAAAAAATTGATTTTGTTGTTACTCCAAATGGAGTATATATATACGAGTAAGAACCAATGAAGAACTCCTCGAAGCGAACGAAACTCCGAATTAACTATTGAGAAAACTCTCAAGAGTTCATTTCTTTTATGGCATGTAATCTACATGTTTTCTAAAAAAATTTATTTAATAACCTATGCATAAAAACATGTCACTTACGCAAACTGATGAAAAACATTGATCACACACAAAAAAACCTGCACATTCAATACATAGGATCCAAAAAATTAAAGAACAAAATAGAGAGAAGGGTACCCAGGTAGGTCGCTGGTGGTAGGTGGTCTGCTCGACATCCAAAGAATGAGAGAGGACAAAACCCTAAAATCAGAGAAACAAGATATCAGAGACAGAGAGAGACTCAAAACCCTAATCAAACTAAAATCAGAAAAGACTGAAACGCTAACCAAATGGGCGCTGCAATTTCACTTCCAAAAGTCGAGGGCGGGCACTACAATTTCACTCGATCGAGAGAGAAAGAGAGAGAGAGAGAGAGAGAGAGTAGATGGGAATGACCAAAATGAGAGAAGGAATTAGGGGGGAGAGTGAGAAGAAAGAGGGGGAAAGACCAAAATGAGGAGGGAAAGAAAAATTTTCGATCACCTGCGTGGGAAAGGGAGGGGGGGGATTTCTCCTTTTCATTCGTAACACTCTAAATTCCTCACTTGTAATTCATGTGATTCCCTTTTTCAGTTTGTAACATCCTTGGTCACGGTTTTTGTTGTCACAATAATTATACAAAAAGCAAAAAAGACATCATAAATTTTTAGTAACGGTTTATAATTATTGTAATGGTTATTACCATTACAATATCGTCACAGTTATAACCGTGACTAATTATAAAAAAAATGTGTAACAAATTGCTTGTTTTGGTGTAGTGACGGTAGTTGTTCGTAACTGTTATGACTAGGGTTTTAGAGACTCAAACAGTTACAAAACTGGACGAGCCATGGACATGACTTGAACAGTGTGAGAAATATTGGAGGAGGACAGTCGCTAGTGCGTATGGAAATCCAAACAGTTAAACTACAGTCTCCGGATGGAACTGTGGCGACATATTTGCAGATACCATCTGACGTTTTGGACGTTACGGCCGGATACGGATGACTGGATGTCAGTTACGTACACATAGCCTAAAATCCCATCCATGCGCATGAAAGTTGTCCTCTAAATTGCACATTAGGCGGTTAGAATCTCCTTTGCATATTTGTGTCTATAATAGTCTTTTATATATTATTTTATTATCCTGACAGTTCACATTAGCATGTTCTTCCTGTATCTTGCTACATCCGTCTGAGGACCTGGTTCTTCCCTAGGTGTGTGCTTTCATGGTTCTTTGCAGGTGTTCTAGCTAAGGCCGCGATTCTCTCCATTTCTTCGAAGACGATTGCGCTTGGTTCGTATTGCCATTTTATTGACCGATTTTTTGTACATTTCTTTCATTGAGATAGTTGGTAGTGGACTTTGTCTCTGCCCAACAATTGTATCATAAATATTTAAGTTAATTTTATATTATTATTCTTTTCATTGTGGATGAGATTTAGTTTGTCTTGGATTACTGTATTTTACAGCTTATGTATACATACAAGATCCCTGTACTTCGTATGTATACAGCTGGCATGTCTACGTTCCTAGTCCTACGTATTTTGGGACTGGGACGTTACAGCCTCTAGAGAGGAGACCAGGATACATCGAGTGTTTGATTCTCTCTCTCTCTCTCTCTCATTTACTTCAGTAAAATAGCTTCTTGTGTTAAGTAATTTTTTATTTTCCTATTTACCCTCCTCTAGTGTTCTACAATTGGTATCAGCTTTGTTCTCTTGATTTGGATTTACCCCCTAAGGGTGATCAATGACCACTAACCCTAGTATCAACACATTCCACAATGAGGGACACTCCACAAATAGACCTACTCTATTTGATGAAACCAACTATAACTATTAAAAAATTAGGATGAGCATTTATCTGAAGTCCATAGATTTCGATTTATGGGATTGTGTGATAAATGGTCTCCCTACTCCTTCCGGAGTTATTGAGGATGTTGTTTCTGACACCCTTAGGAATAAACTCACTGAGAATGTCAAGAAGCTTGCTAGTCGAGATGCTAAGGCTATGAACGCTCTTTACTGTGCTCTCGATAGCAATGAATTCAATAGAATTTCTACTTGTAAGACTTCAAATGAAATTTGAAAATTGCTAGAAGTCACTCACGAGGGAACATCACAAGTAAAAGAATCAAAGATTAGTAGACTCACACAAGAATATGAATCTTTTAAAATTAAACAAGATGAGTCTATTACTTGTATGTTTACTCGTTTCGGTGATATCATTAACCCTATTTGTTCTCTTGGTAAGGAATATCCTGCTCATGAAAAGATCAGAAAAATTCTCAGAGGGTTAACTAAAGGATGGAATCCTAAAGCTACCGACATCATTGAGGGGAACGACTTGACAACCATGAATCTTGAGACCCTCATGGGGAAGCTTATGACTCATGAACTTGACATGAAAGATCAAAAGGAGTCATCCATATAAGAAAAGGAGAAGGAGAAGGCCAAAGAAAAGGAGAAGTCTCTGGCTCTCAAGTTTACAAAATCCCACTCAAAGGATAGCTCCGACGATAACGAGTCGGATGATGATGAAGAAATAGCTCTTACCGCAAAGCATTTCCGAAAGTTCCTCAAGTTCAACAAAGCCAACCGCGTTAGACGGGACAACGATGAAGAGCCTGCTTGCTACCAATACAGGAGAACCGGACACATCAAGAGAGATTGCCCTATGACAAGAAGAGACTCCAGTAAGTACGAGAAGTCTAACAAAGGAAGCCCTTCCTCCAGGAAATACGCCAACACCAGCATCTGGTGTGAAAGTGATGCTAGCGATTCAGACAACGACAGAGAATACAAACACAATGCAAATGTTTGCCTCATGGCAACCGATGAGGTACTCGATGACCTCTTTTTGAACACTCTCTCTTATGATGATTTGGAAAATGCCATTCTTGAATTACACGAGGAACACAAAGGTGTTAGAAATAAGTACAAGAAATCTCTAAAAGAGGTTGAGGCATACAAACTAGAAGTAGAGAGACTTTCCAACATCATTATTGATGTAAAAAGGAAATCTCCCGCCTCTGACACAGATGAGATAGAGTCTTTGCGACTCAAGTTACAAGAATCTCAAGTCATCATTGAGAAAAAGGATGATGAGATTCAATCCCTCAGAAGGGCTTATGATTTTGCTATGCATAAAACTCAAGCTGCTAATAGAAAAGAATATGATACCTCTATTAAGTATAATGATCTTCTTATGCATGGTAAGAAACTAGTTGATAAAAACACGGCTCGCACACATGCTCCAAGACACGCCTACACTCATCACAATACTAGTCACAATTCTTATATGAACAAGAACACAACACATAGGTTCTATCCTAACATAAGGAAATGATTTTTTGTTAAGAAGAACACCTCACATCATGCTTTCTATTATCATCACCATAACACAAGGAAAGCTCCACATATGCATAACACTCACACATTCTCACTACAAGAAAAATGACGATTCTTGACGTTTTATAAGTTGACGGTTGTGAAAAACCATCAAGAAAAGGGGTTATCTTGACGGTTTTAGGCATACGTCATAAAAACACGTTTTTAATATTAATTTAGTAAATTTTTACCATAATAGTTGACGGTTTTATAAGATCCGTCAAGAAACACCATTTTTTATTTTGACGGATTGGTGATAACTATTGTATGACTTCCTCGGTCAGAACATCCTCTCTGCTCTCCTCATACTCCTCCCTTGTCGCACCAAAACTATACTCCTACGCCACCTCCTCACCTCCAAATTCTAGATCTAGGGTTTGGGTTTTATAGAGAAGCGGCGATTGTGGTGAGGGATAACGGGGGGATGGACGGCGAAAAGTACGTCTGGTACACTCCCGGAGCAAGTGGAGGCATTAGAGAGGGTCGACGGGAGTGCCCCAACCCCATCTCATCAGGGACGACCCCATCCTCTCGCGCATCAAGCCCAAGAGATCAATGTCTGGTTCCAGAATCGAATGTTAGGTCGTTTTTTCTTCTTCTTTTTCAAATTTCCCCCATGTTTATCTTTTTGGGAAAAGTTATTATTTTTCTTGTTTTTGTTTATTTTTTATGGTGAAGTTTCTTTTTTTTCTTCTGACCTATGTGTTTCCTTCGTTTTGTTTCTTAAATGTTGGATTTAAAAAAAAATCAGAGTTCCTTTTTGGTGATTGATGATCTATGTTTTACTGCAACGCGATACTAAGCGGACACTTCAACAAGGACACCACGACAATGCTGGAGTATCCGTGTTCCTAGTAAATTTTGCTATATTAACTAACTAGCTTAGCTTCCTAGGTTGATTGCGAACGATGAGCTAAACCACTTTATAAGACTAGTTCGTGGACAAAATCACTATACGTATACAATAACGTAAGAACGATACATGTGACATTGCACTTCTTCCATTTGTTTTACCAAGGAATCTTTGACAATCGCCTTAATTCAAAATTTCCTTGTTCTTGTATGTTGTAGCTCGCAAGTTTGAGAAATATCTACAATATTGTTGGTTGTAACCTAATAGCTTAAGCTCACATCATAAGCATCTCGTTACTCCAAGTACAAAGTAGCTACTAAATGGTCCTCAAGGGACACTGTTTGAATATATCCTCTGGCAAATTAGAAGGAAACAATTTAAAATATGAATTTGTTTATTGTCCTTAACTTTTTTTAGCAATTATGTTCATTTTTCTTATGATTTTGCTGCAATTCTTCTTCAAGCACATCAACTTTTTTTTATCTTACTACTATAGTTCAAGAAACTCAAAATACCCATTACATCCTGTTCATTTTTCTAAACGATAATTTTCATATTTTCTTGGGGTCATAGCAGAGGCAAATTGTTACTGACCACCACCAATTAAAACATGATTGATTAGTAGTTCTATACTACGCATTCTTAACTTTAGTAGTTCTATGTTGGAGGCTTATCATGTAGTGAATTTGTTTCCTATATTGTGGAACACTATGGATGTTTCCTAATCCCTTCCCCTCTAGTTTATGCAACTTGTTTTTTGCATCCTTGAAATTCGAAAATATTTTGGAACAACCTTTTATTGATGGAGACAAGAAATGTCTCTACAATGTAGGCATTCTGCAATGTATGGCATTCTGAGTAACAAACATACTTTTTATGTATCTTGCAGCTTGATGTCAGAGTACAGACTTTGCATCCTAATTTACATGGTGGCATTCTTGCTAGTAGAGATCATGGGCATGATATTCAAGCCTTAAATAAGCATGGATTTGGTGAGTTTTGGGTTTCAATTTCACCACCATCGAAATTACGCAACTGAATCTTCAACTGTAGTTTCTTTTTTTATGAACAACAAGTATTAGATCTTTACTATTGGATATCTTAATACATAATGTGTTCAGTCCATGCCTGTTATTCGCCATGTTAGCTTAGCACATTCAGTCTTGAGCCCATGATAATCGACTCTCTGATAAGAATCCTAACATCTTCCAATCTTCAAAGAAATGAGTAACCATTTCTATTTCATAGATGATGGTTGAACCACACAGTTACTTTTAGGCAGGAGTGGGTGGAAGAATAGTTAACCTTTTTCAGTTTCCATATTACAGAACTTAACAAAAACTTGAAACCAAAAATTAATTCCAAAAGATACCCAAAAGAGAAGGGATGCTAAGCCAGTTAAAGTCGTGAGGATTGATTGCATTAGAGCTCTAAGGTCACTATATATAGTTTTTAGGGAATACAAGAGGGATCTATTTCCTATACAATGTGGATTCAAATGTCTTCATTTAAATCAAGAGCCAAAGAGTAACACCAAAAGATGGATTCTCACATGTCTTCATTGTTAATCAGGTGCCAAAAGATGGATTCACAGACTTGTTCAGTATCTAAGGAAAGAGAAGAAAAAAATAACGAGCTGCTTATAGACAAAAAAAACATGGGCATGTAAAGTGTACACATTCAACAACAAAAAAGCTTTCTGAGACCACGATTAGTAACCGTGTGGTTCAGTCCATGCCTGTTAACAACTGAATCTTCAACCATAATGTTCTTTATATGGATGGTTTCTTGTTTGCAGGTAGGTGATGTTCTCCTTCCCTACTATTTAGCTCTCCATCATTCTCTGGTATCAGCTGACTGATACTCTTAGAGTATCAGTCCATGCCTGTTATTCGCCATGTTAGCTTAGCACATTCAGTCACTGCATACATAATGTGTTCAGTCCCTTGCTTAACCTATGTCAATTACAAAGTCGAAGAGCCCTTAGCCACCTTTGTACTTGTGCTTTCCATTCCTTATACATTTGTTCATATTTGTGTATCAGCCATTAAAGTGATGGCTCGAGACACATAATGTGTTCAGTCCACATAGCTCTATTCAGCCTTTGTGTTATGTCCATCTAATATATATTCAAGGTCCATTCATATTTGTAACATTGAACCTTAGTGTACCCTTTGAATGTTCCATCTTGCCTCTCTTACCATCCAATTATGTACATTCAGTCCACATTTCTATACTATTCATGCCTGCCCATATCTTGTATCAGTTCAGTCATTGAACTTGTGTCAGTCTATTGTGGGTAAGGCCATAGGTTCATTAATATAAGAAGGGGGTTTCATTTGAGATAGGGGTGGCAGTTGTATACTTGGGAAAGTGACTATGGTTCAGACATCATTTGAGGAACATTCCATTCGAATAGATTCAGTCCCTTTCTTAATATCAGTCCATAAGTTCAGTTGTGTATCCGTTCATATTGATATATATAGTGCCAGTCACTATCTCCTATAGTAGCAGTCCTAAATGGATGTGTATCAGTGTAAAATAGGATTATAGATATCAGTCATTACATATCAAAGCATCAGTTATAGATAGGTAATATAGAAGTAAGTTTACTGTAGGTAGATAAGGAGTGGAGTATCAGTCAATTGACTCGGGTATCCAGTCCCTTGTTTACTAAGAAATCCTTGAAGTGTGGGGTTCAGTCAGTTGGGGACTGGTCTTGGTATCAGTCTTTGAAATGTAGGTTTCATTCCCGTTATATAAGTGTTCAACCTTATGATTCAATTCATATCTACCATTTAGTTCAGTCCTATAATTTCATTACAGTACAGTCTCTAATCGACTATATTTGTTTAGTCCACTAGTAATATGGCAGTCCCATACCTTCACAAATCAACCTTAGTGTTCAGTTTCCTTTTACCTCTAAAAACCAGTTCAATCAGTAAACTTAAATGCAGTACCCAACACTAATTGCTCTGCCCTACAGTCCATATTAGCCCTGTCCTTGTAACAGTCCAGGTAATCCAAATAGCTTTGTAACCTTGTTCTTTGTTTTAGGTTTCTATACCATGTAAAAAGCGATGCTTCAGATTGTATGGAAGAGAAGGATACCCATTGGCTGATATGATGACCGGGGAGAATGAACTTCCACCTAAGGGGTATGCAATGCCCTGATTTCAGTTGTGTTTAGGCTACCACTGTTAATGCTTATATAAATATTTATCTGTTTGAGTAAAGAAGTTGAGCACTAAAAGTAAATCTGTTCTTGGAGTTTGGAGAAAATAAGTTGACATAATTGTAGAAGTTGTAAGATGTATGAAATTTGAGCGATATGTCAAGCACCTGTATATTTCCTTCAGAACTTATGAGCTATCTGCATATTTGATAAGAGAATGGGACAAGCTTGTTGGTGAAGATTTTTATGGTGTATACACTTTCTAATTACTGGAAGATAATGTTCTTTCTATTATATCAGTGGGAATTTTAACATTTTGGTCTCTCATACTGATTTGTTTGGTTCTTGTGAATAGATTTGATGAACCCAGAATTTTACTGAGTATCAGTGTCTATGTTTGGGCTATGAACCCAAAATTTCAACTTGAATTATCACTTTTTACTGATTTATTTGAGCATTTTCTATTTTTTTTGCTCGAGTATCAGTGGGTATCCATGATTTGGTACCCAGTTTCTGAACATTTTTTTTTTTGCTTCGAGTATCAGTGTACCCAGTTTGTTGTACCCAGGTTTTTATTTTTCATTAATTTTGTGGGAATGTTTTGTTTGTTGATTAGCCTTGTCTGTGTTGGAACTTGGCAGGAGTATCACTTGGCCTTGAGTATCACTTGGATATGTGGGGAAATTGTTGCTTGGACTTGACATCGTCTCAGTGTAAGTAATACGTTTTTGCACTCTTAGCGGTATGTGAAAATATGCAATTCTCTGGCAACAACGTTTTGTTCTGGGTCATTGGATAGGATCATATCATGTTTACATGTACCATAACCTTATCAAAAACCAAAACATGGGATATTATTATATTTGTGGATCAGTCATTGCATTTGGACCCTCAACTAAATTCTAGAAACACAAAAATGAAGTTTTAATTATCTATTAAAAAGAGTGATTTTGATGATAGAAACTTTTTAAATGCATCAATGCACTTGCAATCTGAAATCTGAATGTTTTGGTCAGTTTTGCTTTTGTTTCGAGGACCTTCAATATGAAAGTTTACCTTTTCCAGTTTCAGTAAATTTCTGTGAGTCCACTTTTGATACCTTTTTGTGTTATAATTTTAGTATGGCTAGCCTTAATTCAGATTCTTGTCATGTGATTCAAATTGTATCAAGTTCTTGTGTGTGCAGCAATAAAGTCAAACTGTATTGATAATTCTGTAATAGTGAGTTCAATATCTATATAAGAACATGTAGGAAAGTATTGATAATTTGTGTTCTTGTTCTCTCAGGAACTTGCTGAAAAATGAACGTGCATGCTGTGAATAGGGGAATGTTGTGGATATGGGAGGGATGTGCTCCGGTCCGATTTGCTACTTTTTATTGTTTTATTTGTATGATTATCACAGTTTGGATGTTTAAGTGGTATGGAAACTACGGATGTCAGATATGTGTACTTTGTATGTTTTGTGGTTGGACAAGTGATAGATGTTTGTGGTGGGACGTGTTGGAAGTTTTTGGTGTATGAACAATACAGTTTGTTAATATGAAAATTGGATTTTATAGTAATTTGATGTATGTGTATCTTCTGGATTAATATTATGTGTGTTTGATTAATATTATATAATAGTTGACGAAATTTTGGCAAGCTTCTTTTGACGGTATTTCGGCCAGCTTCTCTTGACGGTTGTCAAAAGTCAATTTTAATTCAAATCATCCAGACAGGTTTTGTCCGTAAAAAAAGAAGAATGTTTTCTTGACGGCTAATAGCCGTCATCTAGGCCGGAGTCGAGAAATTTTTTTGCCTACATTGACGGTTTCTAAAAATTGCTATTTTGACGGCTAAAAACAGTCAAAAAAATTACTTCATATGACGGCCAAAAATCGTCAAGAAAAATCCTGCCAGCGACCGTCAAGAAGAGGAGGAGGAGGAGGAGGGGGGGGGGGGGGGGGGGGGGTGGCTTTTCTTGACTCCGGCCTACTTGACGGATCCGCAACCGTTAAGATACCCATTTCTTGACGGAGAATCACCGTCAAGAAAAGCCTTTTTTTCTTGTAGTGATCGCTTCTAAATCTTCCATGATGTGCAACTATTATGGTCTACTTGGACATACTTCTAATTATTGTCAAACAAGGAAACATGTTGATATGAAAGTTTTTAAATGGGTTCCTAAGACTAACAATCAAGGACCCAAACAATCTTGGGTACCAAAATATTCATCTTCAACTTATGTTGTAGGTGAAGAATCCTACTCATGCTAGATGCAAGTGGATTCTCGATAGCGGTTGCTCACGGCACATGACCAGTGATGCTTCACTTTTTACAACGCTATCGATGAAGAAAGAAGGACATGTATCCTTTGGTAACAATCTAAACGGCCACATCATAGAAAATTGTAATATCGGCTCCCCTCCTTATCCTTGTATTAAGAATGTTTGTCTTGTTACAAATCTCAAACACAACCATCTTAGTATCAGTCATCTTATGGATAATGGTTATGACATTAAGTTTGTTAAACTCAAATGCTTCATTACCGATGGCACTAGTGGATCTACGGTGTACGAAGCCATTAGAGAAAACAACATCTATGTTCTCTATCTTGTTGAAGGTACTAACAATGACATGTGCTTAGTTGCAAAGAACGATGAAAGTTGGCTCTGGCACATGAGGCTTGGACACGCTAACATGGATACCATCTCCCGTCTTGCCACCAAGAAGCTTGTAAGAGGGCTTCCAAGTATCTCCTTCAAAAAGGATATGGTATGTGTAGAATGTGAGAAAAGTAAGTTGACCAAGTCATCCTTCAAATCCATCAACTATGTAAGTACCACTAGACCACTTTAACTCATTCATATGGATTTATTTGGTCCTAGTAGAGTAGCTAGTCTTGGAGGTAAACTTTATACTTTTGTTTTGGTTGATGACTTTTCAAGATTTATTTGGGTTATTTTTCTTGCAAATAAAAGTGACACTTTTCGTGAATTTGTTGCCTTTTGTAAACGTGTTCAAAATGAGAAAGACATTACTATTAACAAGATTAGAAGTGATTATGGATTATTTTTCTTGCAAATAAAAGTGACACTTTTCGTGAATTTGTTGCCTTTTGTAAACGTGTTCAAAATGAGAAAGACATTACTATTAACAAGATTAGAAGTGATTATGGAGGAGAATTTGACAATGTCGATTTTAAAAGATTTTGCGAAAAGAATAGTTTTGGTCATGATTTTGCTTGCCCTCGAACTCCACAACAAAATGGTGTTGTGAAAAGAAAGAATAGAACCCTTGGCGATATGGCCCGGGTTATGTTAAACCAATATAAGCTCCCCCAATACTTTTGGGCGGAAGCCGTTAATACGGCATGTCATGTTATAAATAGGGTCTTAATTAGACCTATTTCTAAAAAGACTCCATATGAGCTTTGGTTTGACAAAATTCCCTCTATTGAATATTTTAAAGTTTTTGGATGCAAATATTTTATTTTGAATACCAAGGATAACCTAGGCAAATTTAAAAAAAAGCTTATGAAGGTATTTTTCTTGGCTACTCAATACATAGTAAAGGTTTCCATGTCTTTAACAACAGAAGTCTTGTTGTCAAAGAGTCAATTAATGTCTCCTTTGATGAATTTAACTCTTCTATATCCTCCTCATCTGATGATATTGATGACATATCTTTTGGTTTGGAGAACTCTTCTATTGGAGATCATCGTCCCTCTTCATCTAATGATGAAATTGTGACCCCTCCAACTGAAGATTCTCCACCACTAGAGCCTCCTTAAGAGAACCTCCCAAAGGAATGGAGATTTGTCCCTAGTCATCATAAGGAGCTTATCATTAGTGATCCTTCTTCTCGTGTTAGTACTAGATCCTCCACTCGTGATCTTTGTGCAAACGTGATTTTTATTTTTCAAATAGAGCCTAAAAATATTAATGATGCTTTTCATGATGAATTTTGGATGATAGCGATGCAAGAAGAGCTAAATCAATTTGAGCGAAACAAGGTTTGGGAACTTGTCCCTAAACCTCACAACCACCCCATTATTGGAACTAAATGGGTGTTTCGTAATAAACTTAATGAAGATGGGTTAGTCACTCGTAACAAAGCCCGATTGGTTGCTCAAGGCTATAACCAAGAGGAAGGCATTGACTACGATGAAACCTATGCTCCGGTTGCTCGTCTTGAATCCGTTCACATGCTATGTGCTTTTGCTTGCTTTAATGATTTCAAACTTTTTCAAACGGATGTTAAAAGTGCTTTTCTAAATGGCATTATTAAAGAGGAAGTTTATGTTAAGCACAATACACCAAAATCAAAAATTAGGAACACTAGGTATTTTTCAATTTGGAACGCTTATTTTATGTTCCTAGGTTCTGGAGCGTATTAACTATGTTTCAAATCAAAAAACGTTCCTAATATAATTTAATTAATTTTTTAGAAAAAATGTTTATTCAAATACACTTTACAACTGTTCCAAATACATTACAAATTGAGACTATACCCATGTGCATCTCACAATAATTACTAAATAAAACGTCCAAGCAAATAAAATATTTTTCTTCCTTCCGTACAACCAAACTCTAAACGTTCCAAATCTTTCCAACCATTCCCCCCTTTCATATTTCGTGAAATTTTCAATTTCCCTCGAGGATCTTTCAATCTCCCTCTAGAGCTTCCTCCATAAATTTTCAATATCCCTCCGGAACTAATATTTCAGCTCCCTCCTTCTTCTTCCATCAAACTCGCATATGATTGCCCATCCAGGAAGGGTTTGAAGATCTCATCAAACACAGATCTTCAAACCCGCATCCTTGCCATCATCCTCTCTAGTTTTCTTGCCATCAATCTCAAGATTTGCAATCCAATATTGAAAAGGGTTTGAAGGGCTTGCCATCATCCATCGAGGAAGGGTTTGTTATTTTCTCTTTCCTCTGTTTTTTCGTTTGATTTTCCAATATCATCATACCTCTCTGATTTAGAAGGAAATTTTGGTTTTTTATTAGGGTTTCAGTGCTTGATTGTACTCTGATTTGAGTCTAGGACGAAGGTTTGCATTTTTCTAGGGTTCTTTGTCCAGTTACTACAGCCCTGAGCAAAATATAATAGATCACACTTCTCGATGAGGGAATTTTTGCATATAAATGAAGGTTTTTATTGGCAATGAACTATGTTTTTGTTTTGTTACTTTAGGCTATGGAGTAGATACGGCTAAATTTTTATATAGGAAACTATGAACAAGAGACGACAATAGACAAGAATCTGTGTAAATATTGAATAAATTAGAATTGGATATTGACTTTATGAGAAGTATGAATCTTTACATGAACTCTAGCAGCTTCTGTGAATGCTATTTCAATTTCAACTCTGTGAATTCTGGCTATTAGGGAGTTTGAGTGGTTTTGTCCCATGAAATCTAATTATGGAGTTAGAATCGAGCCTAGAGTCCAAGCATAGATGCCTTTGTACTCTCATGCAGTTTTGTCTTCCTGCATCTTTAGCTATTATGTTTTATTTGATTGGCTATCTGATACTGAAAATATATCTGATATTATAAGTCGAATGGATACTCCTCCGGAGGACCATATCTGTGTCTGATACATATGGATACTATAGTTCTTTGACATTCTTGTCGAATATTGCCCTCACATGTGTAGCTTCTATTGGGATGAAACATAATTGAGATATTAGAAAATAACTTTTTTTTTTAAAGCATGTCCATTCTAGAAATATTTAGAACCAAGTTATTATAAAAAACATGCATCATTATAGATATTAATAAGATCTATTATGAATATATTACCATATCCATGGCTTAATTGTATTCCATTTTTTTTTGTAAGAGATGCCATATTTTGTTTCCTTATCTTACCCGTATCCATTTCAGTGCCCGTGTCTGTGCAAACTAGTTGATATTAGAGGTGAATTTAGGACATAACAGGGGCAGTATGGAGGTAATATTGGATCCGTAGAAGATAAAGATGAAAAAGATTTGTGAACAACATGGTGTCGTAGTCCCTATATCAACTATTAAGTTCGATAGAGGGTATGCTTGGTTTCCTCTTTCATTCTTAGAGTGTCACATTAATCAAGTTTTGGTAAATATGGTCAACCACCTGGTAACTGGCCTCAACTTATGTGCTAGAGTCGAAAAGGGTGAAGGATGCAATATAACAGTTCCTTAACCATCAACAAAAATAAAAAAAGGATAAAATGCTTTCTTGCTAATTAAGGGGCTCAAATTGCTGATTGACTAGACTAAAATAGTTAGTGTTTCAAGTTTTAAATTTTATATATTAGGTTTTAACTTTAAGACCACCTTTGCTGAACGAACCTGGGTATCGATGCTTGTTTTGTTTCCAAGCTAACATAGTAACCAAGGAAAACATAGACTTTACCACGTGCCTTTTAATAACCAAACGCCTCATCATATCGGTCAGTAGCCATAGTCATCCCTCTTTACCATTAGGAGCTAACGCACCAATTGGAGCTACCTTCACTTCACTATTTCCATCATTCTGCTTTTCTATTACATGGTGCCAATGCCATCTAGAGCCGCCATTAGTTTGTTATGTTGCCTCCATCGTTGCCAGATCCTTTGTCAATGAGAGCCCTCTACAGCTAGGACATGGTTTTGATACTGTCGTTGCTATGTTAAAATTCAAATTGAAAGCGAACAAGTTTTCTGTATGGGGCTGTTGTTGAATCTTGGTTTCTACTTATTGTGAAAGGAGGAGCCAAGTTCCAGGAACTTGGAACTTTATAAAATGACTATATGCTTCTCTGGCCAATTGGACTACATTGTTATCCAAATTATTAGCTTGATCCCTGTTAATGCTAATTATATTTGGTTATTGAGTTAAATCCTACCTACGCAAATTCTAACAAATGTTCATTTTTCCATCAGTTATGTTGT
Organism: Iris pallida; assembly: GCA_029216955.1. Taxonomy (NCBI): domain Eukaryota; kingdom Viridiplantae; phylum Streptophyta; class Magnoliopsida; order Asparagales; family Iridaceae; genus Iris; species Iris pallida. Next base: position 1,640,748 of record JANAVB010007597.1, read on the forward strand.
TTCCCTGCTGGACTTATTACCTACCTGTCTATCAAGTATTATTGCGAGAGCTCAAAGTGAAGTCTTAGTCTTCTACAACCATTTGTGCTACCTGCAGTCATCTGTTGCAGGTGGCATTTCTTATCTGCCATCCACATATTTCCTTACCTGCCTGCACTCATGTTGCATATTACCATGGCTTCGTTGACGCAATTGAACAAATCAGATTGTTATAATTTTATCATGCTGGACAACTGGGCTTCATTTAATTTATTTATGATCTAGAATATTTTAGTGCTTGTAAGTTTAGGCTCTGATGCAAGAAATTTCTTTTCTACAAATCTAGGATGATGCCATGAAATTTCTCTTTGAACAATTAACCTTAAGTAATGTATGTGCAGTTATCTATTGTAAATTAGCAGTTGGTTTCAGGACACCACTATCTCTCATCTTGGCATTTGAGCTCCTCTTCCTCCATGCATTCGTTAGACTGCCATTACAAACAACTTGGTTTCTTGGGGATGCGGGCGAAGGATGCGGGTGGGAAGCAATCCTATGATAAGATATGTCATATTCTGAGTTTGGTATTAACTTAGCACCAATTGATAGCTAATTCAGTCAATAGCTTAAATGGACCAATCTGGGGGGGTTGTCTTTGTGTAAGATTGAAACACAAGTTTAATTATGGAAAAATTTGAGTGGCACCCTACTTTTTTTACGCTTATTTAAGGTGCACCCCACGACATTACAATATTGTATAACACCCTCCACTTTTAACGAATTCTGTCTAAAACGAACGGTCAAATTTTTTTTGGACGAAAATACCCTTGTCTACTTTTGTGTGTTCTCCCTTTCCGTCACACGTGGCTGCCCGTCCCCCGCCCCCCGTCGTGCTCGCCCCCCTCCCCGACCTCGCCGGACCCCTCCGGCCATCACCACCACCACCATCACCAACATCATCACCATCATCATCACCATCATCATCATCACCACCACCATCAACCCCCCTCCCCCCCCTCCCGCTCCGCCCCCCCCCCCCCTCCCCCCCTCCCCGACCTCGCCGGACCTCTCCGGCCATCACCACCACCACCATCACGAACATCATCACCATCATCATCATCACCACCACCATCAACCATCATCACCCCCCCCTCCCGCTCCGCCCCCCCTCCCGCTCCGTCCCCTAGCAGTAGCGCGCGGCGGCGGCGGCGGCAGCATCGCGCGGCAGCGACGGCAGCAGCAGCAGCGCGCAGCAGTGGGGGCTAGGGGGCGGAGCGGGAGGGGGGGGGGAGGGGGGGAGGCTGGCTGCCGGCAGGGAGGAGGGCTGCCGGCGGTAGCAATGGGAGAGGGGGGTCGCAAGGGTTGGGTAGGGGCATAACGAGAGGGTATTTTCGTCCAAAATAAAGGGTCAAAGGAGTTGACCGTTAGTAATAGACGTTTTTCGTTAAAAGTGGGGGGTGTTATACAATATTGTAATGTTGTGGGGTGCACCTTAAATAAGCGTAAAAAAAGTGGGGTGCCACTCAAATTTTTCCTTTAATTATTTGTTGCTATTTGCTTGTGGTAGGTAACCACCTTTTTGATAGGCTCATAACCATAAAACTTTATTAAGGACAATACTAGGAGGAGAACTAGATAACATTCAGAAGAAAATTTTCTTTTAGAGATCATTTCATAGGAGCTGTAGTATTCTCCATTTTAGTACTCTTGGTATAGGAGCCATCTCAGGGAATCTAAATTTTTGCCTATAGAAAGTTTTGTCTAGAGACTCAAAAACATGTAAATTTAACAGAGGTAATGAAAATTTTCATTTAGTTTTACTTACCCCTTGTTTTCCATTAGCTTAGCCTACCACTCTCTTATATTGTATTATTCTTGTCAACCCCTCGACCAATTTTATCCTCGTATATTTTTTTTTCCATACAGTTTACCTTATTATTCTGTCACATACAATTGTTATGTTTATATGGGTTTTATTTGAAATACTAAGGAAGGGTTCAAGGAGTAATAATAGTATAACAGGGGCCTTGGTGCATATGTCACTTGTTCAACCCTTTTTAAAACCGTGTCCTTTATCCTGCTGTTTTGAATTCAGTTTGAATTCAAATTATACACAGATAGGAGAGAAACCAGATTCCTCTTATCTCCTCAAACCCTTGTTCGATCATAGTGTATATGTATGAGAGGATTGTGGCCAACCTCTCGAAAAACCCTAGATTTTCCTCTGTTCCCATCTGCCGAACAAAACAGCAACCTGAGTTCGTGTGCCATCTTCTTCGTGGGATTCCTTGAGTAACCTCTCAAGGAGAAGCAAGCAACAACAAGGTATGCATCCTGAACCAAACTCCTATTGAGGTCAATTGTTCGAGAAATTCTGCAATAAGTATCATAAGTGATATAAATATAGTATAGATGAATATGTATCAATAACATAGGAGCCCTGGGACTGGTAATACCTATTGCAGTTTATAACCAAGGTTCTAAGAGAGAGAGATGGAGTATCAGATACTAGCCGAGAGTTCTGGGATAGGTAGGCACATGAAAATACACATATATGGGAAGCCAGTAACTGTGTCATAGAGTTCCCTTGCATCCCTTAGATACTGAAGGGTGTTCCTCCCTTTGAAATTAGACTAGTGCTGCCATGTGATCCTTCAATTCGATACTGAATTGAACCTCCCTTTGAACCATTAAAAATTACAATAGATGTCTTCCTCGTATCTGATGGATCTTGACATGCGAACTTTTGTATACCAAATTGGCACCCCACCAAAGGCAGGTCAGACTTACATCCAAAGTCAGTGGGAAACATGGAGTTGTACAAAGTCCCCTACTGCAGGACACCATGTTCTGTTTAATCCCCAAGCTAAGAATAGACTAGCCTCATGTGACAGACCTTAAGAGTATGGGTGTAGAGAGTAGGGTGCTGTTTTGACTTATGAACCTGATTGTACCCAGTATTGTAAATCCACATTGATGGCTGACATATGAACCACCATATTGATACTGACATGGTACAGCCACATGAACCTTCCTTGTAACCATTGGATGTGGTTGTTGGTATGATAGGTAAATCCAAACTCAGTATTGGTATTTTCTGGTTCAATTGAATAATGATTTCTGATTTGGAGACTTGTGTGTATTAGTGAAAACAGGGAATTTCAAATTGTACAAATTTGTATACTGATTAGGGGCTGACCCGGTTGTCTTTTGTCCAAACAATGCCTGAGGTTGGGGTTTCCCCTGCACTCAGGAAACAGAGATACACTGATCCCTGATTTCCTACATGTTCAGTAGAGGGCAGGTGAGCAGTAGGTAGGTGTATAGATTAGTGCAGGTTTCATCTCTGTACATTACAGAGATTGCTATGAGGACCAACAAATGTTCACTGCACATATAGTAGGATTAAACAGAGCCCTACCTTAAATCTGAAATCTGGTATCAATTTATATATAGGAGTTGCTCAATCGAGTCCCTATCTAAGGTTGAACTACTTTAGGTTCAGATACCAGATGGATGGTATTGCCACGACAAGCAGGGGACTGCCCAAAAAGGCCAGGTAAGGACCACAGGCATAGCTGGCCTTGGCCACCATAGACCATGCTTCCAGGCATGTACATTGCACCTAGGCAGGACAGGTTAAGAACAAGTCCTTGTAAATATGGAGCCTAGACACCCTATAGTAGATGGGCTAAGAAGTGATAGACTATAGTAGCAGTGCCCAAATGTTCGGGTAACATGGGTTGGAGGCACCTGGTATATGAACCCAAGGAGGGTATTAGAAACACGAGTGATACTGTAGTATGCCAGGTATTATCCTGATACCATAATCTTGAGTGTACCCAGAATTTCTGTAACAGAGTGATTAATCCATTCCCTTGTACAGTATCCTGATATGGAGATTAATCCATCCTTATGTGTATATTCAGCAGGGTTAGAGTTCAGTCTGTAAAGGGAGTCATGTTAGCAGGGAGCTGCAACTCTGGTTTTCCAGTATGGTGTCCATCTGGAACAGAGTATAGGTGGTACCAGCGGGGAGTAGGGTCAGGAAGGAGTAGGCTAAAGTATATGTGGAAGGATACGGGAGGTTTGAACTGTGGTTACTTAAAGACTGCCATGTTTGGTGAGGGATATCTCCACATCAAACTCATTCCCTACCTTTTAGTTTTAGAGTTATTGGAGCATTAGCTAACTACTAGTCTTCCTGTTTTATAGGATTTTCTTATCAATTGATATAATTTTACCTTGTTGCATTATGCTTCCATCTAGTTTTTCTTTGGGAGTTATCTAGTACAGCAGCTGCAGCTATATTTATCAAGGTGTCCTGTGTTTGCATTGCTTCATATCCTCTCAGCCTTGCAAATCCTAGATGCACCGTAATTGTATCCTTAGGATAATCGAGTTACTTAAGGACCCCTTTGTGTCAGCAATGCCAGTTTAAGAGTCCTCCTCCTGGGTGGGTCTATATTAGTCCTCCATGGCAATACGTGAACCCAAGGGGCTCTTCTGATGAGACTTAAAAGGTGATCATGCTAGATTTTTGCACTCGAGATCTTCAAACTGCCAATGGAATGGAAGACACATTGGACATCCTTAAACAATACGAGCCTGTGCCATACAGTTGGTCTTTATAAAACTGCATACAAAAGGTTGGCTTGTTTACCCAGTGACTGTCCTTCTAGGTATTGGCAACATGAAATTCGTTCAAACAACATTCATTAGTTCAGTGAAGCAGGTGTATCATGGCCATCTTTGATCTGGATTCTTGATTTTCCTGAAACTAGACTTTCAGACTGTTTAGCATCATTATGATAGCTTAAGCTGTCTGATAACATGGGAAGAGACCATGGAGGTTTTTTGGCAATATTTCTTTGGTTAGGAATTTGGTATAATGAGAGAGGGTGATGTCAGATTTGGCACATGGACATACTTCTGTCAAATGATGATGAAGTTTTCTCATGCTCTAGAGCCGATCCTGTTTTAATGCAAACCCTTTATTCCATATCAACCCTCATCCTCAGGAGTATGGTGTATGGCCTAAGACGTAGACCAAACCAATAGCGTTGAGTTAACAGACAAGTACCTGTAGCAGATAATTACACTATATAGGGTTGTGTACTATACCATGTATAAACCAGGGACAATTACACTATACCATGTAGCAACAACCTATCTTGTATTAGGATATTACCCTTGCATGACCAAGATGTCCTAAGGATAGAACCTGCCCTTGAGATGCACAATCGAGAGTATAAGGAGTTTGTGTACTTGTGTTGGATGCTACTGTCATGGATGATAGGTAGCAGGGCAGGCATAGGCACACAAGTAATACAAGGAATATAGGTAAGTTAGGCACTTCCTTCTAATACAAACCAAAGTGGCTAGAAATTGACCTAGAGCCTTAATAACCAAATAGATAGGTAATTCTTGATTTCTATTTATGTTTTGACATGGTAAACTTATAAAACAGGTTTATTGGATTTTTGACTCAGCATTTGAACCGTGCCAGCAGCGCAGGACCACAGGCAAGTATACCTTGCCTTCCTCTACAGTTTTACTTACATGCATTTCCTTTCGTTTTTCAGTCATTTGATTGTTTATGGACATGTGCTTTTCGTGTTATTTTCTGTGGAGTTGTTTTTATTGTTTATAGCCATGTTCATGTTTTGGCCTTGTGTTTCACATTTGGAGTTTCTCGTCAGTACCTTGCTTGAGTCGTGTCATAGAACGGTTGCGTGTAGTGAACTGCCATAGCCTTGATTATCGTTGTACACAACCAGAGAGTCCACACTTGGGACGAGGGTTGTTTGGTGCACCAGAGAGTCCACACACGGGACGAGGGTGTTTGTCGTGATCAAATTGCACCAGAGAGTCCACACACGGGACGAGGGTTGACCATTTACACCAGAGAGTCCACACACGGGACGAGGGTGTCTTGCCGTGAGCTAGCCAGAGAGTCCACACTCGGGACGAGGGTTAGTGCTTAGTTCAAATCCGTGAGTCCACACTCGGGATGAGGGTTTGGTTCTTCCATTGATCTCGTGTTTCGTTCATCCGGCAGTTCATGTATGGGTAGTTGTTCTAGTATTCGTGTTTCGTGATTGTGTTCGTGGTCATTGGTCTTGTTCTTGTTTCCTTCTTGTTTATTTCTTGCGCATGATAAAACTGCTAGATAGGCATGTATATTATGTATCTTGCTAGTCCTCTGAGGACCTGATGATCTCTTCAGGTTAGCCGAGTTGAGTTAGGAGCAGACCATAGGGTTGAGCCAGCATCAGATCGCATCGCTTGCACTTGAGGTGGTCTAGATTAGCAGTTTTCATTCAGTTAGTCACTCCATGTATTCTTTTATTTTCTTCCGTCTATTGGTAGTGGATTTGTGTCCACCGGACGTGACAATGATTCTTGATATTCAGTTTATTCATTATTATTCAGTTCATGTCTTTTCATTGATCTTGACTGTGACATGATTATTCTTGTGGATGAGATTTAGTTTACCATGTGAATCTAGATTGTCGTGACTTGTATTTAGACAGCGTACTACCGCCGACACTGCGGCGTAGGCTGGACTTGGACACGTTTCGTATCCGAAAAGCGGGTGCGGGTCGTGACAATTCTTCTCACTAACCTTTGAGATTTATAAAATAGTCAGTTATCAGTATATCTCCAAATCGGGACTAAGATTTCTTACTAAACTTTGAGATTAATAACGTGGGATGTTAGTCATTCTGGATTCTTGTGACATTGTTATGCAAGATTCAAACACTTGATCCTCTTATATTAGCATACATGAATGACAGATTCAAACACTTGGTCCTCTTGTATTAACATACATGAATGACTGAATGCTTCTAAGTTTTTGTAAATTTGTGACCACCATAAATGCTTGACTATGAAGAAAGCTATAGTGATCCCAAGGTGTAATTAAACCTCATGTAGTGCGTGCAGGCCGATGCGGGAGCTATAATTATCAAATGGTTTGATGCACAGAGTATTAGTTGTCTAGGATACTTCATTATCATGTTTTGGCTAACCCTCATTGGATAAATTAATGCCCAAAAGGTGGACTTTATTATTGACACATATTATTCAAACAACATCCTAATAGATCTTAGGAGTGCGCAAATTTAAGGAAAATTCATCCCAACCATATACTTTGTCTGTGTAGTTTATTTATGAGTAGTTAAAAATCGAAGTAGTCATGTGATTCATGGGCACATAGTGATACCAAGGAGATTTTTTTGTTGGCCAACAAAGTTGGGGTGGGTAATGGGACCATTTTATTGTATTTATATTTTCTAAGTGGTGCCACTATGGCTCTCTACCATGGGTCCCCCTCTAGGTCTTAGCTTTGGTAAATTTGTTTAGGTATGGTTAAGCCCAAAGTTCAATATGTTATTATATGGATTTATTGTATTTGATTTTGTCACGACCCGCACCCTAGAGTAAGGGCACGAGAAGTGGGTACGTCCAGCCTACGCCGCAGTATCGGCGGTAGAACGCTGTCCTAGGTCAATCATCTAACATATAAAGGTACCTGTGCAGTATATACTCTCCGAATGGAGGTGACATAACAATATACAGTCTCAATCACATCTAAGGTAGAAGAATGAAAGACAGATAGATAGATAGTAACTCAAAGAGAACAGTAGCATAGATGAAATAAGTCTAAGTGTCTAGGATAACATAACATCCAGAATATCAACCCAATATACAATAAGTCTAAGGGTCTATACATCTCAACATTTCAAAATACAACTCAGAATGTGAGACAAAATAATAATATAGAATGAATGTCTAGCTAAACTAGCCTAGATTACTGGGGCAACATCCTCAGCTGCAGGTGGATCCTGCTGAGGGTCCACAACATAAGTGTCATCTAGTCCTGCTCCATAATAGGTAGACACCAGGGCCTCTTCCTCATCCTCTGTAATACTTTCAACAGGTCCAGTCAGGACAGGAACGAGCACAATACATCTCACGCAGTGCATAGTATGATAGGAAATATAAAGCATGCAATAGAGTAAAATACAGGAAATGCTGAAAGAAAATATATGCTGTAAAAGAGATAGCTGTAAAGGAAATATCTACTGTATATAGAGAACTGTAAGTGTCTAGTGATGTAGAGTACAAGATAGGCATATGAATGGCTAGAATTTATACATGTTACACTACTGAGTTTATACATGATTACACTACTTTAGAATTATTCACATGTCTACTTCTACTCTCACGTTTTCCCAATCAATACACAAGGATCCATTCAAGTTATGTTAAGATTCGTGATAAGCCCATAAATAGGTGATACATGAGTGATTCATGAAGATTCATGAAGGCTCGGTGATCATTAGAGTACATGAGTCACTAGCTGATACATGAAGACATGATAATAGAAACATGAGATACATGATGTAAGTGAAACACACGTGACAAAAGTATCTGATGCTTCCGAGAGGGATAACATCTCATGAAAAGATCCATATAGTACCAATCCGTGATAACAATCATGTCAGCATCAAGTAAAGTAATCTAGAGCAAGAATATAAATCCTGACAAGTATGAAACGGTCAGAGAATGTACTCGCCTGATAACTGAATGTCTGAAGAGGATATACTGTCTGAGGAGAGGTGTATGGTTCCTAATCAGAGCAATACAAGTCACAATATATCCACAATGGTAAAAATAGAGTATACAATGCATACTACATGATTCTAGGTCAATCTGGTCAAAAGTCAAACTTGGTCAACTATAATAGTCAAACTAGGTCACAGAAAGTCAAAGTAAGTCAAATAAGGTCAAACAAGGTCAAACTAGTCTAATCTAGGTTAAAGTCAACTCTTGGTCAACATTCTAGTCAAACTAGTCAAGTTATCTAGGATTTAGTCAATCAATGGTCAGACTAGTCAAAAACTAGTCAATATGGTCAAGCTAGGTCAAGTCTAGGTCAATCTAGACTATCTAAGGTAACACCACAAGGTTAAGGTATAACCAATACCTATACAAGTATACCACATATAAATACATATATATATAATACCAACCTTAATCCTATATATTCAAGCTAATCCCATATTCCAATCTCAAGTCATGACTCGACTCTAAGTATCTAACTTAATCCCATACATATCTTAATCTTCATAGGTCTTTCCACAAAACCCAAGTCACAATAATATACTCATATAGGTCAAACCTAAACCAACTAGTTAATAGCCTAGGGTTTAGTCAATCTTAGTCAACAAGTCCTTCTATGTTCATCCAAGCCATCTCTAGGTCAATTAGGTCATGGTTGACCTATAGTGACTTTGGTCAATGGTCAATTATTAGTCAACTAGGTCTACTAGTC
>JANAVB010007597.1:1912537-2052537 GCA_029216955.1 Iris pallida
ACATGTTGAACCACACAAGAGGGAAATGACGCTTCATAAGGGGGATATGAATCGGCATCCCGTCCAGATTAAAATCCCAACTCTCAAAAATATCTAGCACTCGGGAGTTTTTATGATCAATACATCCCAAAGAGGAAGACCGGCCTCAGATACTTCCCATTTAGCTTCCCGGAGCTCATCATGTCACTAAGGAATTGGAAAGATTGAACCCTGATAACATTCAGTCGCTCCAAAAGCTCATTAACAAGGAGCTGCTCTGACACTTGACGAACTAAATCGTCCCGTCGCACATCCATGGCAAGTTGATTCGAGCCAACCAAAAGTTTCCCCGCAGGATTTACTGGCAGATTTACTGAAGATAGACGAAAGAAATAAGGTTAGAAGATAGTCAGAACAAGAAGCATTCGAAAGATCATTTAAGTCTATGCAGCTCTGGCCATCACAGCCTCATGCGGCTCAGAACCAGATGAGTCCATGCAGTTCGGTTCATCATAGCCTTATGCGGCTCCAAGTCAGACGAGTCCATACAAATCAAAGTTCAGATGAGCTTATGAAGCTTCTGCGGTTTGGGTTCAGAAGGGCCTATGCGGTTCAAGGTTCACATGGACTCAGCAAACAAACCTAGACGCTGATGCGGCTCAAATTCAGGTAGACTATGCGGTTTAAGGTCCACACGGACTCATGCGGCCCTGAACAGACAGACTCATGCGGTTCAAGTTAAACACGCTTATGCGATCCAGATTCAGATGAGCTGATGCGGTTACAAGCAGATGAGCTTATGCGGTTCAAAAGTGAACTACGCTCATGCGGCCCAAACCGAAAATATATATGCGGTTCATATCGAGTATGACAAGCCCATGGGGCCCTCTGGGCGAAGTGCTTATGCGGTCATATCGACGAACCTCGTACATGTGGCTTGTGCATAAATTATGCAGCAGAGCCATGGCAGTTAGGGTTCCAAGGCAACACCCTTACCAGCAATAGGTGGATGAACGGGATGAATAGAGTGAACAGCGGCCGGCGGAGCAGTGGCCACGATCGTCGCCACAGTCGTCGCAGAAGCGACCATCTTGCCCTTCGCAGCCTTCGACGAAGCAACTATCTTGGGAGCCATAGGTGCTTGGGAGAGAAAGGAGTTAGAACAGCGAAAGATCGAAGAAAGCAAAGAAGATTTCCAGAATGAGAGTGTTCCTATTTATAGACAAAGAAGGAACGCCTCGATCCGCGTGCAACATGATGACCGACTCTTCGGTCATCGAGGCAAAATAGCTGAATAATAGCCTGACTCTTGGGATCCTGGCCCAAAAAGTGGCTCTTAAAATCTGACAGCAAATCAAGAGCATTAAATGCAGAAGATTCACAAAAGATTTGCACACGTGGCAGAAACTTGGCAAGAAGCTCATGCGGCCAAACAGCCCATGCGATTCAGAGAGTTATGCGGCTGAGGTAAACATGTGGCTAGACAAATCCATGCGGCTAGGACAGAATAAATCCATGCGGCTCTCGTATAATCATGCTTCTTATTCAAAGTATTTCAATTTGTAAATTGAAAACTTTGAAGGGGGTCTTGTAGAAGCATGAAAAAGAAGAGAAAAATGATCCATGCGGCTCAGGAGTCCCATGCGGCTCAAACACATAGGCAGCTCGAGTGGGCTCCATGCGGCCCGCAGAGGGAAGCCACGTGTCTTTTCAGAACAGCTGTACCCAGCGACATTCAAACATAATTAATGCTCTGACAGCTGACAGCTGACAGCTGACAGCCCTGACGTAAAGTAGTCATGATGACTGACACAAGAGCACTATCTTCCTAGGGAACTAGAGAAAATCTTCGCAGCTTCGAGGCAAGTTTATGCGGCCAGACTAGACGAGTTCACGCGGCCAGTGCAGAGAAACCTATGCGGTTCAATCATGAAGGTCCCCCATGCAGCTCGGCCATGAAGAAACCCATGCGGCTCGGTCACGAAGACTCTCATACGGCTCGGCCATGAAGACCCCCATACGGCTCGGTCATGAACATATTCATGCGGCTCGGTCATGACAACCTTCATGCGGTTCGAGTATAGAGACTATTCATGCGGCTCGGTCATGAAATCTTTCATCGGCTCGGTCATGACGACCTTCATGCGGCCCAAATATGAACGCTCCTCATGCGGCTCAACAACGATGATAAGACACGTGTCCTAAAGATAATCAAATTTTGGGTCAGATCCCAATAATTTGGGACACGTGGCTAGAGAATGAATTAAATTGATTCATTTAGATTTACGGACATTAGCAAATCATCATGATGGGGATTTATTACAATCAACATTAATTACTGACATGATTTGGCATAATCTTCATTAATGGCCCAGATCCTTCACGCTCAAGATTAATAGCCCAGATTGATCATTTATCAGGCCGTCGCCACTTTGAGAATGGGCAATAATTGCAAGCCCTAATGATGCCCCCCACTATTATAAATAGTAGGGTACCATTCCCTTACAAAAAAAAAGAGATACGCACACACAGAGAGAGGCTTCCCCCTAATAATCAGAGAAAAATACACAGAGATCAATCCAGAGAGAGAGAGAAGCCAGAAGAGCAATACGAGGAGAGCAAGAAGAGCATTTCTTCGTCAACGTCGAGCATCTCGTCACAGGAGCCAAGGCAACGTCCGATCGTCCAAGGAGTAAGGCAGAGCTGCCGTCGCTTTTCGAGCCTCTACCGTCACTCCCCAGAATCAAAAATAAACAATTGTACTTAGATTGCTGTACCTAGGTTTTCGTCCCTAGGCTTTCTTTGTACAAGCGAGTTTGTAACGTGAAGTAAAAGTTCAGTCCTCCCATAAAACTGTTCTGCTCTTTTATATTTCATGGCAAACAGTTTCAAGCACCGTATTGACGAGCTGTCTGCTGACCCTTAGTTCCTTCCTTTTTTTGCTTTTTATTTGAGAAGCAGTTGTCTCTTTTATGTTTTTCTATTATGCAAGATATAGTCCTTTACTTTATCGTATGAAGAACTAATGAACTTTTGTTTGTTCTATTTATCAAAAACTTATGATTTTTGTGGACCTATTATCTTTTGCTGAACCTTGGTTTCTAGGTACTAATAATAAGTTGAGAGAGGAACCAGCATATTTACTCAGAGGAAATTTAGACGTGGTAAATACGGGAGTAATGGTAGAGTTTTCCTACTCGGAGGTAATATGGACGTGGTAGGAATGAACTCGGTAGGGATACATAGGACAACTCAAAGGTGATATGGACATGGATGTTTTTTGATTGCGGTGTAACAGCACGGGGGTTGTTTAGGTGGGATGTTTACTCAGAGGTAATGTGGACGTGGTAAACATAGCATTTAGCGTCATCTTACGTAATATAAGTTTTAGCTTTATGGGGGTGTAGAGAAACAACTCAAAGGTGATATGGATATGGATGTTTTCTACTGGAGAGAGAGTACACTGGAGCGACTGGGATCCAGAGGTACGTCATTATCAAGGGGTATGAACTCGGTTGGTCGAGCTCATAGGTTCTCCTACTAGAGAGATAGAAAGTACATGTTGAGAGATTTCAAGAGTAGTACTTCTTTAGAAACTTGTCGTTGATCGACATCATGAAGAAGTCCCTATTAGGTGTTGCGAGTCGATAGACACCGTTAGAGTACACCGTCTCTATGATTAAAGGGCCTTCCTATTTGGGTTTGAACTTTTCTGTTGTCTTGTGAGTCATCACCATTGGTCTTCTGACTGACAGAACAAGGTCGTCCACTTGGAAGGTCCTTTGTTTAACTTTCTTGTTGAAAGCCTGTGAAATTTGAGCTTGGTAGAGCTCAATGCGCTGTTGAGCCAATAGGTATTTTTTGTCCAGCACCTCCAATTCTTGCAGACGGCTTCTCTGATTGTCGTCCTCTGTCAATTGGTTTGTAATAGACACTCGTAACGAGGGGATCTAGATTTCCAAACGCAGCGCTGCTTCACTCCTATAGTCCGGGGAGAATGGTGTATTTCCTGTTGGAGTCCGTACCATTGTACGGTAGGCCCAAAGACATTTACCTAGCTTCTCGTCCCAGTCACGTTTGTTAGATGACCCAAAATTTTTGAGTAGCTTGACAATTGTTTTGTTTGAAGTTTCGGCCAATCTGTTTGCTGCCGGATTGTAAGCGGTTGATGCCACATTCTGATTACAATTCCTGTCACAGAATCTGTTAAACACATGGCTTATGAAATATGGACCGTTGTCGTGGATGATCCTCTAGAATACCCCAAAATGGTATATGTCGTGATGTTTGATGAAATTGATCACCTTTGAGCTCTTCACCTCTGTCAGCGGTACTGGTTCCACCTTCTTGGAGAAGTAGTCGGTGATTGCCAGGATGAAGTGAGGCCCTCTGGATGATAGAGGGATAATTTGTCCCACTGTGTCCATGCCCCATAATGAAGGGGTAATTGGATGATGAAACTGACAAACACGACACTTTCTAGCATACTCAACAGCGTCTACCATCATAGTGGGCCAGTAATAGCCCAAACGTTGGAGTCGGTCTTGTAGCTTAGGACCCGGTTGATGAGCTCTGCAGGTTCCATTGTGAGCCTCTTAAAGAGCTTCGACTACTTTCTTGTTTGATAAACATTGGAGGAGAAGCCCGTCGTAGGAGCGGCGGTACAACATTTTGGTGGTTGTATCGTAGTAGAATCGGAGAGAGCGCCTTTTGACACAGACTACCTCCTTCGGGTTGTATGGAAGGATTCCATAGGCTGTGAAGTCGATGAACGTAAATCGCCAGTCTCTGATGTTGACCCTAGCATTTGCAGGCAGGTCATGGTTCAACGACATGCAAAGAATGTTTTTGGGGCACGCTAAATCCCTGCCAACTACTGTAACGAAGTGCCGAGTCCCAATAGGTGCTGCCAATGAGGCTGCGAGGCCAGCCAGTGCATCAGCTTCTAGGTTTTGTAGTCGAAATACGTGTTATATGAAGAACTCGTAAAGTTTAAGATGATATCCAAGGTCGCTTTGTGATAGGGGACTAGGTCCTCGTGGCGAACTTCATATTGTCCTCGGACCTGGTTGACGACGAGTTTCGAAACACCGTAAGTCTCGAGGTATTCAATCCCTAGCTGTCTTGCTAACTGGAGTCCCATGTGAAGGGTATTGTATTCTGCCATATTGTTGGAGCATGGTTCTGTGAGGGAATAAGCACACTAGATGACCAGCTCATCGGGAGAGATCAAGGCTACCCCCACTCCTACGATGATCTGATCCTTGGGGCCTGTTCTTGAAGTGCCATCGAAGAACATCCGCCAGACGAAGTTCTCTTCGACCATATTGGACTCTAGCTCCTCATCTGGAATGTCTTCATAGAGTTTGGACGACTCCGAAATAGGGTGTACAACTAAAAAGTCGGCCAGTGCTTGGCCCTTGCCAACTTTTTGTGGGACAAATACCACATCATATGGTGTCAATAGTATTGCCCATGTAGCTAATCGAGAGTTTAGCGCTCCTGGCTTTGTCATGAGGACCCTGAGTGGATTGACTCAAGAAATAACATGGATCGTCTATACCGAGACATAAAGACGAGTCTTCTGAATGGCAAATACCAGAGCTAGACATTCTTTTTTGACAAGGTTGTACCGATGTTCAGCCTCGATCATTGTCCTGCTTAGGTAGTAGATAGCTTGCTCGTAGCCTGCATCATTATTCTGAGCTAGTAAAGCGCCAAGAGAGTGATCTATTACACGGACATAGAGAAAGGGTTTTCCTGCGACTGGTGGTACCAGTACTGGAGGACTTGTGAGATAAGCCTTGATGTCGTCAAATGCCTTCTGACATTCTTCCGTCTAGATGTAGGAAACCCCCTTCTTCATGAGTTTGGTAAAGGGTTGGTATTTTCCTGAAAGATTAGCGATAAACCGTCAAATATGTACGAGACGTCCATATAGGCCTCGAAGTTCTCTAAGGTTCTTCGGTGGGTCCATGTCAATGATGGCTTTGGTCTTCTTTGGGTCGACATGGATGTCTCTTGCAGTGATGATGAAGCCCAGGAATTTGCCACTGGAAACCTCCAAGAAGGACTTAGTGGGGTTTATCTTGAGCTGGTGTACCCGCATAAGATCGAAGACAATCCTTAGATCTTGTAAGTGATCACCTTGTAGTCAGCTTTTAATGACGATGTCGTCAACGTAGCATTCGATTGTCTTACAGAGGTGTTGGCGGAAGATGGTGCTCATAGCTCGTTGGTAATGGAACCTACATTCTTCAAGCCCAAGGGCATCACTATGTAACAGAAAACCCCCTTTGGAGTCCTGAACGACGTATATTTTTTGTCTTTCGGGAATATCTTGATCTGGTTGTAGCCCGAATATCCGTCCATAAAGGACATTCGTTCAAAGCCGCATGTATTGTCGATCATTTAGATATAACTTAGTGTTTGCCATTAAAACTCTTTGGAATTGATTTTTTTAATTACAAACAGAATAGAGTACAATATAGGACTTAGATGTAGGCCTAGGAGTACACTTTTTTTATCTGGGCGCTGTGTTGATGGAGCGAGTGGTAATACGTTGGCTCCGTTGACGATCTGACGATGATCTTGAACTCTCTGAAGGTCTGGATTAATCTGGATGCCGGACCGTTGCAGGGAGCAGTGGACGTTGAGTCTCTTCTGGCCTCTGTATGTGGATATAGCAGTCTGTCTGTATATATATCTCTCTCTATGTGTCCTAAAGGAGTGATCCTTCTATTTATAGATAGCAGGCTAGCTGCTCATGCGCGCATATGTCGGATGCGCTTGGACGTAGGAACGCCACGTGGCTGATGCTGGCGGGAGTGCATGGATGATGCGCCCCAAGTTGTAGTGGAATCTGCTCGAACTGCTTCGTCAGGCTGCGGAGGAGCTGCACGTAATAGTTGCTGAGATTTGGTTGTTGCTGAGATCTTGGGTGGTTAGCACCCATTCTTTCAATAGAACTGAGTCAAAGGACGCATGGCATATGCCTGTGGCTCAAAGATCTCGATTTTGGAGGAGAGTGATTTGTCGGGGTGCGCCTAGGATCGAGCGCATGGAGGCGACTTAGTCCTATAATTTTTAGTCATCGTAGACAAGTCTGGGCGTATGGCATTTAAGGCGCATGCAGAGCTTCGCATCAGGGTGCGCCAAGTATCAGGCGCAGGGGAGGCAACTTGATCTCATGATTTTTTGGAGCCATGAGCAAGTCCAGGCGTATGGCATTTGAGGCACATGCAGAGCTTAGTCTTCTGTTGCTTGAGATCAAAAGTAAGCTGAGAGGGTGTATGACCACTGGGGCGCACGCCGTCTTATGAGCGCATGGCCACGAGGTGCATACGAATGATCAGTCGGCCACGTGGCAGTTGTTACCGACCTAAGGTGTAATGATGGTGCTGACATCAGCGGCTCTTCATTTTTACAAATGGCTGCTGTTTGGACAGCTCTTGGAATGCATTGCCGTATTTGCCTTTCAGCATTAAAAGCTTGATGGTGATCAGTTTGAAGAGGGTGCATCGGTTAGTTCCGATCTGGGCGTATGGGTCTATATCCTACTGGACACATCAGTAGGGGCACATGATGTCGATGGCGCATCTACCATGTGTCGCATCCTCTTTAGCCCATATGTTGAGTTCTTCTAGGAGTTAATGGCTACCTTATTTTTAGCAGAATACGAAGAGACAAGTTCATTGCCATGAATAAAAATTTACTGCACGAAACTCGGAGAGCCTTCCACTTGGCACGCGGTTGTGGGCTGCCCGGTTTGTATAAATAGCCGTACGAAGGGTAGCTATTTTCCATTCTTTACTTGTCTTTCCAAAATGGAGATGAACTCGGCAGGCCCCCTGCTTTGGCGAACCGTCGAACTCCTTATTCGAAGCAGTTTTGACGATGAGCTCCTTCCGAAGGTGAAGATGTGCCGAGTTAGTTCTTTTGCCATCAGCCCCGTTTTCGTACAAGCCTATGAAAGTGCCTGTTGCATCTAAATATTGGGATTGTTGTATCCCGACACGGGCTGAAGGTGTTGTTGTATCCAAAGATCGGGGCGGTCGTGCTCCGATTTTTGTTATGCTGGAAGAGCTGCAGGTTGTCGAGTGTGCCTGTTGCTTTCGAAGACCGGGGTGTCGTACCGCGATCTTTGTTGGGCTAGGAGAGCTCCTCCTCCTGCTAGACAAGGACTGATTGGCTCTGATGCGCCTGCGCCATAATGACGAGACGATGCGCCTGCGCTATAATGACGAGACGATGCGCCTGGATGAAACATAAGAGTGATGCGCCTGATGGATGATGCGCCTGGCATAGGGCGCCTGGCATAGGGTGCATGGCAGTTATCCTTTGTAAAGCCTTTTTTAAATATGTAATAAACTTTCATACGAAATAAAAGCCTTCCTTTGTTGTCTATACTTTTGTTGTCCTTTGCTGTGCCAAGTACTTTGTTTGAACTCCCTGGCGCATGTTTGAGTCTAGCCGCATAGTATTAAGCGTATAGGAATTCTGGCCTATAGATGGCCTGAAATTTCATGCTTCTACACTTAGTATCTATTATTCAGATACAACCTGGGTACAGATCCTCATTGTCTAGATTTGGGAATCCTGTTATGAACAGGCCTTAGAATATCTAGTATATGATTTACATGCATATTAGTGAAGTATATGTGTGGGGTTAGATATATGAGTATACGTAATACACTACAGATTATGTATGTATGTAATGACTAGTATATATATATATATATATATATATATATATATATATATATATATATATATATATATATATATTTTGACTAATATATATTTTTTTTCACTAGTATATATATATATATATATATATATATATATATATATATAGATGGTACACATAGGATATATGTTATGGTATATGGTTGAGATTTTGAGTTAGTTAATGAAGATTTGGCTAACACCAAGTTACCCACATCTAAATAGCCTATTTAGTCAAACCCTAGGAATAGTCGAGTTGACCATTGACTAGGTTGACCTAGTGTTGACCTAGATAGACTAGCATTGACACAATTAACTTCCTTGACCTAAAAAAGGGCCTAGAATCATGTAGTTAACTCATTATGATTACTCTAGAACATCAAATAACCATGTACATCTCATATATAGGTTTGTGTGACACCTCTTTGGACATCGATCCTCATTTACTGCTCTGGATGATAGCCGAGTACATTCTTTGATAGTTTTTTCATTTATTTGATGATTACTGTGATTCAGTTCTAGTATAGTTATATTTGATTCTCTGTTAATATGTATTGGTATTCTGGTTTCACTACCAAAATATGTCCATTTAGCGACGACCACATCCGTCGCCCATCCGTCGGCAATCAGTATTAGCGACCGATCACAGACGGATCTTGGCCAAAATAATCCGTCGGCTATCAGCTCGTCGCTAATAACGGTCCGTCGCAAAGTAGTCGACGAGCGACGGAATAGCGACGGCTTTCCGTCTTCACAATACGATACATTAGCGACGACTTTCCGACGGGCTTTCGTCCATTTCAAGTAAATTAACTTAACTGTGTAGACGCTAGCGACGGATAGTCCGTCGGTAAACCGTCGTAACAGTGTATCAGAGGGTATCGTTCCGTCGCTAGTCCGTCGATCACCGTCGCTAACAAAGGAAGGATTAGCGATGGAATACTAACGGATTATCCGTCGACCATGTTCTGGAAATGCTTGACATTCTAGAACCTTAGCGACGGATAAATCGTCGCTACGCCGTCGACAGAGCGACTGATTAGTGGCTGATTATCCGTCGCCATGGTTCTGGAAATGTCAAGCATTTCCAGAACCTTGTCGATAGATTTTCCGTCGCTACGCCGTCGAGAGAGCGACTGATTAGTGGTTGATTATCCGTCACATGGGCGACGGATTTTTCGTCACTATTTGTCGAAATATATACCACCAGTACCTTGCCGACGAATATTCCGTCGACCACCCGTCGCTACCTGAAAACAGTTTCAAATCTCCAGTTAGCGACGCACATTCCGTCGAAAAGTAGTTGAAAACTGGAAATATCCGTCGCTAACCGGTCACTAGTCCGTCGCTAACTGAGATTTTTTGAAAAAAATTGCAGTACTTTTCCTGTTCACAAAAATATGCATAAACCAATCCAATATAATGCACACCAATTATCCAACAATCACATAGACCAAATATATAATGCACACCAAATATCCAAGAATCATATAGACCAAATATGCACATACGAATTTAATGCACACCAATTATCCAAGAATCACATAGACCAAACCAAATTAATATAAATATACATCAATTATCCTAAAGAGCAACCTAATACCGTCGTTATAATCCGATCATAGCACAAATATTCCAAAATTCCACAAATATTCCAAATTTTCTTAATTACAATATTTTAAGGAGAAGGAGGAGTTCGATTGCCCAGTGGTGGTAATCCCTGCTGCGACCGACGAATATACTCCTCCACTAGGTACGACGACAACTCGTCGTAGACACTGCTCGGAAGTCGGCGTAACTGCTCTGGCAACATGAGATCCAGGAGTGCCGTCACAGTCGGAGGCGGTACCAGAGGGGCAGCAGGGTTGAAAGAAAGATGACCTACGGAAGAAGGACCGACACCAGCAGTCGATGGACCGACACCAGTAGAAGACGGATCGACACCAGCAGTAGATGGACCGGCAGCAGCAGACGGAGGCGAAAAGTACGTGGCAAATTGCTCCCGTAAGGACGACACCGTCTCGTGCAGCTGCGACCTAACATCATCATCTGCCGAGGCCGCGGGAGGAGGCAGTGTCGGTGGAAATCTCTGCGTCACCATGTGCAACGGCCCTAGGGAGTCGACTCCGTACAGGAGCCCTTTCTAAAGTCGCCGACGGTATCTACAAACAAGTCGTTACGAACGGCCAAAGAAGTGGGCGTCCGGACGGGTGTCGTTTTACTGACATTCTCGGTGTCAGTTAACTGAGCCCGACTAAGGGCCTCACGATACACAGCCTATCAAATGAATGTGTTTATATTATAAGATTTACCTAAGTTGTGATCTAAATCCTATGTTTCATTAAGTTAAGTGTGAATCCTAAGTTTACCGAAGTTATAGTCCGAATACTTTTAATTCTAACGTAAATCTCATAAACATAAGTACTTACATCAGTCTCCTTGGCCCTCTCGTCGACGAAGCTCCCGTCCTTCCGTCTTTTGTGCGTATGCTGGAACACGTCGTACTTGGTGACCGATTCTGGTGCCCTTCCCTCCTTCACCGCCCGTTGGGTCTACATACGAAATTTCTGTAGAACTTAATTACCTCCGTATATTAATAATACCTAATTCAATAGTGAAATGAATTTACGGTATCTCACCAGATCTGCAAGCGTCGCTGCGGGGCCTTGATCCGCGTTGATCCCCCCATATGAAGTCCTGCAGCCTGTCGGTTCGCCTTCGCCTTCTTGATTTCTCCTTGTACGCAGGAGTATCCATCATACCTTAGAGGTCCTCATAATACTCCTGCCGGATCCAATTCGGCCTCGTATGTCCCATTTTCAGGTCATGAATCATATCCCGTATCTTCTTCGAGGCAGCGCTTCTGTAGGTCCTGCAGATCGTGTCCTCGCGATGGGGGGGCCACCAGTACGTCGTCTAACATAGTAATTCAATTATCACATAATTTAAAAAATGTTTGATTAAAGAGTAACTAATAATTAACCGGAAGATATAAATATATACCCTCAACTCGTCGAGCCAGGCATACTTCAAGTTTGGGGCACCGACAAAAAGTTGAGGTAGGGACC
The DNA here is from genome assembly GCA_029216955.1 of Iris pallida. NCBI lineage: Eukaryota > Viridiplantae > Streptophyta > Magnoliopsida > Asparagales > Iridaceae > Iris > Iris pallida. The sequence continues at coordinate 1,924,312 of JANAVB010007597.1, forward strand.
ATGGAAGTTAGCCCTGATAATTTCTCCAAGAGCCCTGGCAACATTAAACGGAAAAAACCTACAAAGAAGAAACGACTGGATTATTAACCTGAATAAAAGAAAAAAATTTAATAAATTATCTTAAATTTACTTACGAGGTCCCCGCGGGCCATAACTCTCGTCGGAACTCGCCTCTCGGCCTCTCTGGTGCCGTCGGACGATCCGCAGGTCCGCGTATGTACTCTCCAATATTCGGATAGAACCGAGTATGGGGGTACCCCGAGGACCACTGTGCAGTAACTGGAGGATCCACTGGTGGATCCGCTGGTGGGTCCGCTGGTGGGTCCGATAGCGGAACGGATCCGCTAGTAGATCCAGACTCATGCCTCGATGAAGTAGTCGATCGACGGCGGGATGCGTCTGTGCCCGGGGTACTCTCCGGGTCGGGCTCGCTGGATGGGGTCACATCCCGGAAGATTGAATGCGACCACCACCACCAGCACCATTACGACCACGACCACCACCACCACCGCCAGTACCGGCACCACGACCACCACCAGCACCACGACCACGGCCAGCCATCGTGACCTGTAAATAGAACACATAAACATAATTAACAATATAAAAGTGTAAATGAATATAAAATTCTAAACTAAAATATACATACCACCAGTAGGGAGACGGGTGCCGCCGCGACAAAAAAGACTAGGAGTGCCATCTGTAATAAGTAAATAATCGAACGAAAAAACATTAATTCACGTAATTGGAAGTGTTTTTAATATACAACAATATTTAACCTAATCATCGTCTTCGTTCTCATCTCGGCCTCGTCTTCATCATTATCCTCCTCTCATCCTCATCCTCATCATCCTTATCTTTATCGTCGATTTCATCTGTATCCTCATCCCCATCAAATTCGTCTTCTTCTTCCTCTTCTTCTTCTTCTTCTTCTTCTTCTTATTCTTCTTCTTCTACCTCAATATTTGGGACAAGATGCCTCTTTCTCCCTGGTTGACAACTAAGTCTTGTGTATCAACCTCTTCCTCCCCTCTATTTTCCTCAACAATATCTTCAACATCCATTGTATCCGAGTGTTGTCCCAAGTATTAGGACTTTTCGATCTGGTCCTCTTGGTATGCTGGGTCTCCAACGTTGAATGTATTTCTAGATTTAATCTTGCATACTGCCCACCAGTCAAATCGATCTCTACGATCTTGGGTAGCTTGTATAGTAGACTTGAACAGCCTGATTTGCTATCGCAAATGTATCGGACCCTCTATATCTCCTGCGATAATTTATATCGACAAATCCAAATTGTTTATCGATTCTCCAACCGATATTTGGTGTCGTATCGAACCACTCACATTTGAACATTACAATATGCATATCATATGGGCCAGTATATTGTAAATCTACAATATCTCGAAGCACTCCATAATAGTCAAAGTCTGGTTCGTCATCATAGATGGTGCCTCTTATGCAAACACCGGAATCCTTGGTACTGATGCCGTCATTGATAAATTCGACATTTACAGCATTCTGAGTTGCCTTAAACCTGAAGCCATTAACGACATAGCCTGGCCAAGTCTTTGTTTGCCTCTTCGGTCACAATGCCAGATAACGAACACTCTCATTAGTGAGTGTTGTTTCAGGCAATAAAACCTGTAAATAAATATTTATAATTTAAATGTTTTAGATTATATATTAATCTCAGTTACTTACGTATTTTATAAGAATATATAAAATCAACCTCAATTATAATCTCAGTTACTTACGTATTTGCGAAACCATGACGGAAATGTACAATCAACCTCTCTTTGAAGTCCCTCATCGGTAATATCGGGTGTCCTCATTTTGACTTCATCTCTAAATACACTATTAGAGAAAATAAGAATATATAAGTGTAGTCACTTACTTCATCAAATTCGAGATTATAACGAGTGCAAGTGTACTGACTTACTTCTCCAAATCTCTCACTTCTTGTATGTCACAGTTTAACAAGACATATCGGTGAGCGGTATCATACTCGTCGTCAGTCAACCACCATTTTTTACTAGCCCCAATAGGCTTGTCCCTTACATTGAATATTCTTCCATCCTCAACGTCCTCGTCACTTTGAGGTCTATTTTGATTTGTCTTAACATGTGTATCGAAATAAATGGAGCAGAAGTTTGACACCTCTTCGATAAGATATGCTTCGTATATCGAAGCCTCTATATGAGCCTTGTTGCCAACTTTCTTCTTTAGATGGTGTAGGTATCTAGAGAGACAAATTATCTTGAGAATTAAGAAAGAATTTTAAAACCCACTGAAATTCAACTTAAATTATATCGATTTTGATATACCTTTCAAATGGGTACATCCATCGATAATGAATAGATGCACCGACACGGGCTTCGTATGCTAGATGAATCGGTAGATGCTCCATGCTGTCGAAGAAGCCAGGAGGAAATATTTCTCCAACTTGCATATTGTTAAGATAATCTTCTCCTCAAGTTCAACCATGTGTTGCACAGTCAACTTAGTTGAACAAATATCCCTAAAGAATATTGATAGTTCGGCCAACGGAACCCATACAGCAGAAGGCAACAACTCTTTCAAAGCAATGGGCAGTAATCTTTCTATAAACACGTGGCAGTCATGACTCTTCATTCCCGTTAGCTTGCGTTCATTGAGATCAACGCATCTAGACAAATTCGACACATAGCTGTCGAAAAATCTTAAAGTAGATACCCACTTGCAGATTATTAATCTATCTTCCTTGCTCAATGTGTATTGTGCTATCGGCTTAGTTATTTGTCCACCAACTCCCCTTTGTATTAAGTTCAGATAAGGACGCTTACATATCTCGATAATGTCTTGTCTTGCTTTTGGATTGTCGTTCATCTTTCCTTTAATATCTATGACGGTATTGAAGACATTATCGAACACATTCTTTTCGATATGCATAACATCAAGATTATGCCTTATAAGATTATCTTTCCAATAAGACAAGTCCCAGAAGATACTCCGTTTGGTCCAGTTATGGGTTTGTCCGAACCCATCGACATGATTGTTCGATGGATCTTCCATTACAGTGGACAAGTCCTTTACATCTTCCCAAATATCGTATCCCGACAATCTGGCAGGCGGATGAGAAAATTCTTGTTTTCTAGCTCTGAACAAGTCCTTGTTCTTTCTCCAAGGATGACTCGCGGGCAGAAATTGACGATGACAATCAAGGAAAAAAGTTTTTCCTCCATGCTTAAGGCGGAACGCCTTACTATTTTGCATGCATATCGGACAAGACATGATGCCGTGAGTACTCAATCCCGACAGTATACCGTATGCAGAAAAATCATTAATTGTCCACATCAGTGAACTCTCATCTGAAAGTTCTATTTTCTGGAAATATCATAGGTCGTGACGCCGATCTCCCACAGCTATTTCAGCTCATCCACTAATGGCTGTAAATAATATCGATATTCTTCGTTGGATTTTTGGGACCCGGTATGATAGCTGTCAAGAACATATAAGGAGTCTTCATACACATACATGGTGGCAGATTATAAGGGGTCAGAATTACCGGCCAGCAGGAGTATTGAGATCCCGACTGCCTGAAAGGGGCGAAGCCATCAGAACATAGCCCCATGCGTATATTTCTAGGCTCTGCAGCAAAATCTGGATGGCAAAAATCGAAATATTTCCACGCCTCTCCATCCGAAGGCTGTGACAATTATCCATCGTCCTTTGTACGTTCTTCGTTGTGCCACGTCATGTGTTCTGTTGTATTCTGAGACATATACATCCTCTGTAAGCGCTTCGTGATCGACAAGTAATGCATATACTTGTAAGGACGTCGTATTCTAGTTGACTTTCCTTTTCTCCTGACTGGCTTGTAACGATCCGCATTACAGAAGCTGCAACTTTCTATATCCTCGTTCTCCTTGTTGTACAAATGCATCCGTTGCGACAACAATCTATCTTGTCGTACCCCAGTCCCAGTTGTCGGACCATCATCTTCGACTTGTAGAAGTTTTTTGGAAGCTCTTTTGATTCCTTCGGTAACACCTCCTTCATTAGTTGTGTAATCCGATCATAGCAAGTTTGTGGCAAGTTAAAATCAAACTTTATGTTCAACAACCGCATCGTCACTAACAGTACGGAATGTGGCTCACAACCAGGATAAAAGAAGTTTCAGCATCCTGAAACATATCATAGAACTCCTTCGCCTCGGGATTAGGATCCTCCGGATCAAAATTAGGCCCTGCCGTGTCATACACCATATCTCGTACAAGGTTCTGCACGTCTTCATAATCAACAGAGCATTCGTCGTCATCGACGACAAAATCCGCTGCAGCATTATCATCAAAAGCATAAGTAGCAGCATTCACAACCTGTCTTTCCGTATATAGTTCACCTTGCGATGACCACAAGCCGTAATCACGTACGAAACCCTTACGGGTCAAATGATCTATTACACTCACCACTTCTTTGTAACGTCTATTGCGAAAATTACGACATGGACACTTAATTTTGTTACCGTCCATAAACTGAGCTTTGCTCATGGCATACTTAAGAAACACTTCCACGTCTGCCTGAAAATCGTCACTCACACCTATTCTGCTCGTGTTGTCGTTTGTACATTCATGTACGATCAACAAAATAACGATCCATCACAGATTGGATATAAAAATTTGTATAGTAAGACAAACTAAACAAAATTAGTACATAATCATGTAACTGGTAGATCCGCTGGTATTCTAGCTCGAAAAGAGAAAAATCTAAGTACAGTTGTTACTAATAGTTCGATACCGATAGTTCGATACCGATACCGATAGTTCGGTACCGATACCGATAGTGCGATACCGATACTAATAGTCCTATACCGATAGTGCGATACCGATACCGATAGTGCGATACCGATAGTTCGATACCAATACCGATTGTCCGATAGTCTGATAGTCCGCTAGCGATACCGATAGTTCGATACCGATACCGATAGTTCGATAGTTCGATACTGATACCGATACCGATAGTCCGATACCGATTCTTCGATAGTCCACTAAGTCGAAATGATTCCTCTTAAGCATCGAGCATGTTATACACGGTTCAACTTGACGAGTCAGTAAATATTTTTGTGGTGTTGTATGCTTGCAGCAGCAAATCAAGTTTTAGAGTCATTATAGGTCAATTAATCAAACTGAGTCAATCTATCTATTTCTAAATTGCAAGAGTCCACTTCTAGGATATGGGAGCTATATCCTAAATATCGAGGCTAAAATTAACTTAGTTAGGATACTAGAGTGTCCTTACTATCTAGCAAGCACTACCTTAGTCTAGTTACACTTGTATTACCTATATTTCCTACCATGCCAACACTGACACATTACACCCCAAGCCGTCCTGCATGCTAATAGGAATGATAGGCCTGCCTTTATTCCTCACTCTCTAAAGCACACATACACAAATGTATATCACAGTTAGATGTATAGATATATACATCTATATAGAATCACACAACTTATACACTCTAAGGGTCGGTTTTTCAGGAAAAACTTTACTTATTCAGTGACTTTGGTGAAGCGAATGTCCCAAGCATATTCTTAACAAAAAGGCAGATGAAGAACTCGCACTGTCCTTGACACAGTGAACATATACACCATGAACACAAACTATATTCATATTTACTAATCCAAACACCACCAAACTAATGGATAACACCCAATATGGATAACACATTATTTAGCCAATATATAAACTCAGATGAATTTGAGAAGCAAAGCCCCCCGCCGCCCCGACCAAAGCCCACCGCCCCAAGCCCGCCGTCCAGCCCCCGACGCCCCCGCCCCAAGCCCGCCGCCCAGCCTCCGACCAAAGCCCGCCGCCCAGCCCCCGACGCCCCCACCCCAAGCCCGCCGCCCAGCCCCCGACGCCCCGCCCCAAGCCTGCCACCCCCCGCAGCCCCCCCACCCACAACCCCCCGCCCACCGTCGCCCCCCGCCGCCCAGCCCCCGTCGCCCCCGCCCAAAGCCCGCCGCCCCCGCTGCCCCTACGACACCGTGCGAGAGAGAGAGAGAGATCGAGAGAGAGAGATAGAGAGAGAGGATTACCTTATGGAGGGAGAGAGGAGAGGACGCCGATGCCGATCACAGAAGCCGCGGGAGAGAGAGAGAAAGAGAGAGAAAGAGAGTGAATTTGGGGGGAATATGAAAAGTTTTCCCCGTCGTTTCAATTTAAGTCATCTAGCGACGGACTAGCGACAGATTTTTATCCGTCGACCGTTAGTCGCTCTTTTTGATGCTTGCCGATGGAATATACGTCGCTACGTAGTCGAAGAATTGTCCCGCCAATTCTTTCCATAATTCCCGCTAAATAATCGACTCCATAGCGACGGATAAATATCCGTCGCTATATCTCCGACACCCTAGCGACGGATGAGCGACCTTTTCTCTCCCTAAAAATAAAATAAAAAATGTAACGGCTTGTCGTCGGTACTCCGTCGGCTAGTTGCCACAAAGCCGTCGCTATCGCCGACGGACAATATCCGTCGCTAATGTTCCGTCGCTAATTTACTGTATTTTGGTAGTGTTTCATTCACTCAATACATATTTGACTCATCTAGCCTCTATTACTTGAACCACTCACGAGAACCATCTACTCGAAACATCTACAAGTACTAAATGTTCAAATCATATAAGAACCATCACTACAAGCAAGATAGCTGTCGTCGCTGGGCCCAGTGTGCGACGTGTCGTATTCGACAAGAACCACCTTGTAAGAAAGATAGCCATCGCCACTTGGCCGAGCATGCGATGTGTCGTATTTACTCGTCTAAACAAGAAAGATAGTCGTCGTATGCTTGTCATGCGTGCGGTGTACCTTATTTGCTCGCTACTCGTTTAAATGACAAGAACAATGTTTCAAAACATACTGGATTACTGTCTTGTTCTAGAATCACATTGTCTCATGTTTTACAGATTGGATTTGTATCTCATTGTTATAGTTAGTTGTCTCTATTTACAGTCTTCATTGCCATGATCTCCTGATTCACTGTACTTACCTACCTTGCTCTAAACTGTCTATTTTATTACTTGTCTCAACTTCCATGATTCATCAAGTATAACTGCCTATAACTGCTTTATAGTCTTTGTCATATACTTGGGATTGCTAGATGAGATGTGCTCATTCCATCCTAATTAGACATATTTTTTAGATGATTGTGCAAAGGATACATGTCCTATCGGTTGTAGATCCGAGGAAGGGATAGCTACCTTGGGTCCCGATTCTCATGAGTGACCGAGGGATAGTCTAGTGGGCTTTTAGAATCTTTGTTCTGAACTTGAATTGTAATAAGTGAAGATTTTGACGTTGTATTTGAGATTTGTTTCAGATATATTTTAGTTGTTGTTTGTTGAGTCCTTATAGTTTGTTTGCCATTGATTATAAAAGAATAGAACAGTTTTATGGAAGGACTGGTCTTTTACTTCATAATACAAACTCGCTCGTACAGAAGAGAGCCTAGGACCAAAACCTAGGAAAAGCAATCTAAAGTATAATTGTTTATTTTTGATTGGGGGGTGACGGTAGAGGCTGGGAAGAGTGATGGCAACTCTGCCTTACACCTTGGACGATCGGACGTAGCCTTGGCTCTGATGAAGAAATGCTCTCGGGATGTGTGGAGAGATTCTTCTATGCGCCGCCGCTCTCTCTATGCGTGTCTCTCTTTGCAAGGTAATGGCACCATGCCATTTATAGGGATGGGATGTGATAAGTAGGGTTTGTAATGATTGCTCCTTGAAAAGTGGACGGTTAGGGATTGGTTACGATTTGTCTTGATCTTGTTTGTCGGAAATTAATCTGGGCCGTTAGTGTTGATTGTAACAAATCTGGACAGTTAATGTTGCTTGCACCAAATCTACATGAGCAGTTAATGTTGATTGCAACAAATCTGTATCGTGATGATTTGTAGATATCGGTAAATTCGAGCGAATAAATCTTGGTCAATCTCCTGCCACGTGTCCCAACTGCTTATTATGTTGATTGCCATAAATCTGGATTATTGGGATTTGATCAACTCCTGCCATATGTCCCAACTGCTGCGAGCCGCGTGGAGGACTGTCATCGTTGAGCCATATGAGTATGGCCTTTAACCGAGCCGCATGAAAGTCCTTACAAGTGAGCAGCATGAAAATCCTTTAATCTGAGCCACATGGAAGTCCTTACGACTGAGCCGCATGAAGGTGGCAGCCGTATGGGTGGCAGCCGCATGGAGATGGCAGCCGCATGAAGGTGGCAGCCGTATGAGGGTGGCAACCGCATGGAGATGGCAGCCGCATGAAGGTGGCAGCCGCATGAGAGTGGTAGCCGCATTAAAGTAGGTAGCCGCATAGTGAGCTTCGGAATTGGTGGATCGTGCCAGCTATAAAGATTTTCTTTGTTTCCCTAGGAGCGCACCATTATGTCAGAGTCATCATTGCATCTTTATGTCAGAGCTGTCAATTCACCTTTATGTCAGCTGCCGTATTGCGTAGAGCATTAAATGAGGCCGCTGCTTGATGGCCAGCTGTAGAGGCGAACCACATAGGGCCACATGGCTTTTGCCCAAGCCGCATGGAGCTATTAGGGATTTCTGAGCCGCATGAAGCTCTGAAAGATTTTTGAGCCGCATGAAGCTCTAAAGGACTCTTGAGCCGCATGAAGCTCTACGAGATTCTTTGAACAGCATGAGACTCCCTCTGTTTTGAGCCGCATGGACTTTCCTGTTCTTTTCCATGCTTCTACAAGACCTCCTTCAAAGTTTTCAATTTGTAAAATTGAAATACTTTAAATAAGAAGCATGGCTATGTCCACATAAGCTCGTCTGGCCGCATAGGATGTTCTGGCCGCATGGACTTCCTAGCCGCATGGACTTCCTAGCCGCATGGACTGCCTGGCCACATGGACTGCCTGGCCGCATGGACTTCCTAGCCGCATGGACTGTTCTGATCGCATGTTGTCCTTTCTGCCACGTATACGTCCTTTAATTGCCCTTGATTTGTTTTGGATTTAAAGCCGCCTTTTGGGATAGGATCCCAAGGGTCAGTTTTAAATATCCAGATTTGCCTCGATGACCGAAGAGTCGATTTTGTTCTTTAGGCGGCACACGGATCGAAGCATCCATCGATCTATGAGCCTCCTGTCCGCCTATAAATAAGAGTAACTTTTTAGAGAAAAACTCTTTACTTTCTTCTTTTATTCGAACCTCTCTTGCCCTAGCTGTCGTCTTCTTCCTTTTTGCTCATCAATGGCTCCTAAGGCTTCCTCTGCTCGCGAAGGGCAAAAGAGCGGCCTCTTCGTCGACTGCGACGCCTACGATTCATCCCAACGTTCACCCCATCATTGAGGGTAAGGATATTTGGGAGAAGTTACATGAACTCAAAAATCCTAACTGTCAGGGCTACGTAGTATGTTTTTTATGCACGAGCCTTCTTCGTCTCCATTGAACTGTTCAAGTTCTTTGGGGTGAATCCATATAACGTGTTGTATGTGCTGCATGTACATCTCATGTTTGAGCCGCATGGGGGTATCCTTCATGTTCGAGCCGCATGAGGGTCGTCCTGTGGCTGCATAAGCACTTCGCAGAACTGGGCCGCATGAAGTTCCAAAAGACAGGACCGCATAAGCTCCCTCGAACTGTGCCGCATGAGGCCCCCTTAAATCAGAACCGCATAAGCTCACGCTAAATCGAGCCGCATAAGCTTACGCTAATCAGTGCCGCATAAGCTCATGTTCAAACAGAGCCGCATAAGCTCTTTTAAACAGAACCGCATAAGCTCACGCTGAACAGAGCCGCAAAAGCTCATGTTCAACCAGAGTCGCATAAGCTTTTTTAAACAAAACCGCATAAGCTCGCGCTAAACAGAGCCGTATAAGCTCGTGTTTACACAAAGCCGCATAAGCACATCGGAAATGGGCCGCATGGGACCCCTACCAAATCAGAGCTGCATTAGCTCATGTAGATTGGGTCGCATAAGCCTAGAAACACTAAGTGGCTTTGTTTAGCCATCTTTTAACTTGTTTCTTTTGTCTTTCTCCAGTGAATCTGCCAGTCAATCCAGCGGGAGAACCCCTGGTAGGTTCGGCCCAATCTGCTATGGGTGTGCGATTCGACCACTTAGTCCAATATGTGGCAAACCAGCTTCCCACAGACGAGCCTATAGAGAGGCTAAATGCTATCAGGAACCAACCCTTCTACTTTCTCTGTGCCATGATGAACTCGGGCCATTAGAGGGAAAATACCTGAAGCCGGCGTTCCTCTTTGTGGATGCCTTGATTGTGAAGAACCCCCAAGTGCTGGATATATCTGAGAGTTGGGACTTTACTCTTGACGGGATGGCGATCTATATCCCTTCGATGGAGCGTCATTTTCCTCTGTCATGGTTCAACATGTTACCGATGGACAGAAAGATGGTGGACTCCTTGACTCCAAGCAAGTCGGGGATGATTGTGGTAACATCCATTATAACAGGAATTTGGAGTAAGCGTATGCGGGAAGGGAATCGGTCAGTCGGTACGTGATGGGACTGGCCCCGGGTAGCTTCATAAATGTATCGGGTCCCAATTTCACGTTCTCTCAAGCTGACACCTTCTTGAACCAGCTTGCTCGGAAGGGATCCTATTCCGTCAGCCGGTTGGCGCTACTGAACTGGATAAACCCTATCCCTGCGTGGGCCAACTTGACCACGTGGATTCTGCAGAAATATGAGACTCCCCTACGTGAGATCGGCCTCTACCACGCCATTCGGGGCACCTGTCATGGTCTACCCATAAATAAGCCCTTGTTCATGGCTCTCCTGGAGATGTACAACCGGCGGACGGGAACCTTCTTCACACCTGGAGGGGTGCTGGGACTCGCTCTCCACGAGATGTACGTTATTTCCAAGCTGCCCTGGGGGGAGAAAGTCTTTGAAGTGTACACCCCTACCGTAGAAAAGTTCGAGGATTTGGATCGACAGTTCTCGGGCTTTGTTGCCGTATACCGGGAATTGTTATGTCACCACAGTACCTGTCACCAGACGTCCATCAAGAAGGACGGTAGCTCGGAAGGGAGCATTCCTCACACCATGTCCTGGGTCTCATACCTTTTTACACTAGTCGCCTCAGGCCGGGTTTCTCCCAAGATCCTCAAACCCAGGAGGAGGTACAAAAACTTGCATCGACTGCCAAGAGATCGAGGGCCACGGGTGACACATTTGGGAGTAAAACTGACTCCTTAAGTTATTTTTATTATGGTACTCAGCGGCTGTCAGAGAATGCACTCTTGGCAGGATTCCTGATGGTGTGGCTACGGAACTGCGTGGTCTCAGGAGGGGCGGGTTCTATTGAGAGGATCAGCCGCCACTTTATCCTTTCTGCCATAAAGCTGGTCTTTGGGGACAGACTGGCCCTTCTTTCGGCCATGGTGTGCAGCATACACCATGGCCTTCGTGCCTTCTCATCCAAGGTCATCGCCCGTGACACTGGCGATGGATTTTGAGCGCATAAAGTTGCCCTACCATTATCTGATAGGGTGGTTGTTGATGCACTACCGGTCTTTGATGAGGCCTGGAGCAGAAGACGGCGTTACGGCTGATGATGCTTTCATTTTCCAATATCACCATCAGCCTTGGGAGTGCAGTACTATGCCAGCCTGTCGGAGGGCGCTAGCGAGAGTGGACGAATATGCCTTTTTGTGTCTGTTCTCCGTTTTACCGATGAAGAAGTGAGGGGCGTGCATATTGATGGTACCGGACCTCCTCACCTCTTGCCTGAGAAGATGCTCCTTTGGTTGCGTAATATCCGTCCAGCGCACCTAGTATACCGTAACCGCAATAATGTCTACCTGGAGCCCTACTTACCCAACAGGTTCTCCCGCCAGTTCGGGTATAGCTAGATATTCTTTGACAGTCCCAGCCCTTGCCTGGGCTTTGTAGGTAGCGTCCTCGATGGTATCAGGGCCTGGCATTATTATGACACGGTTCATACCCGAACCAGCTTCCCGGTTCCTGATACTGAGGCGTTAGGGGAGATTTTGTATATGGCGGCCCTATACCATGTTACTGCGAGCAAGCCTCCCGTTAATTTTGACCCGAGTACCAGCTTCATTGTGGGTACTGGCTTGGCGGAGAAGCCCAAGGGGTCTAAGACGAGAAAGAAGAGGGCGAACACGGTTCATGTGCCGTACTCGGAGTCCACTAATACAAACGAAGAGGATGACAAGCATGATGCCGAAAACTCTTTCCCTCTGCAGAAGAGGTGGTGGCGGATCAGCGTGCCAGATGAGGTGGTGGCGGATCACCCGCCTGTTGAGCCGAGTCCTTCCCGAAAGCGAAGCAGGCCTGAGTCTACTGAGGCGGCAGAACCTACTCCATGAAACGGGCTGCGGTTAGACCTCGTCGGATGCTCATTAAGGAGAAAGGCGAGGATATGGGCACCATTTCGGAGGTGAATTGAATCACAACCCTCCCTTTCGTTAGCTTTTCTTGAACTGGTGAATTGAATCACAACCCTCTCTTTCTTTAGCTTTTCTTAAACTCTGTTCTAATTTTTTTTCTCTGTAGGCGTCAGAAGAGTCGGACTCTCGAGAACCGGCCGCTGTTTCTGAAGTCAATCCGGCCCTGACTACTTTGATTAGTGACATGTGTGCCGAGATTATTTCTGCCGGGGTTCTCTCGGCGGCGGCTGAGGGGTCTCACGTTGCTGATGTCTCGATCCAGGGCGACGGGGGCTCCACTGAACCCGTCCCCGAGACTGCTAAATTTCAACAGGGCGACGCTGATCTAGTCGTATCTCCCTCCAGGGCGACTGGGCAGAGGAACCAGCTGAATTTGTCTTGGAGGTCGCTGGTGAGGGGACTACGGTGGCTGTGAGCGAACCTCAGCCTCCACAACCCTCCCCTGGTAAGATAATCCAAATCTTGACTAGTGAGGAGGCACATTTGCTCTATCATCACATCCTTCGGGTTAGGCTGATTGATGGTTGCTCTGGACATACAGGTCCTGTCCCTTCACTGCCAATGACGGACATTGTCAGGGTAGGCTTTGCCAGAGGGGATCCGGTGGAAGGGAGTGCGCCTCCTCCCCTTTCGACTTATATTGAGGGGCCTCCCGCTGGATCGAGTTCGGAAGATCAAATGGCGGCACAGCCGGGGCGGGGAACAATGGTCCCTGCGCCCTCCTCTGCTCATGTGGCTTCGGAGGTCGACCTTTCCGCCCTGCCGAGTATCCAGGTTCTTCGGACTGCGGAGGAGGAGTTAGCTGCTATCCACGCATCTTTTCGTTCGGAATTTGTTTCCCTGGTAGCAGGGGTGGCAAGTTCCGGAGCGTCTCCCTCGACATTGCCAACTACACTTCTTTTGACGCCGTCCTCTACGAAAGTTCTGGATGAAGCGTCACAGGAAGTAGTTGACATTTTCTACCGCCACCTGAAGAGAGGGGTCGAAGCTGCTATGGAGCGGGGGACCCCCTTTGCCTTGGCCCGACAATGCCGCCCGTGGCCAAATTAAAATTCTTAAAACCCTCCCTGGTAGGGCAGGGATAGTGGCGCTTCTGGAGCCCAAATTGCTAGAGGCTGATCAGCTCGTGGCCCAATTTCAAGTGCTGCGACAAGTTGATCTGTCTGCAGCAATAGGTCAAGAGCGTGACTTCCTCACCACTGTCCTGGAGAAGGTAAGGGCTGCACGAGATGCGTCTAAGCCGGTTATAATGAAGAACCTCGACAACCTATCCCTCCAGTATGACAAGCTGAGTCGCATGAGCGAGGATTGCATGGCTGGGGAAGCGGCCGCCTCTCGTGGAATAATTGATACAAGGGAGAAGATCCTCGAGCTCCAGACGAAGCTGGCTTTCTTGGAATCTGAGCTCGAAGCTTCCCGTGCAGATAAAGAGGTGATCGTTCAGGAGGCCGAAAAGGTCACCCGAGCTTCTGTTGGCCTGGAGCGTGCTCTGAAGAAGCTTGAGGATGGCTGGCGGGCTTATGCACATCTGGAGGATGTGGAGCGGCTGACTCAGGAGGCCGAACGCCGGGCCAAGCAGAGGTTTGAACGGTCGACTGTCTTGCTGTCACGATCCGCACCCTGTGTAGGGGCACGAGAAGTGGGTACGTCCAGCCTACGCCGCAGTGTCGGCGGTAGAACGCTGTCCTAGGTCAATCATCTAACAATATAAAGGTACCTGTACAGTATATACACTCCGAATGGAGGTGTCATAACAGAACAGTCTCAATCACATCTAAGATAGATACAGAATAGTAAAGGTAGATAGAGAGATCAAAAGCACAATGTAATACAATTAAGAGGAGAAAATCTAAGTGTCTAAGATAACAACTCAAGATGCATCCAGCTCAAAACAAATCTCTAATATATACAACATCTCAGAAGAACAACTGAAAGTCAAATAACACAATACTGAAAGAAAAACTAAAGCCTAGCTATCTAGCCTAGACTCTGGGAGTAGCATCCTGTACTGCAGCTGGGTCCTCCAGAGGAACCAGGTCGCAGGTGTCGTCTAATCCTGCTCCGTAATAGGTGGTACATAGGGCCTCCTCCTCATCCTCTGTAATATTTTCAACAGGTCCAGTCAGAACAAGAGCGAGTACAGTACATCTCAACAGATCATAGCAGGTTAGAAAATATAATCATGCAGTAAAGTAAGATGCATGAACTGAAGAAATACAGTATATAAACAGAGAGAGAACTGTAATAGAAATATCTACTATACATAGAGAACTAACAGTGACTAATGAGTCAGAGTAAAATATAAACATGTGAATGGCATAGGAGATTCATGACTACAGCTAAGAGAGTGATTCATGACTACAGCTACTTGGATAATATTCACATGTCTATTTCTACTCTCCCATCCCCAATTCAAAACACAAAGATCTGTTCAAGTTATGTTAAGATTCATGAAACTTCACATGGCTCATAAAATGAGTGATACGTGAAGGTAATTCATGATGGCTCTGTGAACATGAGATGAGAGTACATGTGTCACAAGCAATTCGTGAATCAGAGGAAGCATATAGATACGTGATGATTCGTGAAACGCACAAAACATGCAGTATCCGATGCTCCCGAGGGGGATAACATCTCATGAAAAGATCCATATAGTACCAATCCGTGTGACCAACGTGACAGTATCAAGTAAAGTAATTTAAAGCAGGAAAATAATTCTAAGCAGTATATGAAATGATCAGAGAATGTACTCGCCTGGTATCTGTGTGTCCGAGATAAAAATACTGTCCGAGGAGTGGTATCTGGCTCCTATTTAGAACAGCACAAGTCATAACATGTCCAGAATGGTAAAATAAAGTTTTACTATGTACTCTACATGAATCTAGGTCAATCTAAGTCAAACAAGGTCATGCCATATCAAATTAGGTTAAACTGGTCAACTCTGGTCAACCATGGTCGAACCTAGGTCTAATATCCTATACCAACAATTACATACTAAGATACAAATCTAGGTATCCAAAAACCAACATTACCCTATACCATGTATTTTACCAATCAATCTTTCCTAGACTATAGACCAATCCTAATGCTAGGTTTAGTAGGTAATCAACCAAGATCATACATATAATAGATATGTACTATAATATATATAGGTAGTATCCTATCCATATATCTAGGATACAACCTCTAACTATATACTATAGGTAACTATCTACCTTAGATTAATAGGGTGGTAACACCCTATACCTAGGCTATAGGCTAACTAAACTAGACTACTTAGGAAACCCCTTTATCTATAGATATATCATTATCTATGCTAATAGGTAATATCCTATACTTTAGACTATAGGTAAACTATTATCTAAATATTTAGAAGGCAACCCCCAAAACTCAGATGCTTGTACTCTCCTACTGCACAGTGCAGTGAACTCAACAACTCTCACACACACCCACAACTCTAATACAATAGTTAACTCTTAATCTGGAAACCATATTGGATACTCACAACCCTTTAACACCTCAAAACCCCATTCATTAACTACCCCTAAAACAAGTTAACACCCAAAAATCTGGAACTAACAACACACTATCCAAATATCCTAACCACTGCTACAACCAAAAACCAAAACCCCTCACCAATTAGCACTGCAAGCTAATACCTACTACAACTCATGTTCTGCATCCAATACTCTGAAACCAGGTTCAAAACCAAGCTAATTTGGCTAACCCACATAAACTGTTGTTGCATTGCTCAGGCCAAAGGTCAAGGCAATGGCTACAACAGCCTAGTGCTCTGCTGTCCTGCACATCATGCCCGAACCCAATCCTCATTGTCAGTCGAACTCTCCTCACTACTGTACAAGCCTATCCCTTCTAACCTCTTTACAACATCTTAACATAACATGCATATATATATCCCTCATTCATCTGTGAATCTCAGGTTTTCTATTTAAAGTGAATCAACATTCACATTCCTAAACTCTCAGGTTTTCTACTATATTATGAATCCAGTTTTTCCCAAATCAATTTCAGTTTTGGAAATTCCCAGGTTTTCTACTTAGTAAAACTCAGTTCATCATTAACCAATTGAATCTCAGGATATCACTGACAGTTTATTTCAAAACCCAAAGGAAAACACTGATACATACAACCCAAATTCGAATTGAAAAATCAAAACAAACATGAAACCCAATGTTAGAAACAAACTAACCTAGGTGATATAACTGAAAACTCATTTAAACCCTCAAGTTCGAATTTACTCTTTTTATCACATTTTGAAATCCAATGTTAACACGTATCAGTCAACAACAGTCGAACCCAATTTCAAACCTAAATTCGAATTGAAAACCCAAAATCAGGTGCGTAGGAGTGTTTCTCATATTTAAACGTGTCAAGGGGGTGTGTTCGTGTCCACATGAGTGGACACGAATGTGTCAAAATGAGAAAACACAAGTGCCAGGAACACAGTGTAACCTATTCCTCGTGCACGCGTGTCGACTAGTCTAGGGACTCGTGTATCCAACCAAAAGTGTCGTGTTCGTGTCAGTAGCTAGGTGGGGTGTCAGGGTAGGTGTCTAGGTGCCTGAGTCGTGTCCACGAAGTCGCGTGTCCACGCGCGAAGCGCGTATCAGTAGGGAAAAATTCGTGCGCACAGTACAGTTCAAAATTAGTGCGTGCCAAATTCCGTGTCCGATACGACACTAGGAGTCTTGAAACTTGGGGAGTGACTTGTCAGTCACTGCCCCGAGTCCCACACAAAATTTGGTGATTTCTAACGGCCTGTGCAGTGAGCACTACACGCGTGGCAGCAGGGCACTGCCACCGTGTCTGCACGTGTATGTGCGTGTCCGTTTTGGACACGAGGACACCAAATCTTCGACTCAGTCCTTAGGATTCCTGATCTACAATACAAGACCTAATTTTCTTTTCAATTAGTTTTTGAAATTAAAAACATTTTATTCACACAGGTATTTCGTCGAACACATTCTTAAGTTTACTGATACGTGTCCGATACGGACACGAAATCGACACTACCTAGCACCAAACTATTCCTACAGCTAGGGTATACCTATATGCATGCATCTATGAAAATAAAACACAATTTACTAGGGTTTCATGGGGTTTACCTATTGAGATTGAATCTCAATGAAAAAGGGCAAGGATGAGGGTTCTCCTTCAAACTCCAGTCAATCAAAACGATCCCAAATCCTAGCTAGCAAGCCTTTACTAGCTTCCACTATGGTAGAGGGTTATGATGCAATTGACTAGGGCCAATTTGGGCTTGATTTGGATATTAGGAAAGGAAAATTGTGAATGAACTATTAGGGTTCTTGGCAAGTGTAAAAAGAGGCAAGGCTTTTGTAAATGGGACTTTATAAGAAGGGGAAAGGAGTGTTTAATGGCTGCCATAGATTAATTAGGGCTAGGTTTTAGGTCTTGATGAGTGGCAAAGGATTGTCCAACAAATTCTAGGCATTCCTATTGGTTCAAATGTCATAGGCTAACTTTCCATAAATATCTTAGAGTAAATATCTTCCTATAAGATCTAGATATTAGTAATTATCTCATGACTAGTTAACCTAACCATTCATGGCTAATCTAGATTAGGCTAAGTTCTAGGTCAAGTCTCAAATAATTAGCTAGCACATATTTAATTAATATAATTTATAATTTCACAAAATTATCAAAATGACCAAAATACTCCTAGGCTAAAAAGTAGAAATTTGAAATCCTAAACACATGATTAGGTCTCTTTGGTCATGATTAGTCTTCTAGGTCATGCATGACTAAGGTTACACTAGCAAAACACCAATTTCATATTTCACTCAATTAAATGGTTTTAAAAAAACCAAAAATCACCAAAAATTATATCATGACTAAAATCTAATATTTTAATGATTTAAAATACAAAAGTTCAAATTTATCCTTATTTTAGAAAAGTGGGTGTTACAAGTCTACCCCCCTTAAAAAAATTTCGTCCTCGAAATTAAGATTGTCGTACTTCTTCTAGAGTCTCGTCCCCAACAATCATAGTCTCAGAACTTACCTAAATCATACAATTTAAAAGAATGACATACAGGGTCATGGCTTACAGTGGCAGTTGAAGGTCTCATCTAGGTATACTAGTCATGCTAAACCAAAACGGTCATAGGGTATCAAAACATACAAGCAATCTGGGGTGCTAAATTGGAAAAGTTACAGAAACAACAAATTATCAAGGCTGTAAGGCAGTCTACCATCCTATATAAAAACTGTAAATATAAACAACGGAGAACCAGCTACAAGGGTCACTACTCTAAAGCCAGGCTATACTATCATCCCTAAGATAAAGGCCTAATCACAACTCATCAAATCATCATACTAAGAAAGAGTTATAACTAATGTATTTCTACAAGTAATTAGACTAGTCAACTAAAGTTATCCCTACTCCTAAGTTATTTGATGATGGAAAATATTTTTTTTTTACAGAAGAGAAATGAAAGAGGTGATACTTTTAAAAACCTTCAAGATATAATCTGATAATCACATGCGTCTGTCCAAAATCATGATACTCAGAATCCTCGCCACGCTAGTAAGCAAGGCTGCAATGAACGGTAGAGTCCATAACTGGTGTATGCATCTCTATGATCATGTCGTCTGGAATCGTCGCTATGCCGACTAGTATAGTTGCAAGAAATTCCAATCTCTTGATCAAGATATGTACATCCGAAGTCAGGTCCCTATGTTCTTGCCACGCCGGCTAATATAGCTGCGGTAAACTCTAGGTTCCATAATAAAGTAGACGTTTTACCATCCCTGTTATTTCTATCAACATATGTTATCAGAAGATACCGTAACTCGGGTCATAAAATTCATCTCGATAAGAAAATCAAATCAACAACGATCTATCAAAATCAAAATCAAATATCAAGAAGGGTAAATCAAAACAAGAGAAGGATTTCAAATTTGAAGTTCAGAATGAGATTCTCAAGAGGCATCCTAGGAATCTCTCAAGGAATTCTAACTATGATTGAGTACCTTCAAAATATATATCCTAATCCTACTGCAGGCTGTAATGATATTCTAGTTCGAATACCACTACATAAACTCGACCTGCATGGGCCACCACTAAAAACGTGTCACGACCCGCACCTGTGTAGGGGCACAAGAAGTGGGTACGTCCAGCCTACACCGCAGTGTCGGCGGTAGAACGCTGTCCTAGGTCAATCATCTAACAATATAAAGGTACATGTACAGTATATACACTCCGAATGGAGGTGGCATAACAGAACAGTCTCAATCACATCTAAGAAAGATACAGAATAGTAAAGGTAGATAGAGAGATCAAAAGCACAATGTAATACAATTAAGAGGGAGAAAATCTAAGTGTCTAAGATAACAACTCAAGAGCATCCAGCTCAAAACAAATCTCTAATATATACAACATCTCAGAAGAACAACTGAAAGTCAAATAACACAATACTGAAAGAAAAACTAAAGCCTAGCTATCTAGCCTAGACTCTGGGAGTAGCATCCTGTACTACAGCTGGGTCCTCCAGAGGAACCAGGTCGCAGGTGTCGTCTAATCCTGCTCCGTAATAGGTGGTACATAGGGCCTCCTCCTCATCCTCTGTAATATTTTCAACAGGTCCAGTCTGGACAAGAGCGAGTACAGTACATCTCAACAGATCATAGCAGGTTAGAAAATATAATCATGCAGTAAAGTAAGATGCATGAACTGAAGAAATACAGTATGTAAACAGAGAGAGAACTGTAATAGAAATATCTACTATACATAGAGAACTAACAGTGACTAGTGAGTCAGAGTAAAATATAAACATGTGAATGGCATAGGAGATTCATGACTACAACAAAGAGAGTGATTCATGACTACAGCTACTTGGATAATATTCACATGTCTATTTCTACTCTCCCATCCCCAATCAATACACAAAGATCTGTTCAAGTTATGTTAAGATTCGTGAAACTTCACATGGCTCATAAAATGAATGATACGTGAAGGTAATTCATGATGGCTCTGTGAACATGAGAGTACATGTGTCACAAGCGATTCGTGAATCAGAGGAAGCATATAGATACGTGATGATTCGTGAAACGCACAAAACATGCAGTATTCGATGCTCCCGAGGGGGATAACATCTCATGAAAAGATCCATATAGTACCAATCCGTGTGACCAACGTGACAGTATCAAGTAAAGTAATTTAAAGCAGGAAAATAATTCTAAACAGGATATGAAATGATCAGAGAATGTACTCGCCTGGTATCTGAGTGTCCGAGATAAAAATACTGTCCGAGGAGTGGTGTCTGGCTCCTATTTAGAACAGCACAAGTCATAACATGTCCAGAATGGTAAAATAAAGTTTTACTATGCACTCTACATGAATCTAGGTCAATCTAAGTCAAACAAGGTCATGCCATGTCAAATTAGGTTAAACTTGTCAACTCTGGTCAACTATGGTCGAACCTAGGTCTAATATCCTATACCAACAATTACATACTAAGATACAAATCTAGGTATCCAAAAACCAACATTACCCTATACCATGTATTTTACCAATCAATCTTTCCTAGACTATAGACCAATCCTCATGCTAGGTTTAGTAGGTAATCAACCAAGATCATACATATAATAAATATGTACTATAATATATATAGGTAGTATCCTATCCATATATCTACGATACAACCTCTAACTATATACTATAGGTAACTATCTACCTTAGATTAATAGGGTGGTAACACCCTATACCTAGGCTATAGGCTAACTAAACTAGACTACTTAGGAAACCCCATTATCTATAGATATATCATTATCTATGCTAATAGGTAATATCCTATACTTTAGACTATAGGTAAACTATTATCTAAATATTTAGAAGGCAACCCCCAAAACTCAGATGCTTGTACTCTCCTACTGCACAGTGCAGTGAACTCAACAACTCTCACACACACCCACAACTCTAATACAATAGTTAACTCTTAATCTGGAAACCATATTGGATACTCAAAACCCTTTAACACCTCAAAACCCCATTCATTAACTACCCCTAAAACAAGTTAACACCCAAAAATCTGGAACTAACAACACACTATCCAAATATCCTAACCACTGCTACAACCAAAAACCAAAACCCCTCACCAATTAGCACTGCAAGCTAATACCTACTACAACTCATGTTCTGCATCCAATACTCTGAAACCAGGTTCAAACCCAAGCTAATTTGGCTAACCCACATAAACTGTTGTTGCATTGCTTAGGCCAAAGGTCAAGGCAATGGCTACAACAGCCTAGTGCTCTGCTGTCCTGCACAGCATGCTCGAACCCAATCCTCATTGTCAGTCGAACTCTCCTCACTACTGCACAAGCCTATCCCTTCTAACCTCTTTACAACATCTTAACATAACATGCATACATATATCCCGCATTCATCTGTGAATCTCAGGTGTTCTATTTAAAGTGAATCAACATTCACATTCCTAAACTCTCAGGTTTTCTACTATATTATGAATCCAGTTTTTCCCAAATCAATTTCAGTTTTGGAAATTCCCAGGTTTTCTACTTAGTAAAACTCATTTTATCATTAACCAATTGAATCTCAGGATATCACTGACAGTTTATTTCAAAACCCAAAGGAAAACACTGATACATACAACCCAAATTCGAATTGAAAAATCAAAACAAACATGAAACCCAATCTTAGAAACAAACTAACCTAGGTGATATAACTGAAAACTCATTTAAACCCTCAAGTTCGAATTTACTCTTTTTAATCACATTTTGAAAACCAATGTTAACACGTATCAGTCAACAACAGTCGAACCTAATTTCAAACCTAAATTTGAATTAAAAACCCAAAATCAGGTGCGTAGGAGTGTTCCTCATATTTAAACGTGTCAAGGGGGTGTGTTCGTGTCCACATGAGTGGACACGAACGTGTCAAAATCAGAAAACACAAGTGCCAGGAACACAGTGTAACCTATTTCTCGTGCACGCGTGTCGACTAGTCTAGGGACTCGTGTGTCCAACCAAAAGTGTCGTGTTCGTGTCAGTAGCTAGGTGGGGTGTCAGGGTAGGTGTCTAGGTGCCTGAGTCGTGTCCACCAAGTCGCGTGTCCACGCGCGAAGCGCGTATCAGTAGGGAAAAATTCGTGCGCACAGTACAGTTCAAAATCAGTGCGTGCCAAATTCTGTATCCGACACGACACTAGGAGTTTTGAAACTTGGGGAGTGACTTGTCAGTCACTGCCCCGAGTCCCACACCAAATTTGGTGACTTCTAACGTCCTGTGCAGTGAGCACTACACGCGTGGCAGCAGGGCACTACCACCGTATCTGCACGTGTATGTGCGTGTCCGTTTTGGACACGAGGACACCAAATCTTCGACTCAGTCCTCAGGATTCCTGATCTACATTATAAGACCTAATTTTCCTTTCAATTAGTTTTTGAAATTAAAAATATTTTATTCACACAGGCATTTCGTCGAACACATTCTTAAGTTTACTGATACGTGTCCGATACGGACACGAAATCGACACTACCTAGCACCAAACTATTCCTACAGCTAGGGTATGCCTATATGCATGCATCTATGAAAATAAAACACAATTTACTAGGGTTTCATGGGGTTTACCTATTGAGATTGAATCTCAATGAAAAAGGGCAAGGATGAGGGTTCTCCTTCAAACTCCAATCAATCAAAACGATCCCAAATCCTAGCTAGCAAGCCTTTACTAGCTCCCACTGTGGTAGAGGGTTATGATGCAATTGACTAGGGCCAATTTGGGCTTGATTTGGATATTAGGGAAGGAAAATTGTGAAGGAACTATTAGGGTTCTTGGCAAGTGTAAAAAGAGGCAAGGCTTTTGTAAATGGGACTTTATAGGAAGGGGAAAGGAGTGTTTAATGGCTGCCATAGATTTATTAGGGCTAGGTTTTAGGTCTTGATGAGTGGCTAAGGATTGTCCAACAAATTCTAGGCATTCCTATTGGTTCAAATGTCATAGGCTAACTTTCCATAAATATCTTAGAGTAAATATCTTCCTATAATATCTAGATATTAGTAATTATCTCATGACTAGTTAACCTAACCATTCAAGGCTAATCTAGATTAGGCTAAGTTCTAGGTCAAGTCTTAAATAATTAGCTAGCACATATTTAATTAATATAATTTACAATTTCACAAAATTGTCAAAATGACCAAAATACTCCTAGGCTAAAAAGTAGAAATTTGAAATCCTAAACACATGATTAGGTCTCTTTGGTCATGATTAGTCTTCTAGGTCATGCATGACTAAGGTTACACTAGCAAAACACCAATTTCACATTTCACTCAATTAAATGGTTTTAAAAAAAACCAAAAACCACCAAAAATCATATCATGACTAAAATCTAATATTTCAATGATTTAAAATACAAAAGTTCAAATTTACCTTTATTTTAGAAAAGTGGGTGTTACACTTGCTGGGAGACCATCTCATGGAATTATGTATCGCCGAACCATAGTCGGCCTTTTCCTTCTTTTGTTTATTTTCCTTTGTTTTGATAGGGACGTAGTCCCCGAATATGTAGTACTTTCGCTTTTCAATAAATGACTATGTTTTCATCATCCATCATCTCTTGTGCTTGTACTGTATCTTTGGTATTTGTAATGTTTGCCCCACTGGAGGACTATTTGTGGACCTATTACCCTTGGCATAGCTCGGTTTTAGGTACGGATAATAAGTTTGATTAGGGACATCTAGAACGATTCCACGGTAAGGTGACCATAGAAGTTCTTGGTATTGAGCGAAAGAATGCCATGGGGCAGCTGGGCCCCAGAGGCATGATGAGAAAGGAGCTGTATGTACTAGAGGACTTAGTACAAGATTTGTGGTCACAAAGGACATTTGGGGTCAACTGAAGACATTTACGGTCAACAGAGGACATTTGTGGGCCTATTATCCTTGGCGTACCCTGGTTTTGGGTCCGGATAATAAGTCGAGAGAGGACCAACATACTTACTCAGAGGTAATGAGGATGTGGTAAATATGAGGGTTTCTTCGATGGAATCTTCCTACTCAGAGGTAATGAGGACGTGGCAGGAGTGGACACCATGAAGGGTACATAGAACAACTCAGAGGTAATCACTACAACAAAAAATCCTTTTAATGACGGCTAAAAAGCATCATTAATGACAAACCATGACGCTTTTTTTCAAAGCAACCGTTATAAAAACGGGTGTTATAAATATTTTTAAAAGCGTCATAAAAAACTGTCATGAATAGTTTCTATAAAAGCGTTATGACTAGTTAATATATAGTGCACAATTCAGAACAATTTTAAAACGTCATGAATAGATAATATGTATAGGCTCAATGCAGCACATTTATAACACTTTATACTATTCAAATTAGCATATTTATAATGCTCTAACTGCACAGTATATATTACATTCCAAAAACTTAACATTATATATCACCATCTTTATTACATTTTTCAAAATAGAGTACATATCAACATATTCATTACATTGAATATCCAAATATATATATATATTTTTACAACTACCAAAATTGTCCACATCAAAACTTGGCCACATCAAAACTGTCCACAGAACATGTAGCAAAATCCTGAAAAAGATAAAAACAAAGTTCAATATATTTGTAATGTAATGTGAAAATTGTAAGAAACGAAGGACTTGTACACATTGGACAAATTTTTGGATTACTCGTAGCAAGTACATGTGGGTCAAAGAGCACAATGATCAATGATCAATGATCCAAGTCACAGCAACCATTGACTGGAACACCTAGAGATTTTGCTGACAGTCTACATGCAGCCCAGAGAAAGGCAGCACATATAATATTTGAAAACATACAGTTTCAATCTTTAGATAAAAAGAAACTTTTAAAGGGACAATTGTGCACCCCTAGGAAACATGTACAGTAGTCATACTACAAAATTAATGCCATTTCTGTGACGGACACATTTAGGACAAGACAGAGACATAACAAATTTGATGCCATGTTGTCTTGTAAAGTTTTGGCAAGGACAAGACACAGACATAAAAAATTTGGTGCCATGTTGTCTTGTAAAGTTTTGGCAATCGACGTCTTGCCAAGTTTTTGTTAGTGCAACATACTACGAATACATACTTCCTATGTTAACATTGGGAACAGTTCAGGCACCTAAGCAATTATAAGAAATTAGCTTCCAATATTATAATACTTCCAACTACAACAGTTCAGGCACCTAAGCAAAGATAAGGAATTAGCTCCCAAGATTATAATACTTCCAACTACACAAGTAGCAAAAGCCTAATACTTATTGGGAACAATTCAAATTCATAATAAATATTTAATATCCAAATGCTGAACTGCATAAATTCTTCATGAGAAAGGAGTTAACATACATAATGCCTACATTGAGGTAATGCTCTTCGTACGAGTGTGATGGCATGAGGAATTACCTGCAAGGCCATACTTCTGGAGAAAAGAGAATGTAGTAGCAGCATCCCAATCATACCTAACATAAGTAGATCATATCAAATAAATAAAAAAATAAAATCACACTTTAAAAATTAAAATAAATCAACTTGTGACACATTACTGGTGCTTAGTAGGTTCTTGAGGTTTAGGTTCGATCAGTAGAGTCCCTGAAAAACAAAACCAGCATCATTTAATTATTTGAATTGCCATTTCCATAGACACAGGCGAGTATTCTACGGATCTAAAACTCAAAATAAAAAGACACCTAGGACTTTCACATTAAAAGCAACTGATTGGAAGTAAAAACATCATGTCCTGAATTTATGTAAGAAACAGGAGTTAACTTCCATATAATAAATTTTGATATACCTTCACAAGCATGCTAAAATACCCAGTAAAATAGCAAACACTTGTAAATGCATGTTTTCTAATTCATGTTCTTTTAATAATTAAAAGTGAACTTATACCTTTGAATCCAATTTTCTTCTTCCAGTCAACAGCTGCCTGGAGAAACTTGGCCTGAAAATGCAAATGTCACACCTTAATATTCAAAATAATCATATCATTCACATATCAAAACAAATGCCTGAAAATGAAAATGCAAATGCAAATACCTGAAAATGAAAATGCAAATGCAAATGCCTGAAAATGCAATTATCTTCTTTCAGCCATTTGACTATGCTATCATGAACTCTAGATACTCTGTGACATATGATCGATTAATGGTTACACTATTCTTTCACTGTTAGTGGAACTTCCTAAAATTTGAGCATATTTCCAAACTAGTACATATATGAAAAAAAAATTATTGACACTTAATTAGACTGATCTCATGTTCTTATGACAATAGAAATTGTATGATCATAAATTTCAAAAAAAGGTGTAAATAAGAGGAATTTGGCCTATACCACCTTGAAGAATTGTCCCACAGTCCATATTGGCTAGCTCCCTCATTCACTACTGGTTATCCATGTTGAGTTGACGATTGCAATCCGATATAGACCATACTGACTAGCTCCTGCTTCCAATTTCAGGATTCTCAACTCTTCCAAGTTACAGTTCTCGCAAATTAACTGTTGAAAATCACAATACTAGTAGAAATCCATATCAAGATTTGTTTTAAGACATTCACCTCTCTTTGTAGAGCCTCGCTGAGTCATACTCGTTCAGTTGAGTCATACGGTTCCATGTCCTGAAGCAACGTTTTGAGTATGATGTTAAAGTTAGGTAGTTGTACAGAAAAGAGAGAGTACCATAAAATAATTTATCAAACACCTTGTGTGCTTCTGAAGGAGGGATCTTTGGACCCACCGAGTCGGATGTGCGGTAAGTACCAGATCTTCTGAAGGAGGGCCCCTCGATGTCGGAGCTTCACGATGCAGCGGGCGTCGTCGGGATCGCCCTCGTCGATCTGCATCAGGATCTTGATCTCGTCCATGGCCGCCTCTGATATTGCACCCTCTTCTGCACCTTCAGAGCGACGAGGGCGATCCAAATGGTGCAGAAGACCTCCAGGAGTCTATGGGGGCATACTGCCGAGCTCATGGTTCCCTTTGGGGAGGTAAAAAAATTTAGACAGCTTTATTCTAGAGCTGAGGATTTTGGAGGATTATAGATGAAAATTTGAGTGGCTTTGGAGAGAACCAAAAATTTGGGCGACTGATCAAAAAATTTGGGCGGCTGACCAAAATAATTTGGAACTCGGTCAATGACTTCTTTGACTTCTTCCTCACGATAGGCGGGGCGGACTTCTTTGGCGTGGCGGGCTTCTCGGTGCTGGAGTTGAGGCTGTTGGGGTCGTTGCCCCGCTTGTCGGGTTTCAGCTTGGGGGAGATGGGAGGGGAGTAGGGCTTGGAGGTGGTGATGTTGGTGGCGGTGGTACTCAAGGAGATGGTGATGGAAAAGGACAGGGACCTCTGGAGGGACTTCTTGACCCGTCGAGCCGCCATTGGGAGGGAGAGGACGAAGAGGGGTCGGGAAGAAGCGCGAGAATGGGGAAGAGGAAGGAGAGGGAGAGCGCGAGAAGAGGACGAGCAGAACCCTAACGCTCCTCCTTCGCGTTCTTGTCAATCGCGTGCACGGCGACCTCGAGCTTGTCCTGGAGGGCGAGGAGGAGCGTGAGGCCCTCCTCGAAGATTTTGGATCAAGGGTTAGGGTTTTGGAGTTGGGGGAGAGGAGAGAAAAAAAAGGAGGAGAAGAAGAAGACCAGAATATTTTGGGGGAGAGGCGGGCTATAGCAAGAATTTTGCCAACAATTAAACTTAAAAATATTACAAGTTTACCATCGCTCTAAATTATTAATAATGCTTTGTTTTATAAACGTTATAAAAAGCCCAGAATTAGCCTAAACTGTCATAGAAAAAAGGTATTTCGAACTTTGATGACGCTTCTTTATCAGCCGTCATGAAATCCACTTATTAAGCGTCATTAATAGGTCTTTTTATTGTAGTGAATATGGACGTGGAAGTTCTACGTGAGGGGTGGTTTATTTTTGATAGAAGTGAAATAACTCAGAGGTAACATCGACGTGGTTGTTTCGAGAAATTTGTGGATCCGTTACCTTTTTATGCACTGAAAGTGCGGGTAGTGGATCATGAGGATGGAGCTCCTTTTAGGAAGAAAGTTCAGAGGTATGATCATATAAGATTTACTACCCAGAAGATACGATATAGATTCATCTGGAGTGACCAGAGTGTGAGTTCAGCGTTACCTGCGGGTACATAACTCAACAATCTGGGAGATTTGAAGTTAGAATATGAGTTCAGCGGTACCAGGGGTACATAACTCAACAATCTGGAAGATTTGGAGTCAGAGTGTAAGTTCAGCGGTACCAGAGGGTACATAACTCAACAATCTGGGAGATTTGGAGTCAGAGTGTAAGTTCAGCGATACCAGAGGATAAATAACTCAACAATCTGGAAGATTTGGAGGATGTCGTTTCAGACATAATACTTCTTCAGGAACTTGCCGTTGATGAGCAACATGAGCAAGTCTCTATTTTATTTTGCGAGACGGTAAGCACCATTGGAGAATACAGCCTCGATGACAAATGGGCCATCCTACTTTGGCTAGAATTTGCCGGCAGCTTTGTGAGTCATAACCATCGGCCTCCGGACTACTAGAACGAGATCGCCCACTTGGAATGTTCATATTTTAACCTTCTTGTTAAAAGCTCCCGAGATACGCGCTTGGTACAGCTCGATTCGTTGTTGAGCTAATAGGCGTTTCACATCTAGAGCCTCCAACTCTTGTAACCGACGATGGTGATTATCATCCGTTGTCAATCGATAGGTAAGGGCAACGCAGAGGGAGGGGATTTGAGTCTCCAATGGGTGAACTGCCTCACTCCCGTATACCAAGGAGAATAGTGTGTTCCCAGTGGCCGTCCAGACTATAGTACGGTATGCCCAAAAGCATTCGCCAAGCTTCTCATTCCAGTCGCGTTTGTTGGAAGACAAGAACTTTTTGAGCAGCTTGATTATAGTTTTATTGAATGCTTCTGCCAACCCATTTGCTGCCGGATTGTACGTCGTTGAAGCAATATTCTGGATTCGATGTTTGTCGCAGAACGGATAGAAAGCGTGGCTTGCGAACTGCGGACCATTGTCGTGGATGATCCTTCGGGGTAGTCCAAAGCGATAGATGACATGATGCTTGAGGAAGCTGATCACGTTTGAAGTCTTCACTTCTGCCAGCGGAATAGCCTCCGCCCATTTAGAGAAGTAATATGTGTTTAACAGTATGAAATGGTTTCCTCTGAACGAAGGTGGAGTGATCGGACCAATGATGCCCATTCTCCATGCTTCGAATGGCCAGGATGCCACCGTCGGATGTAGAAACTCGGATGGCTGGTGGATGAAATCTGCGTGGACTTGACAGGCTTTGCACTTTCTTACATAGTCTATTGCATCTGCAACCATCGTGGGCCAGTAATAGCCCATTCGGCGAAGGCGGTCTTACAATTTTGGACCAGGATGATGGGCCCCGCAGACGCCATCGTGAGCTTCACGTATAGCTTCTTTGGCTTATGTATTTGACAGACACCGAAGCAGTAATTGTCACGACCCACATCCGGTTATCGGACGCGAGCTCGTGAGAAAGCTAACAACGTATCGAGCGGACACCAGCCCGACTCGAGTACGTATAAGCTGTCAAGGTCATGGGTATCATGTCTAATCTAAACTATATCTCAATCCACAAGAATCAAATAAAACAAGAATGAACAATTATGGGTCATGGTCTGCAGCCCATTAGCATATTGTTCGATTAGACTCCAAGAATGATATGAGTCTATAAATAAGCAGAATATATCATAGTATGGAATATGAAGCACGAGAGGATAATAAAAAAATATCACAAGCAAATACCTGTATCATACGTCGCAATCCTCTACCATCCTGTTCTGCTAACTAACTCCATGCAGTCGCTAAACCTGAAGAGATCATCAGGTCATCAAAGGAACAGCAAGATACATAAAATATGTCTATCTAACAGTTTAATCATGTAATAATATAACCAGGGTATAAACAGGAACTAGACATGAGACTGACATGTGGCTACTGACAGGTAACTATAAATATGGATACGGGATCAAGTATGCATAAATGAACTGCTGGAAGATCAATGGAATACCAACCCTCGCCCTGAATGTGGACTCGCAGGTAAGTTTTAATACAAGTCACCCTCGCCCCGTATGTGGACTCGCAGGTGTAAAGGGCAACCCTCGCCCCGTGTGTGGACTGGCAGGTTGTGGGAAAGATAAAGGAATAGCAGTTCACTCACACATACTTGAAGGCATGACTCAGTCAAGCTACAGGTGAAGACACGGTACAACTCAGTCATGACACAGGTAAGGACAACTCTAGCATGATCCATGACGTAAAACAAGCCTGGTATAACTACACTATCAAGTCATGAAACACTGATATACAAGCAAGACAATAAACTGGTAAACGCAATATCATATAAATCTGTAACAACTAAGGTAACTAAGGATAACACACTACAACAAGTGTACTATAAGCATGAAAATAAACTGTAGAGGGAGGCAAGGCATACTTGCCTGGAGGTTGCACGAAGATCCAATAATATATAGTCAACTGGTAAGCCATACAGTCCAAGTCATCACAACTGTCTCCGAAAGCTGAAACAAACATTACTAACGTTCTCAGAATAGTCAAATTAGCTAGGATTACCTGTCCTTAAGTCCAATTCTGGATACAGGGGTAAAACAATAATTTTGGGCAAAAACGATATCCGCCGTTGGACCCGCTTTGCACCGAAAATTGTGCCAGAGTCAACGGTCTCTAAAGTCATCAAACTATATGTCTACGGATCCGGTTTTCCGATACGAATCCAACCGTATGTCCAAAGTTGGATTTCGGCAGGCCGAGCACAAAATCACCCGTTGAGTCGGACCGTGGGGCCCGTAAAATGGCGGTCCGATTCAACTATCTCAGAATTGGACCAAACTTCGCATACAGGACCAGAAAAATGATACGGTCATGTTGGCACAAGTTTCGTCTCGATCTGACGAACGTGCACGAAGTAATTAGAAAATTTGCAAATGGGCCGATATGGTGAATATCGACGGATACGCATCAAATTCGTCGCACACATGCGACCAATTTGAATTTCGTCAAAGTCCACACGTCCACGAAGCCGTTACGCACCTTTCTTTACTTTCGGTTCGTGACCACATCGCCCGGTTTGGCGGAACGCATGACGTATCGAATGATTTTCTAAATTTTGAAAACAGGTTTTTGTCAAAGTTTGGGATTCGATTTCTCGGCACGTAGTCGACGAAATCAAATTTCGTAAAAAGGGATTCGAAGCCCAACAGGTTGTCTAGGACTGTCTTTAATTATATTTTTGAGAACCTTAAAATGTAGTTCAAAAACTGGTTTCCAATATGGATTTCAACTGTCATGAACGTTGTTTTTTTCGGGTTTTTCGAGTTGATTTACTGACTCGATGGGTCGATCTTGCTGGGAAGTACTTATCGGTTCATCTAGGGTGTCGTGCAGGCTCTACATGACAGGTTTTATAGTCAAAAAATATGAATTATGTACTAAGAAACGAGGCAGTGAAGGTACGTACCTACTACTGTCTTACTCTGTTTCCTGTCGTGCGCGTGTTCGCCGTTTGCGAGCGCTCCGGTACGGCCGTGGCCGGCCTGCGGCTGCGCGCGACGATGCCAGGACGGGCAGGGGTTGCCAAGTGTCTGGCATGGGAGCGCGGCTAGGGTTTCGTAAAATTTTTCCCGATCTCCCTCTCGGTTTTGATCGGCTGCAATATATACACCAAGTATATAAGGTCGAGTGTGGGGGTTTTCTCAGGCTGGAGGCTTTGGGGTTGTTTAGCTTGGTTTGCCCGGTTTGGCTGGGGAGTGTTGCGCCAGCTGTTTGGGCCTGGCCATTCTAAATGGCTGGGATTTGCTTGTTGGTTTAATTCTTAGTCATATATATAGCTACATATATTTATATATATATATATATATATATATATCTATATACATATAAAATTATATATATATCTCTACATATATACGTATATACCTATATATATATATATATATATATATATATATATATATATATATATATATATATATATATATATATATATTATATATATTTATATATATATATATACACACATGTGTACCATATCTATATACATACAAGGAAATAAATACACACAGTAATTTATACCATATATCTTATTATGATATTATATATATTTATATATATACACAACTCACATATAACCAATTAATATCTATATTTTTTTTTAACCAATTAATATCTATATATATACATATATAGATATATATATATAAGCTTATATAAAAAGTCTCTATAAAACCCAATAAATCCCCATAACTTTTATTCCTAGGGTAGGGCCTATCTATATAAATATGAACCCGTTTACTATAACATTTATTTGACAAAATAATATAACCAATAATAATAAAATATAACATTATATAATAATGCCTCAATAATATTGATAATAAAATAATAATAATAATAGTAATAACGAAATTCAATAAACATGTAATGGTGTATATACCATTACATATAGTCTAATAATCTCAAAAATGTACAAGGATAACTAAGGAAGATATTTATCCTATTTTTAAGATAAAATATCCAATAAAATATTTAATAAATGAATAACTCCCATTTATACAATCTTCTGCTAAAACATTAACTAATACAACTATACATATACCCAATACATATCTACACGGACGTCTCTGGATGCACCTACCCGACTACGTAGGCTTAGGCTCGGTTCGGGTGCAGTCCGAACTAAATTGAAACAACC
This sequence comes from Iris pallida, assembly GCA_029216955.1. Lineage (NCBI taxonomy): Eukaryota > Viridiplantae > Streptophyta > Magnoliopsida > Asparagales > Iridaceae > Iris > Iris pallida. Next base: position 1,957,545 of record JANAVB010007597.1, read on the forward strand.
GGGTCACCTAAAAGTCAATTAATATTAATAATAAATAATTAAATTATTTATAGTGGTCATGTCGCAACTTGGACTGGTTTTCCTAGTTAGGACACTCCTATGGTTCGGCCTTCCCTACCATGGCTAAAACACTAGCCAAGGCACACCGCTGCACTACCTGTGCCACGATTTCTAATCATCGGGTACTTCAAAACTCAACCATGGCTAACGTCATCTACTGTACTAATAATTATTTATAAAAAATCTAAAAATCACTTTTTAAATCAAATAAATAAATAAATAAAAATATTTCAAAAAAATCTGGGAAGGGAAGCTACAAATCTACCCACCTTAAAATAATTTCGTCCTCGAAATTCTAATTTATGACCATGTCTTAAAATCAAAGTCTACGATTACCTTAATCTCCTCAAATTTAATTTCTCAAAAATATTTTATGGTCTTCTCTAGTCATTTGGTATTTACGAAATCTCGAGGACTTCTACCCACCTTAGGTCACACTACTCCTCAAAATTACGGTCACTAAAATCATATAATCCTCTAACCAGTTGCTAACAATTCTACCAACAGATATCTAGGGTGTATGGCATCTATAATCCTCATATCTATAAACAACCAAACATTCAATAGTCAAGCAATATTATACTATAATTTAAAAATTCCTAATGAATCCTAGACAGCATGATCGTTCGTCACTCCGGAATAGGAAGGGACGAGAATCAATGGTACGAAAAATAAGAAAGTATAATCGAGAGCAAATATGGAGTTTTCAAGGACGTAGAGAATTTCTAGGAAAATTTTTAAGACAGAGTGGAATGAGATTTCTAAGGGTTAGTCATTGTCGCAGGCTCGTACCAGTACAGTTACGTAACCGATACGATATGCTCAGACCTGCATGGGCTACCACAAAAACTTGTCACGATCCACACCCAGTTTTTGGACGCGAGCTCGTGAGCAAGCCAGCGACGTATCGAACGGACTCCAGTCTGACTCGAGTACGTATAAGCTGTCAATGTCATGGGTATCATGTCTAATCTAAACTATATCTCAATCCACAAGAATCAAATAAAACAAGAATGAACAATTATGGGTCATGATCTGCAACCCATTAGCATATTGTTCGATTAGACTCTAAGAATGATATGAGTCTATAAATAAGCAGAATATATCATAGTATAGAATATGAAGCACGAGAGGATAATAAAGAAATATCACAAGCAAATACCTGTATCATATGTCGTAATCCTCTACCATCCTGCTCTGCTAACTAACTCCATGCAGTCACTAAACCTGAAGAGATCATCAGGTCCTCAGAGGACTAGCAAGATACATAAAATATGCCTATGTAACAGTTTAATCATACAATAATATAACCAAGGTATAAACAGGAACTAGACATGAGATTGACATGTGGCTACTGACAGGTAACTATAAACACGGATACGGGATCAAGTATGCATAAATGAACTGCTGGAAGATCAATGGAATACCAACCCTCGCCCCGAATGTGGACTCGCAGGTCAGTTTCAAGACAAGTCACCCTCGCCCCGTATGTGAACTCACAGGTTTAAAGGACAACACTCGCCCCGTGCATGGACTCGCAGGTTGTGGAAAAGACAAAGGAATAGCAGTTCACTCACACATACTTGCAGACACTACTCAGTCAAGATACAGGTGAAGACACGGTACAACTCAGTCATGACACAGGTAAGGACAACTCTAGCATGATCCACGACGTAAAATAAGCCTGGTATAACTACACCATCAAATCATGAAACACTGATATACAAGCAAGACAATAAACTGGTAAACGGAGTATCATATAAATTTGTAACAACTAAGGTAACTAAGGATAACACACTACAATAGGTGTACTATAAGCATGAAAATAAACTATAGAGGGAGGCAAGGTATACTTGCCTGGAGGTTGCACGAAGATCCAATAATACATAGTCAACTGGTAAGCCATACAGTCCAAGTCATCACAATTGTCTCCGAAACCTGAAACAAACATTACTAACGTTCTCAGAATAGTCAAATTAGCTAGGATTGCATGTCCTTAAGTCCAATTCTGGATACAGGGGCAAAACGGTAATTTTGGGCAAAAATGATGTCAGCCGTTGGACCCGCTATGCACCAAAAATTGTGCCAGAGTCAATGGTCTCTAAAGTAGTCAAACTATATGTCTACGGATCTGGTTTTCCGATACGAACCCAACCGTATGTCCAAAGTTGGATTCCGGCAGGCCGTGCACAAAATCACCCATTGAGTCGGACCGTGAGGCCCACAAAATGGCGGTCCGATTCAACTGTCTCAGAATTGGACCAAACTTGGCATACAGGACCAAAAAAATGATACGGTCCTGTTGGCACAAGTTTTGTCTCGATCTGACGAACACGCACGAAGTAATTAGAAAATTTGCAAAGGGTCGATACGGTGAATTTTGATGGATACGCATCAAATTCGTCGCGTACACGCGACCAATTTGAATTCCGTCAAGCCCACACATCCACGAAGCCGTTACGCACCTTTCGATGCTTTCGGTTCGTGACCACGTCGCCCGGTTTGGTGGGACGCACGTCGTATCGAATGATTTTCTAAATTTTGAAAACAGATTTTTGTCAAAGTTTGGGATTCGATTTCTCGACACGTAGTCGACGAAATCAAATACCGTAAAAAGGGATTCGAAGCCCTACAGGTTGTCTAGGACTGTCTTTAATTATATTTTTGAAAACCTTAATATATAGTTCAAAAACTGGCTTCCATGGATGATTGGACTGTTTTTCAACTGTCAGGAACGTTGTTTTTTTGGGTTTTTCGAGTTGATTTACTGACTCGATGGGTCGATCTTACTGGGAAGTACTTTTTGGTTCATCTAGGGTATCATGCAGGCTCTACATGATAGGTTTTATAGTCGAAAAATTTGAACTATGTACTAAGAAACGAGGCGGTGAAGGTACGTACCTGCTGTTGTCGTACTCTGTTTCCTGTCATGCGTGTGTCCGCCGTTTGCGAGCGCTCTGGCGCGGCCGTGGCCGGGCTGCGGCTGCGCACGGTGGTGCCAGGATAGGGAAGGGGTCGCCAAGTGTCTGGCATGGGAGCTCGGCTAGGGTTTCGTAAAATTGTTCCCGATCTCCCTCTCGGTTTCGATCGGCTGCAATATATACACCAAGTATATAAGGTCGGGTGTGGGGGTTTTCTTAGGCTGGGGGCTTTGGGGTTGTTTAGCTGGGATTTGCTTGTTGGCTGGGGTGTGTTCGGCCGGCTGTTTGGGCCTGGCCATTCTAAATGGCTGGGATTTGCTTGTTGGTTTAATTCTTAGTCATATATATATATATATATATATATATATATATATATATATATATATATATATATATATATATATATATATATATATATATATATTTTTTTTTTTTTTTTTTTTTTTGTATATATATATATATATATATATATATATATATATATATATATGTATATATATATATATATACATATATATATATATATATATATATATATATGTATATAGATATATATATATATATATATATATATATATATATATATATATATATATATATATATATATATTTATACATATTTATATATATATATATCTATATACATATAAAATTATATATATATCTCTACACACACACACATATATATATATATATATATATATATATATATATATATATATATATATATATATACAATTATATATTTTTATATACAATTATATATTTTTATATACAATTATTATATATATATATATATATATATATATATATATATATATATATATATATATATATATATATATATACAATTATATATACACATGTATACCATATCTATATACATACAAGGAAATAAATACACACAGTAATTTATACCATATATCTTATTATGATATTATATATATTTATATATATACACAACTCACGTATAACCAATTAATATCTATATATTTTTTATATAGATATATATAAGCTTATATAAAAAATCTCTATAAAACCCAATAAATTCCCATAACTTTTATTCCTAGGGTAGGGCCTATCAATATAAATATGAACCCGTTTACTATAACATTTATTTGACAAAATAATATAACCAATAATAATAAAATATAATATTATATAATAATACCTCAATAACATTGATAAAAATAATAATAATAATAATAATAGTAATAACGAAATTCAATAAACCTGTAATGGTGTATATACCATTACATATAGTCTAATAATCTCAAAAATGTACAAGGATAACTAAGGAAGGTATTTATCCTATTTTTAAGATAAAATATCCTATAAAATATTTAATAAATGAATAACTCCCATTTACACAATCTCCTGCTAAAACATTAACTAATACAACTATACATATACCCAATACATATCTACACGGACGTCTCTGGATGCACCTACCCGACTACGTAGGCTTAGGCTCGGTTCGGTTGCAGTCCGAACTAAATTGGTACAACCGGGTCACCTAAAAGTCAATTAATATTAATAATAAATAATTAAATTATTTATAGTGGTCATATCGCAACTTGGTCTGGTTTTCCTAGTTAGGACACTCATATGGTTCGGCCTTCCCTACCATGGCTAAAATACTAGCCAAGGCACACCGCTGCACTACCTGTGCCACGATTTCTAATCATCGGGTACTTCAAAACTCAACCATGGCTAACGTCATCTACCGTACTAATAATTATTTATAAAAATCTAAAAATCACTATTTAAATCAAATAAATAAATAAATAAAAATATTTCAAAAAAAATTTGGGAAGGGAAGCTACAATAATCCATCGTATGATCGTCGATACAGCATTTTCGTCTCTGTATCGTAGAAGAATCTGAGGGAACGTCTTCTGATAGAAGTAGGCTTCTTTTGGATTCTCGGGCATGATGCCATAGAATGCGAAGTCAATGAATAGATGTCTCCAGTCTGGTGCTTCGTCGACTGTCAGAGCGGACAAACTCTCAACATATTGAACATTGTTCTTGGGATAGACCAATTCGTGGCCTATTGCGTCCACCAAATAATGAGTATATTTTGGGACTGCTAGGGAAGCGGCAAGACCTGCTAGGCATCGGCTTCGATATTTTGGAGTCTGGGAACATGTTCTATGAAGAACCCTTCAAATGACAAAATGATGTTAATCACTATTTGGTGATAGGGGATCATATCTTCATTGCAAACTTCATATGAACCCCGAATTTGATTGACGATTAACTGCGAATCGCCGTATGCTTCAAGATACTCTACCCCCAGCTCCTTCGTAAGTAGGAGGCCAATGACCAAAGCATTGTACTCGGCCACGTTGTTTGAATAGGGCTCCGTGAGGGAGTAAGCTCGATTGATCACCAGTCTGAAAGAAGAAATCAGCACCACTCCGGCTACAGCGGCGATGCTACCCTTAGGCCCAGTTCTGGAAGTGCCGTCGAAGAACATTCGCCATACGACATCATGAGAGACCACATTTGAATTGGTGACCTCATCAGGAATCTTTTCGTCTATTCTGGTTGATTTCGAACCTGGATGAGCTGCTAAAAAGTCTGCCAGAGCTTGACCTTTAACAGCCTGTTGTGGGATAAAGATCATGTGGTAGGAAGACAATAGTATCGCCCAGGTAGCAAGGTGGGAGCTGAGTACACCTGGCTTGGTCATGAGGACCCTGAGGGGTTAACTCTTGATTTGACATGGATGGTTATCCCGTTACGTAGTGTCGCTTCTTCTGAATGGCGAACACCAGAGCAAGGCACTCCTTCTCTACGACAGTAGTTTCGATGCTCATGCCCCATCATCATTCGGCTGAGGTAATATATGGCTTGCTTGTGGCCTACATCATTGTTTTGTGCTAGTAGAGCACCGAGAGAATGCTCTATAGTTCGCACATAAAGCAAGAATGGCCTTCCAGCAACTGGGGCCACCAGGACTGGAGGGTTCGATAGGTATTATTTGATGTTGTCGAAGGCGCGCTGGCACTCTTCATCCCATACGAAGGAGACGTCTTTCTTCATGAGATACGTGAAGGGTTGACATCATCCGGAGAGGTTAGAGATAAACCTCCTGATATAAGCTAGCCTCCCTTGAAGGCCTCAGAGTTCACGGAGATTTCTTGGGGGACCCATCTCCATAATTGCCTTGGTCTTCTCAGGGTCGACATGGATACCCTGGAAGGTAACAATGAAACCCAAGAACTTCCCGTTGGATACGCCTAAGAAGGACTTCGTGGGATTCATCTTCAAATTGTGTGCCCGCATTTGGTCGAATACTGTCTTCAGATCATGCAGATGATCTTCTTTAGAGCAGCTCTTGACGGCGATGTCGTTGACATAACACTCCACTCTCTTACGTAAAGATCTCTGAAGATGAAGCTCATGGCTCGTTGATAGGTGGCACCAGCATTCTTTAAACCAAATGGCATGACTGTGTAGCAGTATGTGCCAATCGGTGTTCGGAATGATGTATGTCTTTTGTCGTCAGGGAACATCTTGATTTGATTGTACCCTGAGAAGCCATCCATGAATGACATGCGCTCGAAGCCGCAGGTGTTGTCAATCATTATATCTGTAATAGGAAGGGGAAACTCATCCTTAGGACATGCTTCGTTCAGATTCCGAAAGTCAATACAAATTCGGATCTTTCCATTCTTTTTTAGGACCGATACTATGTTGGCTACCCAGTCTGGATGTTGTTCCTCGCGAATGAATCCATTGGCTATCAGTTTGTTAACCTCGGCCTCGATGGAGTTTATGATTTCTAGGCGAAACCGTCGTTGCTGCTGCTTGATCGGCTTTGCGTCCGGACGAATGTTGAGTTTGTGAAGTGCAACCTTGGGGTTTAGCCCTGGCATGTCTTTATAGCTCCAGGCGAATGCGTCGATATATTCTCTGACGAGTTGCAGTAGTGATTCTCGCTCTTCGTCGGTTAGACTTTTGCTAACGAAGATTGGTTTTGGAGAGGACTCATCGCCGAGGTCAACTTGCACGACCTCATCTTCAGTGGGAGGCTCTCTTTGTTCGAACCGCTTCTCCTATTGTGCGTCTAGCTGTTGGGCCCACAGTTCTAACTCAAGAATTTCAGGATTGTCTTCATCTTCTTCATAGGCGTCGGCGAATGCCATATTGACAGACAAGACTTGCGTGAATACGTCCCCGATGCTGACATCCGAATCAGAAGTTGGTGATCCGGTTGAGTGTGAATGCCAGTCGCATTCCTCATCTGAGTTTTCAGGGGTCATTATAGGTGTAACATAACCTAGCCCACATCTGGTCTTGTTGTAGTAATCCCAGTGGTTTCCCAGCCGGGACCGACAACTGTAAGGGTAGCCGCCGTCCAGTGCCGTAGTTCAAGCCTGGTGTAGTTTCCAGATCATACCCCTATTTTTGCATGAGGTATTTGGATCGAAAACTATATAGATAAAGGGGCAGTCTTCCGGTGTCGGATTCGAGATCAACTTCTTCTACCCTGAAGGGTTGTGGATCATTCTTTCGGCCGAAGATGATTGGATGGTCCTCTCCTTCGACTATGAAGCAGACGTCTTCCCCGGGAGTAAGTTGGTTCGCGGTGTAAACATTTGTCACCTGTGTGTAAGTGGGTACCTATACCGTGTTCTATGGCATACATTGTACAAAGCTTATTAAGCTCGAGGTAGTTCAAAGATGGCCCTTTATTGACGAAGTAAGGTATCTTTTCCAATAGAATTACATCATCTGCAGATGAAACATCAGTGTGAGCAGCCATATACTTGGCCAGTTCTGACTCTTCTTCGGCCATCCCCTGTGTCAATAAAGACTGGAAGGATGACTTGGGCAGCTTAATCATCAGCGATTCCATTGGTAGAGCAGAACGTGGAGTCGTTGGCGTACTAGCGACCCCAGTTTGGTGCTCGGTGCTGGACGGAGAGTAGTTGGCTGGCTAGCAGTCCCCGGCTTAGCGTTCGTCTGCCGATTCATTCTGGAAAGACGAATCATCATCGGCTTGACAGAGGGATTGAACTCCTCTGTCTGTTGCTGTCTAGCTCTAGGCAACTTGATTATTAGTGGCTCTGTCATGGGTCTTGGCGTTTGGTCAGACCTTGGCAGTCGGATTATCATCTGCCCTTCCTGTGCGGAGAGGCTGATTGCATCCTTACGTAGAGTGGCTGTAAGGGGTACAGTTCTGCCAAGTTTGTGGGCTTGGAGGTGGATCGTCGGAGGTTCTTCCGCTCCCGTTGTCGCCTCAGTTTGAGCTTGAGTATCTCCTTCGACAAGGTGCCTTTTCAACTTCTCACATAAGTATGAGTCTGAGTAGTAGGATTCGACCCCTTTAAAGGGATCGATATCGGTAAATTCTGTCCTCACGAAGCCGTGCTTGTCGACGTACTTGAAGCACTGGTACTGTATCGAAGACACGATCATGTAATCGTGTATCTAAGGACGTCCCAAGAGAATATTGTAGGAAGTGTCTGCATCTATGACATAAAAGGTTACTTCCGATTAAAGATCGCCGATTTAGCATTTCAGACGAATCTTCCCGATCGGATAGCTTCTGCCTGAATTGAAACCGCTGATGGCAGTACTTGTCGACGTCAGGTGATGCATTGGGATGCGCAGGTGGTGCAGTAGGCTCTTCGGGATGATGCTTATGGAAGAACCGGGATCAATATGCATCCGATCCATCTTGATATCGCCAACGTATCCAGTATAATACAGAGGGCGATCGTGCAGGTTGGTCTTGATAAGCATATCCTGCAGAGTGAAGACAATGTTGGGTATTGCACCTGTGCAAGCGCTGTCTTGAAGATCTGCAGGCGAGCTCTCCCCGGTGAGGTTGGACTGAGCCAGATATACGTCGGCATTCTGGAGTGCCTCGCTCAATACGATGCGAACATCTTTAGAGAGCCTCAGGAGCTCGTATAGTAATAATTTGGCCGGTGTGTTGGCCAATTGTGCCAAGATGTCAAAGTTGTAGGGCCTCTCCAACCCATGAGGCTCCTCTTTTCAGAGTGGTTTGTCAAAGCGAGTCTCCTTCGGCCTAGGCTTGTCGGTCGTCGGAGGCTAAGAAGGTCCTGGGGCATCAGCAGTAGCCGGTTGATGATCTTCCGCCGAGTTACCCGGGATAGGTTGGGATTGTGCACCCGACCGGGTGACGATGGTTGTAGCTTCTTCGACTTCTACCGAGATTATGCGGCAGGATTTGACTTTCCTACTCTTTTTCTTGCTAGTGTAGGACGGTACGGACAGAGTCATTTCAGGTACCATTAGGTACCAGGTCTGGATGGACCCACATGACCTCCCCTCGTGATGTGGTGAGAGGTACTAGACCAACGGCCTGGTTTCGGGGAGGTGGAAGGTTAGCGACCTTCATCTTTGTCCCTGGGGACAGGTACTACTCCATCTTGAGTCTTTGTCGGAGGGAAGCTGCCAAACTGTACTGACACCATGTTAGCTGCCACGGTCACTTCTTCGAAATCAATAGCCAGGGCCTTAGAATCGATGAGATGATGGATGTATCGCTTCAATGGGAAGCAATCTTGTGTAGCATGGTGGACATAGCGATGGTAGTGACAGTACTTAGGGCTCTCCATTTCTACCGGCCGAGGTTCCCGTCTTGGTGGGGGGAGCTGAATTCTACCCTCTTGTATGAGCTTGTCCAAGATGGGTTTGACATGGCTTTTCTCGAAGGAAAAGGTTATCTGAGGCCACTACTTTTCTGTCGACTTTGGTTCAGGCTTCTGGGCTGTGTCGGCCACCATAGCCTGCTTACCCTTATTGTCTCGGTTGTTGGAGGAATTACCGTCGTTGTTGTTGTTGGCATTCGGGCGTTTACCCTTGTCTTCTCCTTCCGAGATGTGCAACCCCAGTTGGCGGGCTTTCTTCAACTTGTCTTCTGCGCCAGTGGCGTTGATGATGAAAGTCTTCCAGTCCTTAAACTGACTTTTGCCCATCCAGAGGCTGACTGTGGGAAGCAGCCTCTTTTGGCAAATTTTAATTAAGGAGGAATCAGGGTTGCCTGAGGACAATTTCATCGCGGTTTGGCGGAACCGCTCAATGTAGTTCCTCGTCAGCAACTTCTCCCCTTGAACAACGTCCATGAGGGTGGACATTGTCACATCTTGTCCTACCTCTTAGAACCTTTCAAGGAACATGTTTTTGAAGCCGACGAAGGAATGGATGCAGTTGTCTGGCATATTACGGTACCAGTCGAAGGGGGACCCCTTCCAATGCTCCAATGAACAACAGCGTAATGATGGCGTCGTCATGAGGCAGATGGTCGGTTGTGACTTCGAAGTAGGTGATGTACCTGCTTGCAGATGTCTTTCCATCATACGGATTGATGTTGAATGGTTTATATCTTGGTGGGAAGGGAACATCTCTCCATGCAGCAGGATATGGTTGTCGTATATTGAGGTCCTGGCAGGTTTCTCGGGCGTAGAATATGGTACGGAGCTCCTGGACCTCTCGTCTTGCCTCTCTGGCTTCGTCTACAGCGGTAGAAGCCGATATTGTAGGAGGGTTGTCACCCGGTGTTGAGTTTGAGTCTGTATTGGCCGCGGGACCCAAGCTTGTCTGGCCAGGCGTACTTCCTTGCAGAGTTGGTAGGGCCGCTTTGATTTCGTCCATGGATTTGACCAAGGAATAGAGTATGGCCTCCAGGGTATCGATGCATTGGCGATCACTGGGACCGTCTTGGTTATTGTTTGTCATGAACACCGTCCTCACATGAGGAAAGATGGAAGGAACGGTGGAGGACGTGCCCTCTGAATCATACCCTTGTACAGAGAAATCGTCAGGGTATGTGGGAATGTTCTCCTCTGGTTCGGACTCAGAAGGAGTGGTACCCCCAGCTTCAGAGCTTGTCTCGTCCTGAGAGTTGTGGACGTCCTCGGGACGTCGAAACTTGCTGCATCTGTTGGAGGAACTGTTTCCTCTGGATTATCTTCTTGGAAAACCGGATTATCGTAGATGTTAGGAGGAGTGCTACCCCCGGCTCCAGCGTCTCCCAGAGATGTGGACGACGAATCTCTAAGTGTGGGAGATTTTGTTTTTGAGCGGGTACCTTGAAAAACTCCTCCAGTGGTGGTTGTGGACGACCGCTTGGACGTGAGTTTCTTGGTCATGCCGGTTGAGATTTTCGGACTGGAGACATTTATTTTCTTCCCTCTTCCGCTGCCAGGGATCCTCAGAGCAGAATTGCAGGAGGCGACGAGAAGTGCCTCGTCTTCTGAGCTTGGGTGTTGCAGTCGTTGGAAGATGGACCGTCGGTCTTCTTGTACTGCCGCGTTGTTACAGCAGCAGTTGACAATGACTTGGGTGCTGTGATATCCATGGAAGGACTCTCTACACACCGAAGCTTCTTCTCTTTCTTTGCGCTTGTGAAGGATCACGTCACGCAAATCAGGTACGTCCCGGGCAACTGAGTGTGTTGGCACCATGTTTGCTCCCTGATTGTTGGAAGACTCTTGGAAACCACTCTGTCCGTTTACCGCTGGGGGCTGGACCCGAGTAGATTGGTACAACTTTCCATCGGAGGCCCGCATAACAGTAAGCGGAGCGCTCCGATGGTCAGAGGTCGGGACAGGTGACTGAGCTCGCCTAGCCCGTGCTGTCCTAGACTTCTTCACTCTAGCACCCGAGGGTGTATAGTAGGAAGAGTCCAAATGGTGCCGCACAGAGTCTGGCATATTTTTTTGGGAGCATCTGGAGTCAGGACCGCATGAGAGGCGGTCAAAGACTGAACCCGAGCCGCATGGAGCATTCCTGCGGTTGGCATTTGTGGCCGCATAGGAATTCATGCGGCTGGATCTGTTGACCACATTAGCATTCATGCGGCTAGATCTGTTGGCCACATCAGCATTCATGCGGCTGGATCCGTTAGCCACATCAGCATTCATACGGTTGGATCCGTTGGCCATATCAGCATTCATACGGCTGGATCCGTTAGCCACATCAGCATTCATGCGACTGGATTTAGTGGCCGCATGAGTCTTCATGCGGCTGGCATTGTTGGTCGTATGAGCCTTCTTCATGCGGTTGGCACCTCTATGCGGCTTTCCGCACAGAATTCCTCCTTGTTCCCGCAAGTCCAGCATCATAGTGCTTTCCTCTGCCGGACTCGGGAACGACAGAGTTCTCTGTGGCTTGAAGTAGGGCCGCATGCGAATCTCCGCCGTCCTGGGCCGGAGAGAACACTTCGTCCAGAGCCTGGAAAGGAGCAAATAATTTGGGCCTCCACTCCCTGCGGACCTTCTTCGTGCGGGTTCGCTTCTGGACCGGGACAGAGATCCCGTCGGAGAGCATTTCTTCAAACGCCTGCTGGTCGAAGCGGACAACCAACATCTGTTGCGTGGAGCCGAGCTTGGCGGCGTCCGATTGCATTACCAACTTCTCAGCCATGGGGAAGTTAGTCCCTAGCAGAGTCGCCATCGTGTTTGCCATTGATTATAAAAGAACAGAACAGTTTTATTGCAGGACTGGTCTTTTACTTCACAATACAAACTCGCTCGTACAAAAGAGAGCCTAGGACCAAAACCTAGGAAAAGTAATATAAATTATAATTGTTTATTTTTGATTCTGGAGGGTGACGGTAGAGGCTCGGAAGAGTGACGGCAACTCTGCCTTACTCCTTAGACGATCGGACGTAGCCTTGGCTCTGATGAAGAAATGCTCTCGAGATGTGTGGAAAGATTTTTCTATGCGCCGCCGCTCTCTCTGTGCGTATCTCTCTCTCTTTACAAGGGAATGGCACCTTGCTATTTATAGGAGTGGGATGTGATAAGTAGGGTTTGCAATGATTGCTCCTTGAAAAGTGGGCGGTTAGGGATTGGTTACGATTTGCCTTGATCTTGTTTGTTGGAAATTAATCTGGGCCGTTAATGCTGATTGTAATAAATCTGGACAGTTAATGTTGATTGCACCAAATCTGCATGAGAAGTTAATGTTGATTACAATAAATCTGCATCATGATGATTGGTGGATATCGGCAAATTCCGAGCAGATAAATCTTGGTTAATCTCCTGCCACGGGTCCCAACTGCCTGTTATGTTGATTGCCATAAATCTAGATTGTTAGGATTTGATCAACTCCTGCCACGTGTCCCAATTGCTGCGAGCCGCGTAGAGCACTGTCATCGTTGAGCCGCATGAGTATGGCCTTTAACCGAGCCATATAAAAGTCCTTACAACTGAGCTGCATGGAAATCCTTTAATCTGAGTTGTATGGAAGTCCTTACGACTGAGCCGCATGAAGGTGGCAACCGCATGAGGGTGGCAGCCGCATGAAGGTGGCAGCCACATGAGGGTGGCAGCCGCATGGAGATGGCAGCCGCATGAAGGTGGCAGCCGCATGAGAGTGGTAGCCGTATTAAAGTAGGTAGCCGCATAGTAAGCTTCGAAATTGGTGGATCGTGCTAGCTATAAAGATTTTCTTCGTTTTCCTAGGAGCGTGCCATTATGTCAGAATCATCATTACAACTTTATGTCAGAGATGTCAATTCACCTTTATGTCAGAGCTGCTGTGTTGCGTCAGAGCATTAAATGAGGCCGCTGCTTGATGGCCAGCTGTAGAGGTAAACCGCATAGGGCCACGTGGCTTTTGCCCGAGCCATATGGAGCTATTGGGGATTTCTGAGCCGCATGAAGCTCTGAAAGATTTTTGAGCCGCATGAAGCTCTAAAGGACTTTTGAGCCGCATGAAGCTCTACGAGATTCTTTGAACCGTATGAGACTCCCTCTGTTTTGAGCCGTATGGACTTTCCTGTTCTTTTCCATGCTTCTACATAGTTATTTAGACTTCTGTGATATCTTATCGTGCTTAGACTGTGATTGAGTATTACTATATCTTTATACTTGTCCTCCATTCAGAGTTGTGATCTATGATAGGTAAATTATATATCCTTATGTGAGTTGTTAGTTAGTGACTTAGAACAGCATTCTGCCACCGATTCTTCGGCATAGACTGGGCGCTGTTACGCACTCTTTCCCCTATACGTGGTACGGGTCGTGACACTCGTGCTGCCTTAGACTTCTTCGTACTAGCCCATAAAGGCGCGTAGTACTCATAATCCAATTCATCCTCACCATGACAATGAGTGATTCTGTCGAAGACAGATGTGTTCTCCTGCGCATCAGAGCTCATGTGCGGGTGGCTGGGTGTGCCCTTGTTCTGTCGGCGTATCTTCTTCGACTGGGAAGAAGAAGGTTGGGAGCTGCAGTCAACGACGTGCTTCCCTAGCAGATGCGCTGTACCAGTGGCAATATTTTGTTTGCTGAGAAAGTCAGCAGGAAGGGAGGGCTGCGGTGGCGCATTCCCTTCAGTGGTGGTGCCCGGCGTATCACTTTTGCGTACCCAGACTTGGCAGGACTTCTTCGATTTTGGCAGCCGCTTCGAAAGACTCGCACTGCCTTCAGAGATGAACTCCTCATATGCTTGTTGATCGAGGTGTACCACAAGCATCATATAGGAGGAGCCGAGCTTATTGTCGTCAGACTGCGACACAACCTTCTTATTGGAAGAGAAAGTAGTCCCCAACAGAGTCGCCAGCTTATTTGCTATTAAAATAAGTTGTTTGAAAGTAAACTTTGTATTTAATTACAACAATAACAGAGTACAATGTAGGATTTAGATGTAATCCTAGGAGTATACTTTTGTTTTTATTTGGGAACCGTAGCGATGGAGCGAGTGGTAATTCTTTGACTCCGTTGACGATTTGACGACGATCTCGAACTCTCTGAAGGTCTGGGTTGCTCCGCAGCGATCACTGACTTGAAGAGGATTGGAACTCTTGTAAGTGCTCTGGATGCTGAAGTGGTTGAAAAAATGTTCAATAAGTTGGACTTCGAGCTTGGAGAGTGGGCTTAAAATAGAGGAATGATCCTTCTATTTATAGACAATAGAATAATATGCTTGTGCGCACCTATATGATATGCGCCTGGAGATCCTGCACACAGGGTCGCCCCGTGGCTGACTTCATTGGGCGCATGGACGATGTGCCAGAGAGCTGGAGCTGAATCTGTTTGAACTGCACTGTTGAGCTGCGGAGGAGCTGATATGTGGTAGTTGTAGAGATTCGGTTGTCGCTGAGATCTTTGGTGGTTAGCACCCATTCGTAGGCAGAACTGAGTCAATGACACGTGGCACGTGTTCATGGCTCAAAGATCTTGGATTTGGGGCGATGATCTGTTAAGATGCGCGTAGGATCTGGCATCAAAGAAGACTTGGTCCATAAATTTTAGGGGACAAAACAAGTCTGGGCGCATGGCTTTCGAGGCGCACACTGAGCTTTGGTCGCATAGTTGCGCTAGCGCATGCGAGTGATTAGTCGACCACGTGGCGGGCACAGCTGTAACCGACAAAAATGAGTAATGATGAGGCTAACATTGGCGGCTCTTCGTTCTCTGTAAAAGCTGTCAACTGCTCAGTCTCGAGACATGTGCTGCCGACTTTGTCACATAGTATTAAATGTTTGATGGGTGACGAGTTTAAGTGGGTGCATTTGTCCATTCGTCACTAGCTGCATCGACATGGGGCCCATGATGCTGTGGAGCGCATCCGCTATATGGCGCATCTCCTTTGGTCAGCTTTGTCGAGTCTTTCGAGATTTGAATTGATGATTCTTTGACATAGCTGAATTTGAGGTGGCAGATTCATTACCATTAATGCAAGTTCATTGTACTGACTTCGGGAAAATTGCCACTTGGCGCAAGGGTTTGATTTGCCCTGACCTATAAATAGCAGCGGTGAGAGAGAGTTTGCTCGTATTTCACACAACTTCTTGATGAAGATGAATTCGACTGACCCTCCTCATTGGCAAGACGTTGCAATGTGGGTTATGGATCTCTTGTTTGAAGAAGATTGAGATGCGCTGGGAGAGCTATGGACATAACAGCTTATATTCGAACCCATTGTCGGCAGTGTTCTTCTACAAGATAGCATTGGATGCCTGTTACATCAAAAGATCGGGGTCGTCGTGCCCCGAATTCCGTTATGCTGTAAGAGTCACCGAGTTTGGATTGATTGTCAACCTGCGTTCTTCTCAATAAGTGATTCATTATCCGAAGCACTCGTGCGTTTGACAAAAAAGTGATTCGCTCTGACGAGGAGGAGTGATGCGCCTACGCAGAGACGTCAGAGTAATGCGCCTAGCCGAGACGTCAAAGTGATTCGTATAGCTGTAGTTTAGGCTTTTTCTTTGTAGTAGACTTTTGTTGTAACAAAGAGTTTGGACATGTAATAGACTTTTTATATGGAATAAAAAATCAATCTTTATGTGCCTCTTCTACTTGCTATCTTCTGAATGATGTGCCAACTTTCTGTCTTTGAATTCTTTGGCACATGATGTGTTGGGGCGCTTAGGAGTTCTGACCTTTAGATGCCCCTGAAATTCTATGCTTCTACAACCCCGACCTGGAAAATCGCTCGTCCTCGTATCGATTTACCCGAATCATCGTCCTTGTTGGGGTATGATGTCGTACGAGTCTAGAGTTATACTCATACAAGGCAAGATGACAAGTTCTCAAATGGTTATCATTGATATTATTATTTAGCAGTAGAAGAAACAGAGTATACGAAATAATTCTCTTTATTCAATAAATGAATTAAGGTTACTAAGACTTTCAATAGTCCAACTAAATTTGCCAGATTGGCTACAACACTCTTGCCCACAAAGGATTTTACTATTCCATACATCATGTCTTCTATATCTCGGTCACATCATCATGTTGCAAGTCCTGAGCGTCAATGCGGTCGCACGCCTCAATACGCTATGACATTCCATGCCTCAGTACGTTCAAGCGAAGCTCCACCGTGAGCAGATCATTCCCTGAACCTGCAAGCAATCTGGTCGGAGATCAGTACAAATTCTCTCGTATACTGATCAAAGACCCACTTTTCTAAAACCGACATTAAGTTGATATATTGAATCATGCAACATACAATTTAGTGATCTTTCTATCCTTGCCTTAGGATCAGTTCATGGCATATTCGAAAGCAATAAAATAGGTTATCATGGCAAGCATGTTATTTGATTTGCAAAAGCAAGCAGGCAACCAATAGCACTCTCGTGTTGTTTCGTGACTTCTTACCAACATCGACATACTCGCCTTTGCACCGACGCAAGGTAAATATACCTCATTCCTTCCCTGTCATGTTATAAGTGCTCTGAGCAGGATCTCTATGTTACTGTACTTTCGGCCTACCGTTCTTTAACTATATGACGGTCGTTGGCGTATCTGCACAAGAATGGACTAACTTTTTTTTTCAAATTGGGTAGCCCGGCGCTGTAACGACCCGCTCCGCCCTAGCGGAACGCCGACTCAAACGGTGCAAGTGCAACTACTCGAACCCCATCTTGCTCGGCGAAATGACTCGCTTAAGGCAAAGGCAATGGACTTGGTCCTTCAGGAGAATCCAGACTTAGACTTTCAAAGGCACGCTCGGGGTCTCGGTCGGCCGATACGATAATCGCTAAGGTGGGTGGCTCCGATGAACCTGTCTTTGCTTAGCCTAGACATATAATAATACGGACACTATTACTAGAATCGCTAGGCGATCACACCGTGCATGCTAACAAAATGACCCAATGCACCTAGCTAAAGGAATAATCCCATCTTATATGCTTGTATAGAACATGGAAGAGAACTTGGAAAATATGCGAACTTTTGTACCGCACTTCACGTTCGTGCAAACGCACAAGTTACTTTTCGAGTAGATTTACTTATGCGTTCAACTATGAACGAGATGCTTGTCACTTAGAATCGTACCACAACTTGAGAGACAAAACAATGAATGGTTCACTAAAATGAAGCAGGAAGACTATCGACATAGTCGTTCTGAGTAGAGTATAGAAACTTTGAAATGCTTCGGGACCGATGGATCGCCAAGGTGGTTCCCGCATAGGGAGTTGCATAATGTATGAATGAACGAATAAACAAATAAATGAATGAATAAATCAACGAATGAATGAATGAATACGTGAATGAATCAATGAACGAATGAACAAGTGAAAGAAAGAAAAGAATGAATGAATGAAAGATAAGAAATAAAAGAATGGTTAGCGACAGGTATGACGGGGACGTGCAACGGGGTTCGCTACCCGTGCTATACGGCCGCCACCGCCAACCTAGTTGATAACGCATTATGGCTCACAGACAACCTATGGCTCAAAGAAAGCCTATGGCTCAAAGACAGTCGTTAAGTTAAAAATGACAAGATAATACGAAATGGTCTCTGACAACCCACTCGTATACGTCGGAGGGGGGGTAGAATCAAATAGGGATTCTAAGGCAACGATCGATGACATCGGGGCCGGCCTAGGCGAAATCATGGCTTACAGGCTGCTTGGGTGCGGGCTCGGTCACCCAAGAGACGTAAGGCGGGGTATTACGTAGACTATCATGGTGTACCAGTGTGAGACCCGTCTCACTGTATCGGTATTTTATACGGATATGTGATTATTTGAGCCGTATTTCGTATTTATCGATTTGCGTGATATTTTAAAATTTTCCTAAGTATAGGAATTTTATGACTTGGTTTAACTTGGATTTGGTTTTATTTGGTTCGGTTCCACTTTGACTTGGTTTGGTTTAGTTTGGTTCTTTATGAGAGAGGTGTATGGGTTAGATTGAGTGGAGAGGAATGAATGGTGGAGATCACTTGAGCTTATTATATAAGCCACTTTTTCTCTCTCCCTCCTCATTCACCCTCATTCATTTCTTTTCCACCAAACCCTAGCCATTGGAGAGAGGCAAGTACACCTTGCCGAATGTTGGACGATTTCAATTTCGTTTGTTCTATTCTCTTTATTGTTAAATTCTAAGCATGTTTAGAACTTAGAGTTTTCCATTTTGATGGCTAGATTGTGGTAGATCTAACCTTGTGGTACTTTCGGTTTTCATAAGTTTTGATCTGTTAAACTTGCATATTTTTGCTAGTTGATAGTTCCATGTTGTAGAGAATTTTATTCTGCCCAAATTTGACTTATGGAAGTTCAGATTTGGACTCAGGATGACGAATTTATGGAGCTTGAAAGCATGACTTCATGGTGTTCTTCTTCTCGAAAAGTGGAGAAGAAGAACAGTTCTCTGAGCCGCATGAGCATTTTTAGCTTCTGGCCGCATGAGCATTATTTATTGCATGGCCCTTTTAATTAGTTGCTTGCAAGCTTACATGCATTTGCATGCAACTTGCCTGAGCCGCATAGGCCTTTGGCCATTAGCATTAAATATTTGTTTGCATTTAATAATTGCCATTAGCATTAAATAATTATTTGGCCTTAGCATTTGCATTTAGTCTTGCATGCAATTAATTTTGCATGCTTATACATTGCTGAGCCGCATGGAAGAATTTACTTGGCCGCATGAGGCACTTGTTGTAGCCGCATGAGCATCACTTGCATGCATTAAATAATGTATGGCACTAAATCATGCATGGCATTAGTTAAAGTGTTTTAGTATTTGTTCAAAAGCATCAGTTAATGCATGCCATGCATGGCATTAGTTAATACGTTTAAGTAATTGCTTAAAGCCTTTAATGGCATAGCATTTAATAGTATTAAATGCATACTTGGACTTATTCTAATAGCATTATATGCATGCATGGACTTAAAGCATTGCATTTGCTTGCAAATGCAAGCTTGGCCACGTTTGCTTGGGAATTATCCCTGGCCGCATACAACACTTGTAGCCGTATGGAGTTGCTCTGGCCGCATGACTTTTGCAAGTCTTGCTCGCATGTTTAAATTTGCTGGCCGCATGTATTTAATATATATATATGGCCTTGTTTAATTTAATATAACTTCCATGCAAGTTACTTGCATGTTATTTAAGTGAGCCGCATATGGCCAACTGCTTGCATGGCCTCTTTATAATTTCTGGCCGCATGACTGCTTGCATGAATATTTAATTTCTAGCCACATGGTATGCTTGCATTTATTGTGGGTCCCACTCTCCTTGTCTTTTCTGATTGCATGAATAATTCTTGTTGGCAATTAATTTTGGAGCCGCATGGCCTCCCCCAAATTCTTGGCCGCATGGCCTTATGCATTTGGATGGCATATTATAATATAATGTAATAGTTCACGTAAACTTTTCCTATTGCATTAATTGTGGGGGGTCCCACATAGCTTCCTTTAGTTGACTTGCTTGCTAAAGTGGGAGGTTTCATTTAATGAGGGACCCACTGTCTTTTGTCTTATTTGATTTTATGGCCTATTTATTGTTTCTTGGCCGCATGGGGTCCCTCCCACTCTTGGCCGCATGCACAATTGTATGCTAGCCGCATATGGCTTGCTGGCCTTAAATGTTTTCCTAATTGCATTTAAATAATTTCAGAGCCGCATGGGTGGCTTTCTACTCTCTTTGACTGCATGTTTGTTCTCCCACTTTTGGACCGCATGGGTCCCACTTTGATTGTTTAAATGTTTTATTTGTCTGAATTGTGGTCAGAATTTCTTTCCACTCCCAACATAAAAGTTGTAGAGTTTCTCATTGGCTTCAAGAATATATATAGTATTAATATATTATTATTTAATTGTGCAAGTTTCTCTCCTCTTGATAATCGACATGATAATTCTTGATAGTGACCCGCCGTGGTGCACTCCCGACATGATAACTTGACCTGATAAATTGACATGATAACTTGATAAGTGAACTTGACATGATAATTCTTGATAGTGGTCCGTCGTGACGCACTCTTGATAAGTAATAATGATAATGATAGTGGCCCGTCGTGGCGCACTCCTGACAAGAATTAATTAGTATCCTGACACCGTGGGTGATTGTGTTTGTACAAATGAACCCGTCTCGTCTTGCATCATGTCTAGGACATGAATCTCTGGTTTCCCACGGTCAGGGATTCATACTGAAATGGACTAAGGATAATTACTAGAATAATACAGTAGTTCATGAAGAGACTTTCCCAGTTACCTGTTGCCCCTTTGATCCCGGCCTTATATATATATATATATATATATATATATATATATATATACATGGGATTTGTTGCTATCCGTCGAGATGAGCGCACTTCCAGCCCGCCGTCGAGTGTGGTACCTTAGGACACATGTATCTTACTACAGTGTGTCTGCTATATCATGCTATCTTTTCCTTTTCTTTGCTGGGGTCATTCAGGTAGTAAATAACGGGTAACCGGACTTGGAAATCTCTTTGCATCTTGTTAGTAACTAGGCCTGTGATAACCCTAGTTAGTTAAAGTATCAAGCCGTACTTATTGCTTGGCCGTGATTGTTGAAGGAGAATGATCTGTCTAGTCTTGTCTTGATCTCGTACATGATTGTTACATGTCCTGCATTTCTTATTTTATCTTGCCGATAAATGGTGAGAGAAACCAAGTTCCGTTCAGACGAAGGGTTACAACCCCGATCCTTGTTTGGTTTACGGGTTGTAACCTGGTTATCTGAATAGTCCCATGGTTATCTCATCGTATATCACCTTCCTAGCTCGATTTAGTTAACATGTTCTCCAGTTTATTTTATGTCAATAATGATTTACTTACTGTTTTCCCTATGATCGGGACGAGTGCATTGGTACTGCACAAATCCCGATCCTCCTTTACTTATTTGCTTGTTGATTGCTAATGATTGCTGGTTTTAGTTCATAGTTCGGCCTCCTTTGTGGTACTTGCTATTTGGGGTCTGACTCCACTGGTTTTGCATAGCCAGGTTCTGATAGAAGAGCCCGAAGGATCTACCGTACCATCCACTCGACGGTGACCAGCCGGAGCACCAGAGTGCCTCAGTGGGTTTCTTCTTCATTCTCCCACTGATATATAAATTCTTTTCTTGTAACGTTTAGTCCCGAGCACGTGTTTAGCTCGTGTTTTGGTATTTTCCTTGATATTGTAGCCTACGGGCATAAACATGATATGTGTATTCTAGACTATAGCTAGTCCTTATCATGTACGACTAATACTCTAGCCAGTCATCAGCTTTGTGGTACTGGCTTCATGATCATTCATGTATATAGGGTTCGGGACGCCTTACTATTGTATGTATGATGATCGTACTCTTTGTTCTTGTATAATTGCCTGTGATTGAGATACCTAGGATTGTTAAACCATAGGATTGACTGATGGCTTGTAGAGTAACCTCCATGTCTTGACAGCTTATACGTGATTTCAGAGTATTAACGTACTTTGGGATTACGTAGCTGGCTATGTCTGCCCCCGCTCTCCAGTATTCTGGTTCTGGGGCGTGACAACCAGCCATCACGCTTGATAGATACGAATACAAAGAGGAACATATCCAAATGGCATGTGGTGCCAGCGACCGATGCATATATATTAAGTTGGCTCGATTACGGCACATTTACGTACGAGATCTTGCATTAAAATAAGTAAATCTGACTAGCTGAACATGCTATGTTACTAAATAAAATATATCTAAACAATAGTTGAGTACAACACATCCTGGCAACTTGAGTAAGCTGAACAACTGTGGAACTGAACGAAGCGCCTTCTGAATAGGCTTGAGTATAACACACAAATGAACTAGAGTACTTCATATAAATGAATTAGAAACACGCCTACGACGCGCTACCACCTGAGGCAGGAACACGCCCTTGACACTTTTGAATACTTATGCAAACTTGTCAATTCATAATGCATAATATGTTGGCTAACTTGGTTTACTTTGGACAGGGACGATCATAAGGTAAGTATGGTAAGTTGTGCATGTTTTACTTATGCGACATTTGAAATGATAACACGGGACATTTTTTGAATGTCATGCCCTGAAACTGATCCTAAGGCAAGATTAGTAAGACAATAAATATAGATGGTGCTCAAAAGTAAATTGAACGTGTTTGGTAATGATAGCAAGTGAGTGAGCTAGCCTCCCCACCAGTGCATAACAATGTACTGATAACCACATAGATCGTATACAGAATATGGAAGAACTATGTCGGGTGCGGAGGCTTTCCTCGAATGTGCTAAGGCACGGAGCTAACTCTGGAGTCTTAGAGCATTGCAAAGGAACTGAAGTACCATATAAGGGACATAATGTATTGGAACATCGCCATGAATCATTCCATCTTGTAAGTAACTTGGCACACCTTTTATGTTTTGAGAGAGAAAGAGACTGAGGGAATTGTAATCTCGGCATAACGCCGCTTGTACTACTTCTTGAATATAAATAAAGACTATTGAGTTTGTTTCAAATTGTGTTCATTTACTTTCCGCTGCAAATGGGGACACTCTGTGCGACTCTGTGGCCTAGCTTAAATCGATCATTTTTGGAATTGGCCTTGCATGAGCGCAACCTAGGCTCATGCGGCATCACGCCTTAGCGAAGACAATCGGTCCTACGTGACCGGGGCGTGACAGATTAGTATCAGAGCACGGCTTTACGTCCTTGGACTTTATTTCTATTCTACAGTTTTGAAAGCTCGATCGTGGACAAAAGAAGTGTACGCTTTCTCTTGTTGACCCTTTGGACGTTCCATACAATAAGTCTAATATTTGCTAAAAGCTCGTATAAGTGTTCGATTGGACGGGATCGATGTGCGAAGGCCTTTGTGCCAAACTATACGGACTTGAGTTGAAAGGAACCAATGCTAAAAGTTAGCAAATGTTACGCATACCTAAATGACTTTACACTGACGATAGCGAACGAGTGTACAAGAACAGAGTATGGCCCGAACGGGATGACCTACGCACATTGCCTTTAGGCTAAGTTATGCTGAGTATCGCGCACCTAGACCTTCTGGTGCAATCGAGTTGCAAGCGAGATTGACTATCGTTCGGACGAGAACATGTGACTTAGAACGCATGTCGATAGGGACGCTAACAGACCAACGTTTAAGGCAAACACGAGAATGACTCTTAGATTTTGAGGAACGGACGAACGTACATTAGAACGTGTCAATTGTAGATTGAATGATCATGTCACGACCTGCACCCGCTTTTCGGACGCGAGCTCATAAGTAAGCCAGCTACGTATCGAGCGGACTCCAGCCCGACTCGAGTACGTATAAGCTGTCAAGGTCATGGGTATCATGTCTAATCTAACTATATCTCAATCCACAAGAATAATGTAAAACAAGAATGAACAAGTATGGGTCATGGTCTGCAGCCCATTAGCATATTGTTCGATTAGACTCCAAGAATGATATGAGTCCATAAAGTAAGCAGAATATATCATGGTACTGAATATAAAGTACGAGAGGATAATAAAGAAGTATCACAAGCAAATACCTGTATCATAGATCGCAATCCTCTACCATCCTGCTCTGCTAACTAACTCCATGCAATCGCTAAACCTGAACAGATCATCAGGTCCTCAGAGGACTAACAAGATACATAATATACAAGCCAACATGTAACAGTAAAAAGAAGCAAGAAACAATCAAGGATATCCAACGAGACAAAATGAACCAAGACACAAGATCTAAACACGAGGATCCTAAGACACTGGCATGCCATACTAGAAATGGCTGGCTATAAACTGCAATCAAGGCAAATACTCATAATCTATAGTATCTCAATCGCTGTCAAGGCAAGTACACACAACCAAGACGGTAGCCAATCCTAGTATAAAATCCTATAGACCGTAGTCAAGGTAAGTACTCACAATCTATAGAATGTCAAAGTCAAATCCCACTCAAGTCAATTCAAGTCAAGTCAAGTCAAGTTATAATCAAGTCGAGGAAATCGTGATGTGGGACTAGACGACTCTATCAAGCAATACGTATGAGACTAACACAATGTAACAGATAGAAATGTCATATCAGAAGGGAACAAGAATGTGCAGACAACTAGAATCATGTAAAGTGAAACTATAACAGGAAAAGTGCACTAGACATAAAATAAAGCAATCACGAATGTAAGAAAAGAACCGCAGCGAGATGATGAACATGCATATAAATTATACTGTACAAGTTGGCAAGGTATACTTGCCTGGGGGTTGCATGGAGAACCAACAATGTATCGCCAATCACAAGTCAGAAAGTCCAAGTCATCACAAGTGTCTCCGAAAGCTGAAATAAACGTTATCAACATTCTCAGAATAGTCAAATTAGCTAGGATTGCCTGTCCTTAAGTCCAATTCTGGACACAGGGGCAAAACGGTAATTTCGGGCAAAAACGATACCCGCTGTTGGACCCGTTTTGTACCTAAAAGCGTGCCAGAGTCAATGGTCTCTAAAGTCATCAAACTACATGTCTACGGATCCAGTTTTCCGATACGAACCCAACCGTATGTCCAAAGTTGGATTTCGGCGGGCCGTGCACAAAATCGCCCGTTGAGTGGGACCGTGGGGCCCGCAAAACGACTGTACGATTCAACTGTCTCAGAATTGGACCAAACTTGGCATACAGGACCAGAAAAACGATACGGTTCTGCTGGCGCAAGTTTCGTCTCGATCTGATGAGCGTGCACAAAGTAATTAGAGTTTGTGCAAAGTGGTCGATACGGTAAATTTTGACGGATACGCATCAAATTCGTCGCGCACACGCGACCAATTTGAATTCCGTCAAAGTCCACACGACCACGAACCTATTACGCAGCTTTCGATGCTTTCGGTTCGCGACCACGTCGCCCGAAATGGCGGGACGCACGTCGTGTGGATGAATTTTATTGTTTTTGAAACAGATTTTTGTCAAACTTCGGGATTCGATTTCTCGACATGTAGTTAATGATTTCAAAATCCACGAAAAGGGTCGTGCAGTCCTATATTTGTCTAAAAGACTCTTCAAATAGATTTTTTAATATGTCACTGGATCGATCGGAATCGATCGTCAAAAGTGGGTGATTGGACTGCTTCATGTCCTATTTCGGGACAAGGTTTTTCGTCAACTTCCCGTCGAAATATCGGACAATATGATTCGTATAATCTAAAACTAATTAGAGGAAGTTGAAGGGCTATAGGTTAGCTTCGTACCTGCGCAATTGGATCGGAAAACGATCAAGCGTGGTGGCGGGGAAGTCGATGTGAAGTCGGCTCCGTCAACCGCTACTGCTGCTCTGCTCACGTCGTGATCACGTTTTGCCCGGCCTATGGCCGGCCGACGGCGCTGGCCGCACACGGCTGTGGCCGCCCAGGCTAGAGTGGTGGTGGCACAGGTTTGTGTCGAGGAGTTAGGGTTTCCTCTCGATCACATACATAAGTATATGTACGCTGCTGTCGCACAGGGTCGGGAATGATTCTTCACGGCTTGGGCTTGGTTCAGCGAGTAAGGGAACTGGGTTCGGGCCAGCCTTAGATGGGCCTGGGCTTGGGCCCGGGCTGAGAGCTGCTGCTCTTATTCTTTTCTTATTTGATTTTTATTACTCTTTAGCTATATATACGTATATCTATATATCTATATGCATGTATACATATATACGTATATCTATATATACGTATATCTATATATATCTACATATATATATATATATATATATATATATATATATATTTTATATACGTGTATATATATATATATATATATATATATATATATATATATATATATATATATATATATATATATATATATATATATATATATATATATATATATATTTATATATTTATATATATATACACGAATATTTATATATATGCATATACATATATACGAGTATTTATATACAATATACGAGAAAAAAATATATACATATATACGAGTATTTATATACATATATATACACACATATACACTATTATATATATTGATATATATATATATATATATATATTTTTTTGATATATATATATATATATATATATATATATATATATATATATATATATATATATATATATATATATATATATATATATATATATATATATTTTTATTATATATATATATATATATATATATATATATATATATATATATATATATATATAATATATATATATATATATATATATATATATATATATATATATATATATATATATATATTATATATATATATATATATATATATATATATATATATATATATATATACAAATACACACGTATACATTTAAATATATAATTAGACGCTTATACACCTATACATATATTATATTTTTTTTCTATACATATTATATATATATATATATATATATATATATATATATATATATATATATATATATACATGCACCTCTATATAATATATTTATATATATACTCATATATATATATATATATATATATATATATATATATTTTATATATATATATATATATATATATATATATATATATATATATATATATATATATATAGAGAGAGAGAGAGAGAGAGAGAGAGAGAGAGGAAAATGCACCTAAGGTCGACCTTAGGTAAGTTACCTAAGGTCGACCTCATTTTCCTCACTTTACAACATTTTTTTCTTGAATTTTTTTTATGGGATTCATCTACACCATATTGATTGGCAACATACCAAATTTCAAGAAAAAATAATATTGTTTAGCCCCCTATCTATAAGGTGCAAAATCGACGGTGTAGCAGCAAAGTTTTAGACCGTCGATTTTGCAAGGGATAGATAGGGGGCTAAACAATATTATTTTTTCTTGAAATTTGGTATGTTGCCAATCAATAAGGTGTAGATGAATCCCATAAAAAAAAATTCAAGAAAAAAATGTTGTAAAGTGAGGAAAATGAGGTCGACCTTAGGTAACTTACCTAAGGTCGACCTTAGGTGCATTTTCCTCATACATATATATATATATATATATATATATATATATATATATATATATATATATATATATATATATATATATATATATATATATATACATGCACCTCTATATAATATATTTATATATATACTCATACACTCTTTTTTACCTATATTTATTTACACGTATATACCTATATTTATATCTATATTACTCATATAACCAAATATATTTCAAATTATTATTATATATCTAGAATGACATCCACATTTATATATATATACACACATACACTATTATATATATTTATATATATATACAAATACATACGTATTTAATATTTATTTATATTTACTATCACATTCACACATATACAATATTTATCATATATTTATATATACCCATATATCTTGATGATAATAACTAATAATAAATAATTTATATTTAATAACCACAATAAAATAATAATAATAAGAAGAAGAATAAGAATAACAAGATTTAATAAACTAATAATGGATACCATCATGCACAGTCTAAATATCCCAAAAATGTACAAGGTCCTATTTTATACAAATATCATTGAATATAAACTAATAATAATATTTATAATATTTAATTAAGAATACTTAGAAAATATTCATTGTATCATTAAAACAGAATACGACACCATCATACCAAAATACATCGACACGAATGTCATTGGACGTCCCGCATGACTACATGGGCTTGGGCTTGGTACGGGTCCAGTCCGGGCTGGTTCGGTACAACCGGGTCGCTACGAAGTCAATAAATTTAATAATAAATAATTAAACTATTTAAAATGGCCATGCTATAATTTGGCCTGGTTTTCTTAGTTAGGACATCACTATGGCTCGATCTTCCCTACCAGGGCTAATACACTAGTCAAAGCACGCCACTGCACTATCCGTGCCACGATTTCTAGTCACCATGTACTCCAAATTTAATCATGATTAAAATTATCTACTATAATAATAACTAATTAATTATTTCTAAAATTCTAAAATTACCATTTAAATCAAACAATTAATAAAAAAAATATTTTAAAAATTTCGGGAAGGGAGGCTACAAATCTACCCACCTTAAAAATAATTTCGTCCTCGAAATTCTAATTCATAACTATTTCTTAAAATTTTAAAGTCCACTATTACCTTAATCTTCTCAAAATATTTTATAGCCTTCTCTAGTCATTTGGTATTTACGAAATCTCGAGGACTTCTACCCACCTTAGGTCACACTACTCCCTTGGAACACAGGTCACTAAATTCTTATAATCTCCTAACCAGTGACTAATAATTCTACCAAAATATCTAGGACATGTGGTATCTATAATCCCGTATATCTATAAACAACCAATCATTCAATAGTCAAGCAATATTATACTATAATTTAAGAATTTCTGGTAAACCCTAGACAGCACGATTATTCGTCACCCCGAAATATGAAGGGACGAGAGTCAATGGTACGGAAAGCAAGAAAGAGTAATCGAGAGAAAATATGGAGTTTCAAGAACGTAGAGAATTTCTAGGAGAATTTTCAAGGCAGGAGTGGATTGAGATTTCTAAGGTCTAGTCGTTGTCGCATGCTCGTATCAGTACAGTAACGCAACCGATACGATATGCTCTGACCTGCATGGGCCACCACAAAAACTTGTCACGACCCGCACCCGCTTTTCGGACGCGAGCTCCGTGAGCAAGCCAGCTACGTATCGAGCGGACTCCAGCCCGACTCGAGTACGTATAAGCTGTCAAGGTCATGGTTATCATGTCTAATCTAACTATATCTCAATCCACAAGAATAATATAAAACAAGAAAGAACAAGTATGGGTCATGGTCTACAGCCCATTAGCATATTGTTCGATTAGACTCCAAGAATGATATGAGTCCATAAAGTAAGCAGAATATATCATGGTACTGAATATAAAGTACAAGAGGATAATAAAGAACTATCACAAGCAAATACCTGTATCATAGATCGCAATCCTCTACCATCCTGCTCTGCTAACTAACTCCATGCAATCGCTAAACCTGAAGAGATCATCAGGTCCTCAGAGGACTAGCAAGATACATAATATACAAGCCAACATGTAACAGTAAAAAGAAGCAAGAAACAATCAAGGATATCCAACGAAAAAAATGAACCAAGACACAAGATCTAAACACGAGGATCCTAAGACACTGGCATGCCATACTAGAAATGGTTGGCTATAAACTGCAGTCAAGGCAAGTACTCATAATCTATAGTATCTCAATCGCTGTCAAGGCAAGTACACACAACCAAGACGGTAGCCAATCCTAGTATAAAATCCTATAGACCGTAGTCAAGGTAAGTACTCACAATCTATAGAATGTGAAAGTCAAATCCCACTCAAGTCATGTCAAGTCAAGTCAAGTCAAGTTATAATCAAGTCAAAGAAATCGTGGTGTGGGACTAGACGACTCTATCAAGCAATACGTATGAGACTAACTACAGTAGTAACAGATAGAAATGTCATATCAGAAGGGAACAAGAATGTGCAGACAACTAGAATCATGTAAAGTGAAACTGTAACAGGAAAAGTGCGCTAGACATGAAGTAAAGCAATCACGAATGTAAGAAAAGAACTGCAGCAAGATGATGAACATGCATATAAATTATACTATACAAGTTGGTAAGGTATACTTGCATGGGGGTTGCATGGAGAACCAACAATGTATCGTCAATCACAAGTCAGAAAGTCCAAGTCATCACAAGTGTCTCCGAAAGCTGAAATAAACGTTACCAACATTCTCAGAATAGTCAAATTAGCTATGATTGCCTAGTCCTTAAGTCCAATTCTGGACACAGGGGTAAAACGGTAATTTCGGGCAAAAACTGATGCCCGCCGTTTGACCCGTTTTACACCGAAAAGCGTGCCAGAGTCAATGATCTCTAAAGTTGTCAAACTATATGTCTACGGATCCAGTTTTTTGATACGAACCCAACCGTATGTCCAAAGTTGGATTTTGGCGGGCCGTGCACAAAATCGCCCGTTGAGTGGGACCGTGGGGCCCGCAAAACGACGTATGATTCAACTGTCTCAGAATTGGACCAAACTTGGCATACAGGACCAAAAAAATGATACGGTTCTGCTGGCGTAAGTTTCGTCTCGATCTGATGAGCGTGCACAAAGTAATTGGAGTTTGTGCAAAGTGGTCGATACGGTGAATTTTGACGGATACGCATCAAATTCGTCGCACACACGCGACCAATTTGAATTCCGTCAAAGCCCACACGACCATGAAACCATTACGCAGCTTTTGATGCTTTCGGTTCGCGACCACATCGCCCGAAATGGCGGGACGCACGTCGCATGGATGAATTTTATTATTTTTGAAACAGGTTTTTGTCAAACTTCGGGATTCGATTTCTCGACATATAGTTAATGATTTCCAACTCCACGAAAAGGGTCATGCAGTCCTATATGTTGTCTAAAAGTCTCTTCAAATAGATTTTTTTTAATATGTCACTAGATCGATCAGAATCGATCGTCAAAAGTGGCTGATTGGACTGCTTTCTGTCCTGTTTCGGGACTGGTTTTTCGTCAACTTCCCGTCGAAATATCGGACAATATGATTCGTATAATCT
Source organism: Iris pallida (assembly GCA_029216955.1). Lineage (NCBI taxonomy): Eukaryota > Viridiplantae > Streptophyta > Magnoliopsida > Asparagales > Iridaceae > Iris > Iris pallida. Next base: position 1,988,787 of record JANAVB010007597.1, read on the forward strand.
AAAACTAATTAGAGAAAGTTGAAGGGCTATAGGTTAGCTTCGTACCTACGCAATTGGATCAGAAAACGATCAAGCGTGGTGGCGAGGAAGTCGACGTGAAGTCGGCTCCGTCAACCGCTACTGCTGCTCTGCTCACGTCGTGATCACGGTTTGCCCGGCCTATGGCCGGCCGACGGCGCTGGCCGCGCACGGCTGTGGCCGCCTAGGCTAGCGTGGTGGTGGCGCGGGTTTGTGTCGAGGAGTTAGGGTTTCCTCTCGATCATATACATAAGTATATGTACGCTGCTGTCGCACAGGGTCGAGAATGATTCTTCACGGCTTGGGCTTGGTTCAGCGAGTAAGGGAACTGGGTTCGGGCCAGCCTGAGATGGGCCTGGGCTTGGGCCCGGGCTGAGAGCTGCTGCTCTTATTCTTTTCTTATTTGATTTTTATTACTCTTTAGCTATATATACATATATACGTATATCTATATATCTATATGCATGTATACATATATACGTATATCTATATATATATATATATATTTTTTATATACGTATATATATATATATATATATATATATATATATATATATATATATATATATATATATATATATATATATATATTATATATATATATATATATATATTATATATATATATATATATATATATATATATATATATATATATATATATATATTATATATATATATATATATATATAATATATATATATATATATATATATATATATTATATATATATATATAAATATATATATATATATATATATATATATATATATATGTATATATATATAAATATTCGTGTATATATATAATATATATATATATATATATATAATATATATATATATATATATACATGAATATTTATATATATGCATATACATATATACGAGTATTTATATACATATACATATATACGAGTATTATATACATATATATATACACACATATACACTATTATATATTTATATATATATATTTTTTTTTTTTTTTTTATATTTATATATATATATATATTTATATATATATATATATATATATCTATATATATATATATATATATATATATATATATATATATATATATATATATATATGCACCTCTATATAATATATTTATATATATACTCATACACTCTTTTATACCTATATTTATTTACACGTATATACCTATATTTATATCTATATTACTCATATAACCAAATATATTTCAAATTATTATTATATATCTAGAATGACATCCACATTTATATATATATACACACATACACTATTATATATATTTATATATATATACAAATACACACGTATTTAATATTTATTTATATTTACTATCACATTCACACATATACAATATTTATTATATATTTATATATACCCATATATCTTGATGATAATAACTAATAATAAATAATTTATATTTAATAACCACAATAAAATAATAATAATAATAAGAATAAGAATAATAATAACAAGATTTAATAAACTAATAATGGATACTATCATGCACAGTCTAAATATCCCAAAAACGTACAAGGACCTATTTTATACAAATATCATTGAATATTAGCTAATAATAATATTTATAATATTTAATTAAGAATACTTAGAAAATATTCATTGTATCATTAAAACAGAATACGACACCATCATACCAAAATACATCGACACGAATGTCATTGGACGTCCCGCATGACTACATGGGCTTGGGCTTGGTACGGGTCCAGTCCGGGATGGTTCGGTACATCCGAGTCGATTCAAAGTCAATAAATTTAATAATAAATAATTAAACTATTTAAAATGGCCATGCTATAACTTGGCTTGGTTTTCTTAGTTAGGACATCACTATGGCTCGGCCTTCCCTACCAGGGCTAATACACTAGTCAAAGCACGCCACTGCACTATCCGTGCCACGATTTCTAGTCACCATGTACTCCAAATTTAATCATGATTAAAATTATCTACCGTAATAATAACTAATTAATTATTTCTAAAATTCTAAAAATTATCATTTAAATCAAACAATTAATAAAAAAAATATTTCAAAAATTTTGGGAAGGGAGGCTACAGATCACTTCGATGACTTATAGAATGAGTTGACCCCGAGTGGTGTATACGATAGATGGAAAGAGGAATATGAATGAGTTTCGACGACTAGTCGAGTGGCTCGAATCCTGAGTGGTGTATGGACCGTCTAGTGAACTGTTCGACCAAAATTTATGGACTTACATGTAGAAATAAGTATATCTGCAAGCGACAATTATCGCGTAAAGTCTTAGAACGAGTAATGCTTAGATGGTCGTAATTTCAAGAGTCTCAAACGAGATATCGCTTGCTTGATTTGTGAATGTGTAGTACAAATTATGAAATGGTTGAATAGAGATTTGGAACGATGAAACGAATGGATCTCTTGGTCGAAAAAACTTGGTGGATCATACGTACGATTTCGGAATAGTCGAAGAGAATGAAACTTGAGTTGAGATAAAATATTCATAGACGGGATCGATGATAGCAAGAATGGAAGATAGCGTGCATGAACGTTGATTTGAAGATACGAGAATGACTAAGGAGTTAGAATAGATGTTGCTCAATGACTGTCACCCTCATTTCCCGTATTTCTCGTATTTCGTAATTATACTCGTATCTGGATTTTGGCATGTATTTTTATTTTTCTCAACTTATGGAATTTCGATATTTTTCGTATTTTGGGTTTTGACATGGCTCGATTTTAATTGGTTTGGGTTGGTTTGGTTTGGTTTAATGTGTATTGGAACACCTTAACCTATACTCTACCCTCAACACAACACAACCCACCCTCTTTATAATCCCCACCTAACACTCTCTCTCTTCATTACTTCTTCATAAATTTCTTCTTCTTCTTCTTCTTCTTCTTCCTCCACACAACTCTCCCAACCCATAGGCAAGTGCACCTTGCCACCATATAAGAACCCTATTTTATTTGTCCATTTGCTAGATTAGGATATGGTGATCAACATTAGAACTTGGCTTTTTGTGATTTGGAGTCTCCATTGTTCTAGATCTAAGTTTTCTCTATTTTCGGATTTGTATGGTTTTGATCTATTTAAGTTTGATTTTTATGGGTTTTGATGTTTCTATGTGGAAGAGAATTCAATTTCACCCAAGATAGAACTTTGGAAATCCGGATTTGGAGTTCGGATGACCAAGTTCTAAAACTTTGAAGCTTTGGGTTCAACCATGGAGTTCTTGCTGGTTTGGAGAAGACAGCGAGCAGTGTGCTGAGCTTTTTAGCTTACGCCACTGAGCTGCGCGCGCTCTTTAGCGCCGCGTACGCAGACTTGGGTACGCTTCCTGTTGGAAGCGTGTCTCTTGCGTACGCAGACTTGGGTACGCTTCCTATTGGAAGCGTGTCTCTTGCGTACGCAGACTCGGATACGCTTCCTGTTGGAAGCGTGTCTCTTGCGTACGCAGACTTGGGTACGCTTCCTGTTGGAAGCGTGTCTCTTGCGTACGCAGACTTGAGCGTGCCCTGGTACGCAGACTTGAGCGTGCCTTGGTACGCAGACTTGAGCGTACCCTGGTACGCAGACTTGAGCGTGCCCTGGTACACAGACTTGAGCGTGCCTTGGTACGCAGACTTGAGCGTGCCTTGGTACGCAGACTTGGGCGTGCCTTGGTACGCAGACTTGAGCGTGCCTTTATGCAGACTTGAGCGTGCCTTGGTACGCAGACTTGAGCGTGCCTTGGTACACAGACTTGAGCGTGCCTTGGTATGCAGACTTGAGCGTGCCCTGGTACGCAGACTTGAGCGTGCCCTGGTACGCAGACTTGAGCGTGCCCTGACTTGAGCGTACGCATGTCCTGAGCGTACGCTTTCCCCTGCGTGCGTGCTTTTGTGCGTATGCTGCTCTCCTGCGTGCGTACTTTTGTGCGTACGCTACTCCCCTGCGTGCGTGCTTTTGCGTGTATGCTCCCCTGCGTGCGTGCTTTTGCATGTATGCTCCCCCTGCGTGCGTGCTTTTGCGTGTATGCTCCCCTGCGTGCGTGCTCTTGCGCATACGCCCAACCCCCTGACCCCTTGCTTAACCTATTGGCTCTTGGAGTATTGGTTTTATTTCTCGACTTGGTTTCTCTTTTGTGGATTGGGTTTTCCTGAGATCTGTTCAACACAACACGACTATCTTGACCCGATACGGCCGAACACAATTTTCAAGTAATTGGTTATGACTAGTTCGGTTCTCGAGATTTTATGTGAATTATGATCCTAGTATTCTCTAATCTTCTTGCTAGTGACCCAGTAGGGTGCACACCTAACTTGTAACTTGTAATTAGTCCTTGTGACTTGATAACTTGATAGTGGTCCGTGGCGGCGCACTCTTGACTTGACTTGACTTGACTTGACTTGACTTGTAACTTATAACTTGACTTGATAACTTAATGCTGTTGCGACGGCTAACACGACTTGACAAGAATAAATGGCCTGGACACCATGGGTGAATGTGTTTGTACAAATGAACCGGTCTTGTCTTGCATCATGTCTAGGACATGAATCCCTGGTTTCCCACGGTCAGGGGTTCATACTGAATATGGCTAGGATTAATGACTAGATTGATCAAATAGTTCAAAGAGAATTTCAAAGTTACCCGTTGCCCCTTTGGTCCCGGCCTTATATTTATATATACTTGGGATTTGTTGCTATCCTTCGAGATGAGCGCACTTCCAGCCAGCCGTCGAGTGTGGTACCTTAGGACACATGTATCTTACTACAGTGTGTCTGCTATATCCTGCTATCTTTTCTTTTTCTTGCTGGGATCACTCAGGTAGTAACAAACAGGTAACCGGACTTGGAATTCTCATTGCATCTTGCTAGTAACTAGGCCTGTGATAACCCTAGTTAGTTAAAGTAGCAAGCCGTATTTATTGCTTGGCCGTGATTGATTGGATGGAATCTAGTCTCGCTTGTCCTGTCCTGATCCTGTACAAGGTTATGACATGACATGACTGCTCGTGCTTTACCTTAATCATGATTAATTGCAGGTCCTGATTTCTTGTATTTTATCTTGCCGATAAATGGTGGGAGAAACCAAGTTCTGTTCAGACGAAGGGTTACAACCCCGGTCCTTGTTTGGTTTACGGGTTGTAACCTGGTTATCTGAATAGTTCTATGGTTATCTCATCGTATATCATCCTGTCATGCTTTTCCATATGTTCTATCTTTTATCGATTCTGTACAAGATTGTCTTTTATATTCACCTATCATGCTTTTCTTAAATTACTGTCTCTTATTATGTAATTATATTATTGTGCTAATTTGCTGGCTTTAGTTCTTATTTTGTGGCCTCCTTTGTGGCACTTGCTCTTTCTGGGGTCTGACCCAGCTGGTTTTGTATGGCCAGATACCGGAGCAGCAGCAAAGGATCTATCTGTCTTCCAGTCCGATGGTGACCGCCAGGCGTAACCAGGGCAACGAGTGGGTTTCTTTTGTTCTCCCACTCTATTGTACATTATTTTTTTTGAGGCGTTTAGCCGACGAGCACTTGTTAACTCGATGCACTTTACTTCTGTCTGCCTACGGGCTGTAATCATGATTGGCAACTCGAGGTTGATCATGTATGACTTAACTCTTGCTAGTCCTTACATTTTGTACGACTAGCTTCATGATCATCTGGATATGTAATGTTTGGGACGCCTTACAATTGTATATTTGGTGATCTGATATCTTGTGATTATTATTAGTTGGTTGAGATTGAGACAATAGGATAATTTATGACCTTAAGAGACTGATGGCTTGTAGATAAACCCTCACATATCTAGACAGCCGTGACCGTATGGTGAGATGGATTCTATTTCATTATACGTAGCTGGCTATGTCTGTCCCCGCTCTCCAGTATTCTGGTTCTGGGGCGTGACAATGACTTGAGTTCGCATAAAATAATACAAATTGAGGAATTAAGTTGCATGACTCCGATTTTGTTGCACAAGAAAGATCGTCAGGATATGTACATCATCGATGGTATTGTGACGTATCAAAGATCGATGTACGATAACTCGGGGGTACTCTGATTCGATGAATGATGATCGTGTAAAATGATAGTATTTCGATGGATGTTGTACTTGCGATTTTAACAGAAATGAATGTTTGGATGAAAAGGAAGTGACTTGATTGTTCGGCGATAACCACAACGACAACGATCTTATCTTGCACAAGTGCAACTCCAGCCTCGCACATGCATCACATCGGATTTGGGACGATCATTCTGCATGAGCGTTGGCATGGTGATTCATGTCCAGCAGGAATGATCGAACTCAAAATATCACGACATGGCAATTTTGATTGCTTCGACTTGTGGTTTGAAGCGAAGGTGAATTCGAGGATTGTTCGGACTTGTGTTTGACGATTAAAAAAACTTGAGGATTACGTAGACCCAATCTACGTATCGAGAATGAATTGGTCTAGACTCAATGCAAGAGTTATGTCCCAATGGGGACGATTATTCTGCGGAAACGTTGGCATGGTGATTCGTGTCCGTCGTGGATAATCAGACTTGCGTGAGATTGGGGTATAACAAATTGCTCGGCTAGACGACCTTGTGATCGAGAATGTGAATTGGATAGGATAGATAGGTGAATTGTATCAAACAACATTAAAGAGATAGACTATCGCAATTGCTAGTTTGGACGTACGATATTGAAATACCGAGGATTTGGTCGAGGACAATCTACCGTAGCATGACTTTGCTGAACGAACGTGGACTTTGTGTGAAGAGTGTCTTGATGGAAATAGGATGAATATTGCTCGATGTTTAGAAATTTGAGTGAAACGAGCTTAGGTAGAAGTATCCCGTACTAACGAACAAATTGTTTGACCATAGGATTGGGGCGAACGTCGTGCAACGACTTTGCACGATGAACAAAGAACTTGACTTGTAGCTATGACCTTGTGAGCTGACCTAGCGGATAGGTGGACAAACCTATGCCGAGTGATTAAACCTGTGTGACCGACTTTAGATTATCGTTTGGACGGACGATAAATCTGGGGCAACAAGCCTTAGAGTTAGGACGTGGAACTGGGAGTGTGCGTTAACGACAATAATACCAGCCCCAAATGAAGTGAATGAATGAAATCGATGTTGCACAAGTAAAGTTGGGATAACAAATCGAATCATTACTTGGAAGACGTACTTGATGATAGTGCAATACTTGGTCTTGAATCAAACGAAATTCTACTTGAACTTTGGTCGACTCTGCTAGAAGTGTCATATTGATTTCGTAAGACGGGTATGCTTGAGAAATGAATCAGGTCATCTCGAAGATCGAGATAGACGATAGTAAAAGGAACTAGAGTTTGGTTTTAATCGAGTTAGTAATACGATCGGCAATTCGAAACTATCACGAGTAGCTTATCCGACTTCGCTGTCGCTAAGCTTGGTTGAAACGTATGTATTCGGAGGACGCCTTGAATATATACACGATCCAAACTCAGCGATATGATAAACTCGAATGTAGCTGTAAGAGAATATGTTGAGATATACATGGATGAATGGATTAAGCGAGTTAGTCTCAGTCTATGACCCTCATGTTTGACGAATTATAACACACCTCGCGTGACCATCATAGTCCCGCTACCGGTCATAATAGTGACCAAGTCGTAGAAACACGATGACTGAGTGAGTACCGTCAGCTTGAAAAAGTAGTAAAGTCATTCGATAAAATTTACCAAACGCATGCAACATAAAACTTAGAAAGGTACCCGAGTATAGTTCGATGCCATCAAACGATAAGATCATTCGATAGGAATTGTCTAAGATATGTACACGGCATGAGTTAAGGAACGGTAGGATGGTGTGCACTCAGAAAGTCTCGAGGACGAGACTTATTTTGAGTGGTATATTATGTAACAACCGGCTCCGCCCTAGCGGAACGCCGACTCAAACGGTGCAAGTACAACGACTCGAGCCCCGTCTTGCTCGACAAAATAACTCGCTTAAGGCAAAGGCAATGGACTTGGCCCTTAGGAGAATCCAGACTTAGACTTTCAAAGGCACGCTCGGAGTCTCGCTCGGCCGATGCGATCATCGCTAAGGTAGGTGGCTCCGATGAACCTGTCTTTGCTTAGTCTAGACACATAATAATACGGACACTACTACTAGAATCGCTAGGCGATAATACCGTGCATGCTAACAAAATGACTCAACACACCTAGCTAAGGGAATAATCCCATCTTATATGCTTGTATAGAACATGGAAGAGAACTTGGAAAATATGCAAACTCTCACAACGCACTCCACGTTCGTGCAAACGCACAACTTACTTTTCGATCAGATTTACTTATGCTTTCAACTATGAACGAGATGCTTGTCACTTAGAATCGTACCACAACTTGAGACATGAAACAATGAATGGTTTACTAAAATAAAGCAGGAAGACTATCGACATAGTCGTTCCTAGTAGAGTATAGAAACTTTGAAAGGCTTCGGGACCGATGGGTCACCAAGACGGTTTCCGCACAGGGAGTTGCATAATGTATGAATAAACGAATAAACGAATAAGTGAATGAATGAATCAACGAATGAATGAATGAATACTTGAATGAATCAATGAACGAATGAACAAGTGAAAGAAAGAATGAATAAAAGATAAGAAAGAAAGAAATAGTTAGCGACAGGTATGACGAGGACGTGCAATAGGGCTCGCTACCCGCATTGCACGGATGCCATCACCAACCTGGTCGATAACGCATTATGGCTTATAGATAGCCTATGGCTCAAAGACAATCGTTAAGTTAAAAATGGCAAGACAATACGAAATGGTCGCGGACAACCCACTCGTATACGGGAGGAGGAATCAAATAGGGATTCCAAGGCAACGATCAACGACATCGTGGCCGGCCTAGACGGAATCATGGCTTACGGGCTGCTTGGGTGCGGGCTCGGTCACCCAAGAGACGTAAGGCTGGATATTACGTAGACTATCAAGGTGTACCAGCCATCACACTTGATAGATGCAAATACAAAGAGGAGCATGTCCAAATGGCTTGTGGTGCCAGCGATCGATGCATATAAATTAAGTTGTCTCGATTGCGACAAATCCGTGTGCGAGACCTTGCATTGAAACAAGTAAATCTGACTAGCTGAAAATGCTATATTACTGAACAAAACATATCTAAACAACAGTTGAGTAAAACACATCCTAACAACTTGAGTAAGCTGAACAACTATGGAACTAAACAAAGCACCTTCTGAACAGGCTTGAATATAACACACAAATGAACTAGAGTACTTCGTACAAATGAGTTAGAAATACGCCTACTACGCACTGCCACCTAAGATAGGAACACGTCCTTGACACTTTTGAATACTTATGTAAACCTGTGAATTCATAATGCATAATATGTTGGCTAACTTGGTTTACTTTGGACAGGGACGATCATACGGTAAGTATGGTAAGTTGTGCATGTTTTACTTATGCGACACTTGAAACGATAACACGGGATAGGCTTTGAATGTTATTTCATGAAGCTGATCCTAAGGCAAGAATAGTAATACAATAAATGATAGATGGTGCACAAAAGTAAATTGAACGTGTTTGGTAATAATAGCGAGTGGACGAGCTAGCCTCCCCCCAGTGCATAACAATGTACTAATATCCACATAGATTGTATGCAGAATGCGGAAGAACTACGTCGGGTGCGGAGACTTTTCTCGAACGTAAGGCATGGAGCTAACTCTAGAGTCTTGTAGCATTGCAAAGGAACTGAAGCACCATATAAGGGACATAATGTATTAGAACATCGCCATGAATCATTTTATCTTGTAAGCCACTTGGCATGCTTTTTATGTTTCGAGAGAGAGAGAGCATGAGGGAATTATAATCTCGGCATAATGCCGCTTGTACTACTTTTTGAATATCAATAAAGACTATTAAGTTTGTTTCAAATTGTGTTCATTTACTTTCCGCTGCAAATGGGACACTCTGTGCGACTCTGTGGCCTAGCTTAAATCGGTCATTTTTAGACTTGGCCTTGTACGAGCGCAACTTAGGCTCGTACGGCATCACGCCTTAGCGAGGATGATCGGTCCTATGGGACCGGGACTTGACAGGCGCCTCCTGTATTAGGTTGCTATCCCAATAACCGAAGACATACCGTTTATATACCATCATTTACAGCTTTTTACATCGATAATCGGTTGCTAGTCGTCTTACGGATGTGTGCCCGCAAAGATTAACATCCCTCCTAGGTCGAACGGTCCCGGTGCATCGGGCTAATAACTCGTTCGAGGGAATCATATCCCACCCGTGTACGGGCAATATCTTAAGTCCATTCGACCATGCAATGCACGACAAACCCATACAACCGAACATAGTCTTGAGTTCGAAACTTAGAGTTTACGTCATCTTGTAATTCTCTTTCTTTCAATGTTCTCACTCTTTTTATGTTTTTGTATTCTTTGTACGATTTCTTTTCTTTGTTTCAACTTTCAATGGCACCATGCCTTAACTCAATGTTCGTCAAACGAACGATTCGAAGCCCTGAACATTTTCAAGGCACCGTGCCATATTCGACAGTTTTGTCATATTCATGGCACAACTGTTCTCTTCACAACGATGCCATCTTTTAAGATTCTCGTGCACGTACGTACGCTTTTACACCAATATTCTTTATTCTTCGAGTCATGCAAGCGATGCACGCCTCGATACCGTATTTTTATGTTCTATGTCTTAGTTTTTAATGTTCATGGCTCGTGCACTAGGGCACTTGTCTCAATAGTCTTTCAATGTGCTAGCCTTCTAACTCACGCTCGAAGGCACGAACGAATCGTGCGCTGAGGCACTTGTCGATATTCAATGTTCTATATCGACTCGTACATTTGATGTACGTTTCATTTTAATTATTCTAGTGTTCGACATGCACTATGTTCATCTCTCAACGATCCACACCCGTGGTCTCGATAGGTTAACTTAGCATATAACGATATATTTTACTTAGGCATAAAAGAGAGGAAAGAAGAGTCAAAGTTCTCCCACCTTAGTCGATACGCCTTATCATTTTTTCGAGCCGATGCGGCTCGATTTCATAACTTTGTTCGCACGTCCAACTCTTCTGACTTGGCCATTCGAACACTTCGAGCTACGTTGAATTATCCAAGCGATTTGGCCTACCATGCCTATGCTTCAGTCCGTGGCAAGGCGACGATTTAGTTTTGCAGACACCATTACAAATAAGGTAAAATATTGACCTCTTATATTTCAGCGTAAACGTATAGCCTGCACATGAAACCAACTAAAATCAATATTCGTTCGAATCGGACTTGTGCGTTGCATCGATTCGATTTCTTAGAATCTTTGAACCGACTCAATGCTTTCCCTCAGGCCAACTTAACACTTGCATCGAACTTACTCGAAGCATTCCTCGGGTCAACGTAACTCTTTGCATCGATTCGTCTCGATACATATTTTGGGTCAACACAACTCTTTGAGTCAACGATTCATCGTAATGTACCGTACGGAGCAAGTCATTACAGATACCACATCGCAGTTACGGCTGGTCTTCAAACTGGCATCTAAGGGAACCCCCAATTCCGACTTGTGTCCACGTTGAAGCAGGTTAAAGCACAGCTCCCCCTGAACTATGTGAATAATGATGTTTTCGTCTCAGATTGAGTTTGCTGCAAACCTTTATCTCCTTCATGGCTTCGAATTGCTGAAACCAATATCGTTTCGTAAAGCTTTGGCAAATCACCTGTCGCTAAAACTAGATCCGTAGAGCAATCCCTTCCTGGAGACCAACCAGCTGTCAAAGGACCGACAAACTGACCCTCAATCTTTGACTCATCACCATCCGTCGCTTTGTCTAGGCGAACTGAATCCTCTGTATCCCTTAAAATATCTAGAAGCCCCTCCTCAACAAGTTCTCGATGATCCACCTCCCGTCGAATACCTCTCACGCCTTTAGAGTCTAGTCTGGATTTGGTAACAACATGTTTGTGGAATCCAAATCTAGTTAAATATTTGATTTGATTAGATTTGGATTTCCATAATAGGTGTTGTGTTATTTTAGATATAACAGGATTCTTGTTTTTGGAAATCCTATTATCATCTAAAATAGGATAATTGATGGGCTATTTTAGGTGTAATAGGATTCTTATTTGAGGGCTTCCTATTTAAGAAATCATATTATGATCTAAAATAGGATTTCCTCATCCTATATTTATGGGGTGAGGGTGGAGGCGGAAAGCACAGCACAAAGTGGAGATTTGGGGTGCTCGTCCACAAAAAAATCTAAGCGAAAGTCCGTACTTTGCTCTTAGGACTTCACCATCCAAGACAAAAGGAAGAAGAAGATCTTATCGAGGAGTCGTCAACTTCGGTTAGGGAGATTGCTACAGGTTGGTGAGTGATCTCAATTGTAATCTTCTATTTTTCTTCTTGAGAGTGGTAAGGGTGTTAAACCTATTAGAACAAATGGTTCAACGCAAGTTTTTTCAAGGTGACATACGTCACCGCCATATACTTGTCTTCATCTTATGCTTGGTGTTCGTTAGACAGGGATTGGTTTTGATCAGGTGGATTGGCAAACGCTTCTGTTTTCGCCCAATAATTGGTATCAGAGCTTTGGTTGTTCTGGCAACCATGTCTACGGAGCAGATGAACACTCGTATGATCACCCTCACAGGATGAAACTGGGCAATTTGGAAGCCAAGGATGGAAGATCTACTCTGGTGCAAGGACTTGCGTGATCCGTTGGAGGGCGATAACGCAAAGCCATCGGACAAAGCTACTGAAGACTGAAAATGATCGGATCGGAAGGCTGTTGGATTCATCTGCCAATGGCTGGATAACTCAGTGTTTCACCATGTATCCATGGAGAGTTCGACAAAAGCATTATGGACGAAGCTGTATTTGCTGTACGAAAGGAAAACGGCTGGCAATAAGGCATTTTTTATTCGCCAACTCGTCAACTCGAAGTACACGAAGGGCGCCCCAATGACACAACAACTGAACGAGGTTTAGGGTATCATCAATTAGCTATCTACGATGAAGATGGTGATTGATGATGAGCTTCAGGTCCTACTGCTTTTGAGTTATCTGCCGGAAAGCTGAGAGACATTGGTGGTGTCGGTGAGCAACTTCGTGCCTGATGGAGTTGTCATGATGGAGGTAGTCAAAAGTAGCTTGTTGAATGAGGAGTTCCGGCACAAGCAAGTTGAATCGTCGCAGGAGTCCGCTCTGGTGACTTCCTATAGGAAAGGAAGAACCAAGTCACAGACGAGGACAATAAGAAGTTTTTGAGATCTTACGATTGTGGACCACATGGAGGGCTGCTATCACTATAGTAAAAGGAGTCATATCAAGAGGAACTGCATGAAGCTCAAACTAGAGAAGGCCAAAGGCAAGGACGATCAGGAGGATCTCACAGTGTTTGGAGATATCGTCATTGCAGCGACCGACATAGACGAAGCTTATGGCATGTGGCATAATGGCGACTGGGTTATGGATGCGAGGGTATCGTATCACGCCATTCCGTATAGGAGGATCTTCACGTCATATCGCGGCGGCAGGTTTTGACATGTGAAGATGGGCGACAAGGGGACAACTGCAGTTGTAGGCATCGGTGAGTACACTTGACAATGGAGTTTTGTGATAAGCTAGTCCTCCGGGGTGTACGACATATACCGAGTTTGAGCTACAACTTGGTTTCGTTAGGGAAACTAGGAGATTATGGCTATCGTAGTCTGTTTGGGAGCAAAGATTAGATGCTTGCGAAGGATTCCTAACATATGGCTCGGGAAGATTTGTGTTGTGGCATGTACAGGCTCAAGCTGCTGAGCTGTACAGGTACGCCACAGACACCGAATGGAGACTCAAGGGGTGTTCTACAGGAGATGGATCATTGGGAACTTTCTAAGGAGGGACTTCGAGATGTTTTGAGGAATACGGAGGCTTAGGTTCGTCGAAACAAAGCAACAGATGGTGATGAGTTAAAGATTGAGGGTCAGTCTATCGGTCCCATGACAGCTAGTCAGTCTCCAGGTGGGGGTTGCTATACTGATCCAGTTTTGGTGATAGATGGTTTGCTAAAGTTTTACGAAGCGACATTGGTTTCAACGGTTCGAAGCCAGGAAGTAGATCAAGATTTACAACAAACTCAATCTGAAACGGGAACATCATCATTCACACAATTCACGGAGAGCTGTGGGTCATCGATGGCATGTACCGTACGTGATGTTCTGCTCGAGGACGCATGTGTATGGAGAGCTCCAAGTTCGGACACGAAGGTGGACATGATCAGGAGTTCGAATCTCGGGAGAACCGTACCGTCCGCTTGGTTGGACCAGCCAAAGGTGAAGAAGTTCGTCGGAAAGTTAACACTTTTCAATGGAAGATGGAAGTCAGAGACAGGCTGCCAAGACTTACAGTGAGGCTGATCGTCTGGGACTTCGGTCTTGGTCGTGTCATTCATATCGACATGATCCCAGTGGTACAGGAGGTGCTTTGCATGGCAGTTGGCGTCAACGTGACGGTCGAGGAGCTGGAGACAAAGAAAGATGCAAAGCAGCTTGGGGGATCGGAGATCAGTAGCATGGGGGACCAGAAACTCTGTCACGGGATGACAGGCATAGAGTCCAATTGAGGACCCATTGGATCAATACCCTCTCATCATACTAGAGGGAGAGATTTTTGGAGTCCAGTCTGGATTTGGTAACAACATATTTGTAGAATCCAAATCTAGTTAAATATTTAATTTGATTAGATTTGGATGTCCATAATAGGTGTTGTGTTATTTTAGATATAATAGGATTCTTATTTTAGGAAATCCTATTATCATCTAAAATAAGATATTTATGGGCTATTTTAGGTGTAATAGGATTCTTATTTGAGGGCTTCCTATTTAAAAAAATATATTATGACCTAAAATATGATTTTCTCATCCTATATATATGGGGTGAGGGGGGAGGCAGAAAGCATAGCACAAAGTGGCGATTCGGGGTTCTCGTCCAAGAAAATCTAAGAGTAAGTTCGTACTTTGCTCTTAGGACTTCGCCAGCCAAGACAGAAGGAACAAAAAGATCTAATCGAGGAGTCGTCAACTTCGGTTAGGAAGATTGCTATGGGTTGGTTAGTAATTTCAATTATAATCTTCTAATTTTCTTCTTGAGAGTTGTGAGGGGGTTGACCCTATTAGGACAAAGGGTTCAACGTGAGTTTTTTCAATCTTGTAATTTCACTAAGTTATTAAAGGTTAGGATTTTTCCAAGTGATGTACATCATCGCCATATACTTGTCTTCATTTTGTGCTTGGTGTCCGTTAGATGGGGGTTGGTTTTGATCAGGTGGGTTGGCAAACGCTTCCGCACGCGCCAAACAAAAGCCTGGGTCAGAAATACTCCATCGTGTAAGGTGGCTGATGTGGAAGCAAAAAATGCAGAGGGCTCAAGCGGTGCTACAAGGGGATATCCTCAATCCTATACTTGTTGTCACCGAGATTGCCATTAACAAAGAAGTAAGCCAACTTCGTATGCCGGAGAAAATTGAGATCGCGTAAAGGGCCAAGTGCCACTGGTTGCAAGAGGAGGACCGGGCTACGAAGTTCTTCTACAATGTGGTACGGGCGAGGCAACATTGAAACACCATTACTAGACTTATTGGGCAGGATGGTCAGGAAATTGCACATCCGGATGCTATTAAGTGCGAGACGGTAAGGTACTACTCTGAACGGTTAAACCAACATAACTATTTAACTGTGTTTCCTGAAATATTTTGCAAATTAGTGGTTACGACACATGGAAACCACATCTTGTTAGCTCCAGTTACTATAGAAAAAGTGGTGGCCATAGTAATAAAGGCAGATCCCAATAAAGCTCTGGGTCCATACTGTTTTGGTAGCAAGTTCTACAAAAAGCATTGAAAGGACTTCAAAGAGCAGGTCATGGAAGTTGTTGTGGACTTTTTCGCTAATAGGAGGCTGTTATGGGAACTAAATTACATGTTCCTCACACTTATACCCAAGAAATAAGGCGCTACTTTCCTTGCCGATTATCGGCCTATAGCATGTTGCAATTATCTGTATAAGATAATCATGTACCTGATGTGCAGTCGAATGGAGGATATTATGAAAGAGTTGGTCTCACTGGACCAATCTGCCTTCGTTACAGGCCGGGAGATAGCGGAGAACAATATGCTGGTGCACGAGATGATACAGAGTTTTAATAAACTCGGGGGGAGTAAAGCTTGTCTCAAGCTGGATTTACGAAAGGCCTATGATACGGTCAATCATGATTTTGTTTGTCAAATCATATTGGATATGGGGTTTGCGCCTACCTAGGTTGAGATGGTTCATGAATGCATATCTACTTCGATATTCTCGGTCCTCATTAGAGGACAACCCTGTGGTTTTTTTGGTTGCAACAGAGGCCTACGATAGGGTGACCCCTTGTCCCCGTATTTATTTACGCTAGTTCTGGATTATTTTTCATGCCTATTCGGCTCGGCGGTTGTGCATGGAAACATCATTCCCCTTCATAGAAATGTTCAACCACATGTCACCCACCTGATTTACGCTGATGACCTTCTAGTTTTTATGATGCCTTCACAGAAAGGGGTACACACATTGGCATCAATCATGGAGATATTTGGACGGCACACGGGCTTGTTTTTAAATTATGATAAGAGTAAAGCGTATTTTAGTTCGCATTGCTCTTATACGGAGGAATTCAAGTGGAAAGGGGAGATCTACTAGTAAAGTACTTGGGGATTCCATTGTCCGTCAATTATATTGGAATGTCAGAGTTTGATTGAGTACGTGTAGCGCGGGTGGAAGACTGGCATGTACTAAGCCTCTCATTTGGGGGGCGTATCGAACTTGTGAGGTCAGTTATTGTTGCTATTGCACGTTTATGGCTTCAGGCTATCCTTTTACCAGCTGCTATAATTAGAAGGATAGAAAAGATATGTGTTGACTTCATATGGCATGGTGGTATACATGCTATTAGTTGGAGAATCTATGTCGGCCACGGGAGGAGGGCGGTGTGGGGTTACGTCCACTGCGGATGATGCGGGATATGGCCGATTTAAATTTAACCTGGAAGCTATTTACTGGAGACTCATTATGGGTTAACTGGATGAAGGAGAAGTATGTTAAAGTTTATAATTTTAGTGAGAAACCTCTGAATAATAATGACTCGGTAGTATTCAAGAGTATCGTCCACTATCGAAGCCAATTGAAGTCGTTGATTGACAAAAGACTTAAAGATAGGGAGACAACTAGTTTGTGGTATGACCCATGGATCCCTCTTGGACCGCGGAGGGTGGCACACGCGTGCGACGGCGAATAGCGGTGCACAGGTGAGTTCTATCCTCCTTGAAGGAGCCTAGCATCCGGAGTCTGCTGCGAGTACACATCCATATAGCCAGGAGATACGTAGATGTGCTATTGATCTTACCCTGGTGGTTGACGAGTGGTTTTGGAGTGACAATGGGGCCACGCAATTCGTGTATAAAGAAGTGTATAATCGCATAAGAGATACACAAGTCCGATCGGAGATGGCAGATATGGTTTGGGTGAAGGGCCTTGCATCAAAAATGCAAGTTTGTATGTACAAGCTATGTTTGAAGATGTTGCTTAATCTCGACAGGCTGGGGCGATTCGGTGTTCGAATTGACGGGCAAAGCTGTGTCTTGTGTACCTCTGACAGTGAATCTATGGGCCATCTTTTCTTTACTTGTCGGGTCTTTAGGAAGATCTGGACAGCTCAGGGAATTGCTTTAAGTTTGTTGGTCGCACCTTCCCAGGCATGGGAGGACATTACGACTGACATACGAGATACGAGAGGATGTGGTACAGTTTGGTTCAATACGGCTCGTATTCGACTCGCAACATCAGTTTGGCATGTGTGGAAGGAAGGGAATAACCACATTTTTGAAGGAATCCAGACTTCTATTTCAGGTATCCTGCGTAATATTGATAGGAATGTACATGACATGGGTTTTGATTAAAAGTGTTGCTGAACATTGTAACTGTGTATCTTTTTTATATTGAATGAAATAAAAATCACCTTTTTCCATATATATATATATATATATATATATATATATATATATATATATATATATATATATATATGGAAGAACAGACTTTTGTTGATGAAAAAGGCGCAAAATGCCGAAGCCTTTACAAGTAAACGCGCCACGCGCGAAAGACGAAAAGAAAAGAGCAAACACAAAATGTTACCCACAAAACGGCAGCTAAATCGAGCATCGGAAGGTAAGACGCTGAAAGCCAGACCCTAAGGAGCGCCCCAAAATCCGCGATCGTAACCGGCCAAAGTTGGCCAGCGCACGACACTCGGTGCCCAGATCAGCCCAGGGCTTCCCAAAAGTCGTGCGAGGCGTGAGAGCAACACCTCTTTCTTTTGTAGATTTGTCGAACGACCTCTCTTTACAATTGTGGGGGCAGAAGTTGACGACCCTCGTATCTGTATTTGTTTCTATTTTTCAACAAGACCCAAAAGGCGGCGGCAGCGACGATCTGATGTCCGTGGGACGATTTCCAGCTGGCTAGCAGATCGTTGATGCCCCCGATCATGGGGACAATCCTGAACGTAATGTTAAAGGTCATCCAAATTTGAGTGGCTAATTCACCATAGAGAATGATGTGGTCGGCGGTTTTCGATTGGTGTTCCACACAGCAGTGGCATCTGGACGCCAGGCTGAAGCCGAAGGAGCTGATGGCATCGTCCGTAGGTAGTTTCCGACGAGCGGCACGCCAGATGAGAATGGACCATTTGGTGGGTATATATGTATGCCAGAACTTGGCAGAAGGGGAGGTCGTTTCGTGGATGCCTCTGACGACGGTTTTGGCAAAAGCCGGGGTGAAGAGTCCGGCTGTGTTGGGGGACCATCTGAGCTCGTCATGCGCGTCATTGATCGACAGATTAGAGGCTCTCAGACTAGCCATGGCCACTGGGCCTTGCCAAGCACTAACTCTATCCCAGTTCCAACCCGACACGTCCTCATCCCTTATATATATATATATATATATATATATATATATATATATATATATATATATATATATAAACTATTTTTTTATTTGGTTTTCAGGTTTGGATCGAAACCGAATAAGAAAATTTAGTATTTTCAAAACCAAAACCGAACCATTTTTTTTAAAATCGAACCGATTTTTTTAAATCGAACCGAATCTTTTGTTTGGTTCGATTTTTCGTCCACAATCGAATAATGCTCACCCTTAGTTATAAACGTTACATAGGTGGATTTAAAAACATTTTTTATTAATAATTTTTAAAATTTTAATAAGATACAGTTGCACATGTATATTTATTTTTATTATATAGTAGATGAGGATGAAGATGAAGAGAACAAATCTTTCTAAGAGGGAGGAGACGAAGAGGCGATAACTGTTATTGATTTTTTTTCTAAACTTTGATAGATTTAATTAACGATTAATTTTTTTACAAATAGGCAAACGACTAATTCCATTTTCAGCCGAGTCTTCCTTAAAAAAATGTGTGTGTGTATATATATATATATTTTTTTTTTTGAAAGAAGGTAATTTTGGCGAACGCTCCCACCGGGAATCGATCTCCTGACCACTTGGGCCGCATGCCTCACCACTACCACTAGGCTAGAGGGTCATTGGCTGTATATATATATATATATATATATATATATATATATATATATATATATATATATATATATATATATATATATACTAGTATCCAATATTTTTGGGACTCCTAAAAAAGTAGCACTTAGACAGCTGCTTCCTTTGCCTAAGGATGACCCGGCCCTAGGCATTTTTATTGGTAGTTTCTATTGGTTCTGGTCAAGATGTAAATGGTGGTATGCAGTTATTCATTATTACACACAACTCAGGATCGTCTTAACGAGAAAGAAGTTATTCCATAGGAAAATGCTAAGTCTACAACCAAATGTTTACAACCTTCTTATAACCTGTCCGAGCTCTCTAGCCTAGTGGTATTAGAGCGGACACCCGGAGGGGCCGGCAAGGTTCGAGCCCCCCAATTGTGTGTGTGAGTGTGATTTCAAAAAAACCTTCTTATAACCTCTCTCTCCCATATCTTACATATGGGTCCCACCGGGTCTCACCACCCCCCTCTCACCCTTCTGCTGCATGGGCTTTATCCGACTCCATCACTTCTCTCCCTTCTTCAATCAAAATCTGACACGTGACGGTTGTAAAAAAAATTGTAAGCATTTGGTTTAGGCATAGCAAAGCCCTATATTTTAGGACAATATATGATCTTGATCAAAGTTTGTGTCACGTGCATGAACACATAGGTTCTACTAAACTAACGTGCGCGCAAATTGCAATGGCATATTATGTTCTTCAAACTCCTAAAGTTGGAGTTTACTGCCAATTTTGAGTTATACAAACCTAATAGGAGCGTGATGCTATGGGCAACTAAGAGTCCGACAATTGTTGGAATAACAGTTATGAGATAATTTTAAACTATCAGTTACAAGGGATTAAATTTTGAACGATGTAGTTTTTGAACAAATTTAACCAGTATTTGATAATTCATTGACAAACAGTTCTAATTATTTTTAAAAACAATAAAACTATTTATATGACCATATATATAACGAAAGTCTTCCCTTTTTTTAATATCAATGTCTTCCAAACAATAGCTTAATTATACACTCATATAACTTGTAAGTATAAAATAATTTGACAAGTAGTATATCATAAATGTTGAGGGCAAAAATTCGCTATCACATTAAATGAGCCACGAAATTGCAATCATTAACTACAACACCAAATAGACCGTAAAAATTTTAAGAGAAATTTTGACTTGCCATCCACTTTATTTACCCCAATTTAAGGTGCACCCTACAGTTTTGCAAAATGTAAGAGTTCCCACACTTTGGACGGAAATCGTCTAGGACTAGCGGTCAGCCGCTTTGACCCAAAAATATTGACGAAAATACCCTTCCCTATGTGTGTGCTATCCCCTTCCCTCTTTCCACCGCCACTGCCCCCTCTTCCTCCCCGCCGCCACTGCCCCCCACCCCCGGCCGCTGCCCCCCCTCCCCACCACCACTGCCCCCCTTCCTCCCCCCCCCATCCCCGCCGCTGCCCCCCTCCCTGGCCGCTGTCCCCGCATCATCGTTGCCACCCCCCCTCTCTGCCACCGTTAACCCCCCTAGTCCACGTCGTCACTGCCAGAGGAGGACGTTGGGGGGGGGGGTGGGGTGGGCAATGACGACTGGGAGGGGGGTGGCAGCAGCGATGGGGAAGGGGTAGCGACGGGGATGGGAGGGGGAGGGGACGGAGAGGGGGGGTGCGGCCGGGGTGGGGGGGGACGGGGAAGGGGGCAGCGGCGGGGATGGGAGGGGGAGAGGCGGCAGCGGTCGGGAGGGGACGGGGAAGGTGGCAGCGGCCAGGGGGGGAGTGCAGTGGCGACGGGGCGACGGGGTGGGGGGGGACAGTGGCGGCGGCGGGGGGAGGGGGGAGGGGAGCGGGAAAGGAAGAAGACAATAAGGAAAGCATAATTTCGTCCAAATTTTGTTGGTGTTTTTGCCTTTGGACTAGAAAAGATAGTCCCACATCGGCTACACCAAATGGTGAGTATCTCATTATAATGCATTGCTTGTGTTGAGGTGTGCACATGAGGTGTAGTGGGGCACAAGTTTGTGCCATGTGGAAGTATTTTCCTAGAAGGAAAATGGATTAAATCCAACAAGGATGCAAGTTAATTTTTGTTGTGCAGACTCGGACTCGGACACGGACTCCAGGATGTCTCGTGCATGCATGGGAGTGTTCGGGGGGTAGGCGTGGACTGGCACACTTCTATGCTGATTGTGGGATGATCTAAAATATCAAACTCTATTTTTGAGTGTTGGTATTTTAGTCCCACATCGGATAGGAGAAGAGGTGAAGTCTCAACTCCACTCTATAAATAGAGCCCCTTGGCCTCCTTTGAAAGATGCACCAAGAAGAGAGTTGAGGGAGTCTGTTAAGTCCAGGAAGCCCGTTCAAGTCTCAAATATTGACTTACGAGCGTTCCAGAAGTTCTTCGTGAACTTGTTGATTCCTGGAAGCTGTTCGTGCTCGTGTGGGGCGAATAAAGCTTTGAGCAACGGTGGTTCATTCACCCCAGCATCTCATTCTCGCCTGTCATCGCTGCTGTTGCCTTTTACAGTAACTTCTTTTTAGAAGCTCTACTGCCGATAGTTGCTTGCACACAGTCTCTTTAGATTTTTTGTGTATTACGTAGAATCTTTTTAGATCCTCGTAATTCAGAATCCTCCAGGATCTCTGTTGCACATCTTCTTTAAGGTGCTGCATTTGAAACGTTGTGTGTACAATTGTTTCAGTTTCAGAATTTTCCATCGAAAATTGTACCTCGGCACTAACAATCTCAAAGCTTTATTGAGAAGATGGATAATTCTCGTGCTTCGCTCATCGATACCGGCTTTAACAAATTAGAGAAATTCGATGGCGAACACTTCCAGATATGGAGACGAAAGGTCTCTTTAAATCTTCAACTCGTGAATGTTGATCACGTGCTGTCAGAAGAAGAACCGATCGTTCCAACCACTGGATCTGCTGCGGCTGTGGCCGCTGCTACGACCAAGCAAGCGAAGTGGAAGAGAGAAAATAGTATATGCAAACTACTGATACTCAATTCCATGGAAGACTCTCTGGCAGAGTCCTAATCCAAGAAGACCTCTACCAAAGAGATATGGGACTCCTTGGGAAAGCTCTATGAAGATGACAAGAACCGGTCCAAGATCTTCATGGTAGAAAAATACCACAAGTGGACCTTCGAAGACGAGAAGGCGATGCTGCCCCAAGTGAAGGAGTTTCTGAAGTTGCATCAGAAACTAGAAGACGAGAACATGCCCCTCGTCGACAAGTTTGTCGTTGGAGGGATCGTCGCAAAACTTCCTACAGAATGGAGCAACTTCTATGCAAGGATGCATCAAAAGAAGATAGAAATTAGCTTGGATGATTTCTTGCAAGAGGTCCATGTTGAGGACGAGATGCGCTCTCAACAGAAGATGGATACTCTGTCCAAACAACTGGCGAAGGCAAATCTGGTCCAAACCAGAGAGTACCAGGGGAAGCAGGCTGTTTCTCATCGCAAAAAGAAGGACTTCACGAATCTGAAAGTGAAGGGTCCTGCTTTCAAGTAGCAGAAGTCCAAGTCCCATGTGACTTGCTTCAATTGTGGCAAGAAGGGCCACTACAAATCCGAATGCAAGTCCAAGCCCAAAGAACAAGGTGAGCCTAGTAAGGTTTCTATGATTACTAATCTAGTTGCCATGATAGCATAGGTTGCAACTGTGGGGGCTGACTTGGACTGGTGGATAGACACTGGTGCGACCTGCCATGTCTGTTCAGACAAAGACTGGTTCGTCTCATATGAGCCAACTTCAGAGAAGGTCATAATGGCAAACCAGGCACAAGCTGAAGTACTGAGGATCGGGACGGTGGAGCTTAAACTCACATTGGGGAACACTCTGACGCTTCAAGGTGTGAAGCATGTTCCAGTAATTGCTAAGAACCTGATCTCTGGAAGTCTGCTCTACAACGCAGGCTTGAGGATGGACATCAATGCTGGCCAGTTGGTGATGTCCAAGAAGGGTACATTCTTCGGGAAAGCTTTCCAAACTGAAGGAATGTACAAGATTCAGCTTGTTGTAACCCAACATGATTATATAAATGCAATCACTTTTTCTGATTATTCTCTTGAGTTGTGGCATAATAGGCTAGGACATGTTCATTGTAAAAGGATTAACAGAATGTCTAGTCTAGAACTTATCTCCAAGTGTGGGGGTAAGGTATAGAAATGCGAAGTATGTGCTCAGACGAATATCACAAGAAAACCCTTTCACAGGGTCCATCGAAGCACAGATCTTCTGGAGTTGGTTCACTCAGATATCTGTGACTTCAAACAATTCTCTACAAAGGCCGGGATGAAGTATTTCATTACTTTCATCGATAACTTCTCAAAGTATGCTTTCGTCTACTTGCTCAAGTCTAAAGACGAAGCATTCGAGAAGTTCAAGGAGTTCAGGGCCGAGGCTGAGCGGCAAACTGGACAACAACTCAAGAGGTTAAGGAGTGATCGAGGCGGGGAGTATCGGTCTCATGAATTCTTATCATTTTGCAAAGAATATGGAATCATCAATGAGACAACGGCTCCGTACTCTCCTCAATCTAACGGAGTAGCAGAAAGGAAGAACAGAACGTTGACAGAGATGATGAACTCCATGCTGTTGACTGCGGGTCTTCCAAAGTGCTACTGGGGAGAAGCTGCACTAGCGGCAATGTTCATTCTGAACAGAGTGCCATATGCAACTTCCGACATAACTCCTCATGAACTCTGGTTCAAAGTCAGACCTAACTTGAATGTCATTCGAGTGTGGGGGTGTCTGGCTTATGTGAAGCTCCCGGATCTGAAGATTCAGAAGCTGGGGACAAGGACTACGAAGGCGATCTTCTTGGGGTATGCCGAGAAGAGTGATGCTCGAAGATTCCTTGATATCGAGTCAAACCATATCATCGAATATCGCGATGCTGAATACTTTGAATACAAGTTTGCAAAACACAAGAATATTATTCTCACGGATCTTCAGGAGAATGATGAGGGTACAAAGCAGACAGAAGTCTTTAATGAACCAGTAGTCCAAGATGAAGCTGTCGTCAAGGAGACACCAGCTGAACCAGAACTCGCTGAGCCGTCAACTAAGCGAACGAGGAGGCCGAAAGACTTCGGAGATGACTTCGTCACCTATTATGTGGAAGCAGATCCGCTTACGTATGATGAGGCGATGAAGACCAGAGATACTGTATTCTGGAAGGAGGCGATAGACAATGAGATTGACTCAATTACCTCCAACAACACATGGGTATTGGTTGACCTGCCAGAAGGAGCAAGACCCATCGGATGCAAATGGATCTTCAAGAAGAAGATGAAAGCAGATGGAACCATTGACAAGTTCAAGGCCAGGCTAGTGGCCAAGGGATTTGCTCAGAAGCAGGGGATCGACTACTTTGACACTTATGCTCCAGTAGCTCGGATGACAACCATCAGATTGTTAATTGCTCTAGCAGCAATACAAAAGCTGGTGATACATCAGATGGATGTGAAAACGGTATTCCTTAATGGCGAGCTGACCGAAGAGATCTACATGCAACAACCAGAAGGTTTTGTCGTCAGAGGTCTGGAAGACAAAGTCTGCAAGTTGATGAAGTCTCTGTATGGTTTGAAACAAGCTCCCAAAATGTGGCATGAGAAGTTTGACAAGATGATAAGGTCAAATGGCTACAGGGTTAGTGAAACAGACAAGTGTGTCTATACGAAGTTTGCTGACGGAAGAGGAGTAATCGTATGTCTTTACGTGGACGACATGCTAATCCTAGGTACGGATTTAAGCTGCATCACAGAGACAAAGAAATTCCTCTCGACCAAGTTCAGTATGAAGGACTTGGGGGATGCCGACGTAATCTTGGGGCTCAAGATCATCCAGACAGGCACTGGAATAGCGCTATCACAATCTCATTATATTGAGAAGATGCTCACTCGCTACGGGTATCAAGATCTTCCTTTTATTGATACACCGTACCGGAGTGATCAGAAGCTGGAGCCAAATTTGAGGAAAAGTGTCAGGCAGTTGGAGTACGCTAGCGTCATCGGAAGCTTGATGTACGCTACTACTGCCACAAGGCCTGACATAGCTTTTGCAGTGGGAATGCTGAGTCGGTTCACTAGCAATCCAGGCGTTGAGTACTGAAAAGCTGTGAAGCGTGTTATGAGATATCTCAAGAAAACTCAGACATATGCACTTTTCTACAGCGAAGATCCGTCAGTAGTGGAAGGCTTCAGTGATGCTAGCTGGTGTTCAGATATGGAGAGCGAGTATTCCACAGGTAGATTCGTATTCGTCATGGGCGGAGCTGCTATATCGTGGAAGTCGAAGAAGCAGACTATGTTATCTCGCTCCTCCATGGAATCTGAATTCTTTGCATTGGATGCTGCTGCAGATGAAGCAGAGTGCCTTCGGGAGCTCATGTATGATCTTCCGGTGGTTAGGGCTCAGATACCGGCAATACCGATATACTGTGACAACCAGGCGGCAGCAGCAGTGGCATCAAATGAACTCTTCAACGGGAAGAAGAGAACGGTGCGGTTGAAGTACAGAGCAGTACACGATCTTATCAAGAGAGGTGTTATTGCAGTGATTGATGTTCGGAGTCAGGAAAAACTGGCGGATCCGTTCACCAAGGGCCTCAAGCGCCAGCTGGTCGATAACACAACTTGTAAAATGGGCTTGAAGGCATTCTGATATTGTATTATTGTATTCCTACCATAAAGTTTTATGCTATTAGTTCAAAGATTTATCTACTAGGCATCTAGCTTTTGGTTCAAGGGAGGACCACTAATCGGAAGAATATCAGGAACGGTGGGTACATGTTCTATTGGACATGGAGAGGTTACGGACCTATAACCACTGTTGTCTACTATTGTTTTCTGCGGAAAATGATTTCTGTGGGAAGGTTGGCTTAAATGCCTTAACGAGTTCTCAGGCAGAGTGAATGCCTGGAGTGCTTTACAGGAAGCACGGTAGCGCAGCACTACAAGGAGTGTAACTCCATGCTACAGTGGGGTGACTCCACCATGAGGTTCCCAGGTAGGGGTAATGCCTCGGCTTTGCAAGCCAAGTCACAGCGGAGTAGCACCGCAAATAGGCAGGTAGCCTAATGCTGTATGATAATCGTAATAAAGAGAAGTAGACAGCACTACAAAGAGGATGATGTCCTCATGTTACAGTGGCATGACACCACGAAGAGGTACCAGGTAGGGTAAAGCCTTGGCTTTGTGAGCCATGTCATAGCGGCGTAACACCGCACGGAAGCGCAAGGCTTCATGCTGGGTAGTTTGGCACTACAAAGAGGCCTATGACCTCATGCTACAGTAGTATGACACTACGATGAGGTACCCAGGTGGGGTAAAGCCTCGGCTTTAAGCCATGTCATAGCGGCGTAGCATCGCAAAGAAGCGCAATGCTTCATGCCATGACTCTTTATAAAGAACTCACCTATAGTGTATGAACAGAGATATCAGGCCGTCTCTTGAGGGTAAACTTGTAGACGCCCAAAAATTATACACTGAAACCAGGCTGGCACAAGGCCTTCAATGTGCAGCCAGAAGTACAGTTGATTTTATTATGTGAGTAGGAAGAATTGCAGTTATGGTACAGAATTCAAGGCTTAGTCCATTCTTGTATCATGCTATTATTTAACCTTTGCGGGAAGATTCAAGTCGTAGCGATATCTCTCCTAATACATGATGGGCAGTAACTGTGGGGAACGCTCAACCCATATATTGAGATATGTGGGGGATTGTTGGTGTTTTTTCCTTTGGACTAGAAAAGATAGTCCCACATCGGCTACACCAAATGGTGAGTATCTCATTATAATGCATTGCTTGTGTTGAGGTGTGCACATGAGGTGTAGTGGGGCACAAGTTTGTGCCATGTGGAAGTATTTTCCTAGAAGGAAAAAGGATTAAATCCAACAAGGATGCAAGTTAATTTTTGTTGTGCGGACTCGGACTCGGACACGGACTCCAGGATGTCTCGTGCATGCACGGGAGTGTTCGGGGGGTAGGCGTGGACTGGCACACTTCTATGCTGATTGTGGGATGATCTAAAATATCAAACTCTATTTTTGAGTATTGGTATTTTAGTCCCACATCGGATAGGAGAAGAGGTGAAGTCTCAACTCCACTCTATAAATAGAGCCCCTTGGCCTCCTTTGAAAGATGCACCAAGAAGAGAGTTGAGGGAGTCTGTTAAGTCCAGGAAGCCCGTTCAAGTCTCAAATATTGACTTACGAGCGTTCCAGAAGTTCTTCGTGAACTTGCTGGTTCCTGGAAGCTGTTCGTGCTCGTGTGGGGCAAATAAAGCTTTGAGCAACGGTGGTTCATTCACCCCAGCATCTCATTCTCGCCTGTCATCGCTGCTGTTGCCTTTTACAGTAACTTCTTTTTAGAAGCTCTACTGCCGATAGTTGCTTGCACAAAGTCTCTTTAAATTTTTTGTGTATTACGTAGAATCTTTTTAGATCCTCGTAATTCAGAATCCTCCAGGATCTCTGTTGCACATCTTCTTTAAGGTGCTGTATTTGAAACGTTGTGTGTACAATTGTTTCAGTTTCAGAATTTTCCATCGAAAATTGTGCCTCGGCACTAACAAATTTTTGGGTCTAAAACTAGTTTACCGCTAGTCCTAGACGGTTTTCGTCCAAAATGGAAGAACTCTTACATTTTTTGAAAACTGTGGGGTGTACCTTAAATTGGGATAAATTATAAAGTGGAGGGCAAGTTAAATTTTCTCTAATTTTAAAATTCATGTTTTGAAAGAAATAGCCGTCAAATGGAACCTCAAAAAAAACAAAGATGAGAGAAGAAATATGATAGGGCATTAGAAGTTGTAGTTACATTTTTTAATAAGGATATAAATAAATAAATAAAATAGAAATCCTCAAAATAATCTAATTTAGAATTTTTATAAAGATATCCAAAATTATAATACATTACTTTTGAAAAAGTTTTAAGCCGATTAAAATCAGTAACTAAAAAAATATTTTACACACCATAAATAATATGTTCAGAATTTTTCCAAAATCGATAAAAATGTTTTGCCAAACAAATCCTAATAGTTATATTCCAAAACAAATCCTAATTATAATAGTTTTAAAGTGTGGACAATGATGGTAGAGACTAAAGAAAGTTGCTCAAGGTGGAAGATAGCAAAGCTGGATGTCTTTCATGTGGGATTGTCCCTATGTTCTAATCCATGGAGACCACTATCCAACCCACCCCACCACCATCTCTTCAAACCAACCTTCCCACACCTGACCTCAGTCCCCGTTGTCTTCTCCAACTCTCATTTCAAACTGGTAGAATTTTATCATTAATCCTCACTACTCCTGTTCAAAAATCATTCATCTTTCTGACTTTCTTCTGTCTTATTAATTTTTTTAGCTTAAAACTTTAATGGCTTGCACCCTTGTAAAAGACATGTGGGGTTTTCAACAGAGACCACATCAAATCAACGGAACCCATACAACAATTAGGTGGCTTGAACTTCTAATTCACCAGAATGGTTCTCCAAAATGTTAGTGAGAAATCAAATTTCTCATCATTATTTAAATATCTAAATTTCATCTTTTAGATACTGTGTGTGTATATTAAAATCCAACTTTTTCAGAAGTTATATTTTTTTACTCTCTCTTTCTCTTCTTATTTCTGAGATTTGTAAGATATAAATCTTGTAAGTTTCTGTTAAATTCTTCTTGTTTTAAAAGATTTGTAAGTTCTTGTAAAGTAGTTACGTAATCAATCACTTTGCTGTACTAGATAGGTAAACAAAAGGCTGCTAGAAAAATATTTTTTTTGATATGTGAAATTTTTTGTAGATGCAAGTCCTACTTAGTACTCTTTCCTAGTAAGTTCCATGTATCATTAGTTTTTTCCCCAAAAATTTTTTTTTTACTTAATCATTGAAAACATGATAAATTTAGCCTAACACCCTCGACTTTTCAGACGATCCTTATTTTTCTCTCATGGATAAATTAGACCAAGCTCCTCCAACGTCACTCATAAGGGATAAGTAAGTGCCAGACTATGAAGCTATATCATGCAACAATCAAAATTGAGTAAAACTAAATGAAACATCACAAATATTTTCAAACTCAGTACATTCATTTCATAACCAAACTTAATTTATATGCTGGGAAAAACTAATAATACATAGCTAGGAGATTTCCCTTTTGGGAATCCCCGTAAGTAAAAAGAAAGGAAAATAAAATCTTACAAGGACTTTCTACAAGTAGACAGATTTACACACAATAGGAGGTAGCAAAAGGAGGAGGAGTCGCCTACGCCGGAGAGGAAGGTGGTGTGAAAAGGTTATGCCGGAGGGGTGTATCTGCATTGTTCTCTTGGAGCACAAGAAATTCCAAATTTATAGGGACATTCTGGCATGAGAAAAGACCATAACCCAAAAAAGCCAACTATAATAAGGGCAAAACGGACATTAGGCTACAATAGTAGGGGCCTGGTAGAGGGTTTGCAGACAAAGTAGGGGTCCGGAGTGACTCTTGACACTTGTTACAAAAGTATAGTAGGGGTCTGGCATTTTGAGACACGTGGTGGGACACATATTTCTTGGTCTTGGAACTTGCTCTGAAAGTATAGTAGGGGTCTAGCATTTTTGAGACACGTGGAGGGACATGTACTTTATGGTAGGGGTCTGGTACAAGATTATGTATAAATGTGGTCAACAAACAGTGGCTAGGTTATGTTCTGTTATGCTGTCAAAGGACATATGTGACATGTCCAAGATTATGTATAAATGTACTTTATTGAGTCTTGTATTGGTACAGGCACATCTTGTACTGGCGAATTTTGTCTTGCTATTTTCCTTCTTCTTTAAAAAAATCTTTCATTCCTGTTTCAGTCGCTTTGGATACTTCTTCTATCATATTTTTTGCTGACCTTCTTCTTTCTAGCAATCTTGATCTTGTCGAATCTAGTCTTTTCCTCTGGTCTTTGTCTTCTTTGTATTTCATCTAGAATTTTTTCGAGCTTGTCAATGTCGCTCTGTTGGGTCTCTTTATCTTCTAGAGGGTCTAACTCTTCAGCAGCAACCTGCTTATCTCGGCTTTTGGGCAAAGCCACAGCCATTAACGAATTTGATTTGTCTTTACCAGCTACCGTTTAAGCCGGACTAACTGTTGGGCTTGTAGATCCAACAAACTCTAATTTGGCTTTCAGGCAAAGCCACAGCCATCAACGGACTTGATATGTCTTTAGCGGTTGTCGTTTGAACCGGACTACATATTGGCTTTATGGTGTGAAACTCGTCTCACAGTATCGGTATTTATATACGGATACGTATTTTGTATTGTATTTCATATTTTCTCGGTTTTCGGAATGCTTTAAAATTTTCTCAAATTATAGATTTTCTCCTTGGCCGGTATACCGACGGTGTACCGGAGTATACCGACGGCATGCCGCCCGGACAGATTTTCCACATTTTAGATATTTTCGATTTTAGATATTTTCGTGAATAGTGTTTCCGATATTTTCATGAATAGTGTTTTGGATATTTTGATGAATAGTATTTAGATATTTTTGTGAATAGTGTAGATGCATTCTATTATCCAATGGACGATTGGTTTTCTTTCAATGGCTAGGATTGATCTAGAATTTTGACACAGATCACGATCTGACGGTCATGATTAATTCACCCTCTCTATATATATCCTATGAGTTTCTCTCTTCTCTCTTTTTCTTTTCTTTCTCCATTTCCTCTTCCTTCTTCCTCAAGCCTAGGAAAGCTTGGCCTTGAGGCCTAGAGTGTGGTTTCGGAACACCTCTTGGTGGTGGAGTAGAAGATTAGGCTCGGTTGCTAAAACCTAGGCAAGTACATCTTGCTCAAAAGTGACATGACCATACTTTATTTTTATTTTCCATAGAAATTAAAGTTTTATTGTTCTATAATATGCTCCTCTAAATTGTTAACAAGTTTAATGTATAGCACTTTTGGTTTTGATCGACAATATGGCATAGATCTGAGTTTCTAGATATGATTTTTGAGTATTTTGAGGTTTTAATATATCAAATGTTTTAATTTGTGAAAACTAATACTTCCATGTTGTAGGAAATTCAATTCTATTTAATTTTGACTTTTGAAAGTCCGAATTTTGATTTAAAATGAAGTTTTTATGGCCGAAACAAGTTTTACCGAAAATCTGAATTTTGTTGCTGTTTGGAAAAATGGCATACCGCCGGTATACCATAGTATACCGCCAGTATGCCGGTTTTTGTACCAGAAACCTTCTGTCTTTAGCCCGATATACCGCCGGTATGCCGCAGTATACCGCCGGTATGCCGTTTTATGCTGTTTTAGGCTGTTTTTGTCCGTTTTTTGCCCGTTTTCGTCCGTCTTTGATAATTTTTCGATTGTAATGGACTCTTAACATGATTAGATGACCTTGGATAGTTAAAGAATAATTGTACACTCTATATACATGGTACATGCTTATGTCCACGTATTGTTCTATGTCCAGATTATAGATAGTGGCCTGTCATGGTGCACTCCAGATTACTGTATATGCCTAGCTCGATTCAGTGGCTCGTAGTAGCGCACTCATGACTTGATTTTCTTATTGATTTCTAGACTCGAGATATGAGTACATGTTCTTTCTTGACACCGTGGATATAGCTTGTTAGAATGTTTAATCTATTGCATCTTGGCACTGGACAATCGAGTGTGAGTATTGTTCTATGTATCACGTGATGTTAGTACGGGAATGTTCGTAAGTGATAACTTACGATTTACTCGTACATAGCACACGTCATCTTAGGAAATTCTTGAGCGTCCACGACTTGAGAATTTGACATGAATATGATAAGGTAAATGACTAGTAAATTCAAGTAGATCATTATAGGAGGAAATTCGCACTACCAACCCCGAGCTCCAAGGGCCCCATGAGGCATGGCTCAACCCTGCTAGGCAAGGGCTCCATGACCTACCAAGTTTGCGTGTATTGATATACGATCGAGTCACATGTCGTGCCGGGTTGCGGCACAGTCAGTTATATGTTTTCTTTTACAAGTATATGATATGGTTGTTCATGTTACAAGTCTAGACACGTTTCATCTGCCAGCAGTCTTGTTGGGCAATAGATGTACTACTCGTACCCCTGGACATCCGGGTATCTGCAGTCAGGTAGTTGCGAAAATCCTTAACTTGCATACTAGTAATTAGGATTGTGATAACCCTAGCTAGTTAATGATAGCAAGCCGTAGGTAATGATTGGCCGTGCACTTTTGATTGTGTGTTACCTTATATGCTCTTGTGTCGATGAGTGGCCAGAGGCTAAGTTCTACTAGGGGAAATATCTGCAACCCCGGTCCTTGTTTGGTTTAAGGGTTGTGGCTCCGACTTCGAGTAGTTCCTAAGTCCCTTGTTGCTCATTGGCTTATTGTTCTCTATTACTATATGGTTCAGTATTTTCATTCAGCCATTTATATTCTCGAGATACGTGCATTGGTACCGCACTAGTCTCGACCCACATTTATTTACATTTGCTATATGTTGCTGTTTTGTTTGTGGGTTTTTGTCGTTCACCTCGAACCTTCCTTGTGGTACTTGCTATTTGGGGTCTGACCCCACTGGTTTTGCATGGCCAGGTTTCATAGTTGATCACTACCGTCTTCTCCTCCGGATGGTTCGCACTCAGAGGACCGATATGGATTAGCTAGTGGGTTACCTTTATTTCCCACTTTATCTTATACTTTCATTTTGTGGTGTATTAGCCAAGGACATATGTTAGTCCTTATTTCTGGGTTTTGTTCCCTCCGTCTTAGTACGGCGTTGATGTATATTCTGGACAGCTGCTAGTTGTACATTTACGTACCTTTTGTATAGTCAGTTGATATATCTTATATTATGTCAGCTCTCATGATTATGTATGTACTTGTGTCTGGGACGCCTTACCCATCTCATATGTGATTTACTCTTTATTGCTTCTTATGTTGATTGGATTGAGATAGGAATTGTTCGACCTTAGGAGTCGTCAGTGGCATGCTAGAGTCCACCCACTTGTCTTCTAGACAGCTTTGACCGTATCTCGGGGTACTGGTGTACTCTGATATACGTAGCTGGCTTTGTCTCGCCCCCGATCTCCAGTATTCTGGTTCTGGGGCGTGACAGGGTTTTTTGGTGGCCCATGCAGGTCTGTCTTCAGACTTGTGGGGGATTCATCTTGTTAGAATCTCAATCCTATAATTGTCTTCATTTGATCTCCCTTTGCTTATCGCATTCTCGTTTTCCTTGAACTGTAAACATGATTGACATATCCTTGTTCTATTCCTGTCCATTATTGATATCACGTGTCCTTATCATTCAGGGACACCCAACCTTCTTATCTATTTCTTTCGAGGATTTTATTGCTCCGTCTTCTTCTATGGTTCAGGCAGTATGTCGGCATCAGATTCTGCATCCACGGAGTCAGGTACCAGTACCATCTCAGCACCTGTTTGGCAGCTCAGTTCACTACATGCCAGTCAGTTCAATCAGCAAAGTCAGCCTGAATCCCGTGTTCAGCATCCCCTTCCGATGTGGTCTCAGCAGTTTCAATGTTAGCATTCGGCGCAGTTTGTCCAGGTCCAGTAAGTCAGGTAAAATTCAGCAGCAGGTAAGAGCAGCAGTCCCGATGCTTAGGCAGAGAGAGTTTGTTATCATAGAGCAGATGTTGGCTGAGGGCAGTCAGATTGTTGGTAATCTTCTGAGGTGTTCCTTCAGTCATTCTTATTCTTGGGTTCCGTTGACGGCCTTGTATTCCATTCATACCCGGAATGCGATGGTCGACTTGACATATTCGGCGAGTGAACACGAGTTTCTCGTACCACTCATCTGCCTCCGTATCTCGTGATACACGATATCTATCATGTATCACTTCTACGTAGGTGCATCCTGGATTAGAGTCATGTCTTCGACTGAGTCGTTGGTACCGACTTACTTCGAAACTTGACCCTTGTCCATTTTGTGAGTCAGCGTAGGCAAGCGAGGACGAATCCCTACTCAACTGACTCAGGGGTATATTATTCCATATGCCTCCTTTTCTTGTATTATATATGTATGTATTTATTATTTTCCGTATTTATTTAAATTCTGTATCTCAAATATTACTTGTACACGGGATGTTTTCTTTCGATGTGTTATAATTTTACATTATTTTAGCATGTGTATTTTGCTCGACTGGCTTTAGGAAATTCCGAGGACGAAATTTTTTTTAAGTTGTGGAGAGTTGTGAGACTCGTCTCACAGTATCGGTATTTATATACGGATACGTATTTTATATTGTATTTCATATTTTCTCGGTTTTCAGAATGCTTTAAAATTTTCCCAAATTATAGATTTTCTCCTTTGCCGGTGTACCGAAGGTGTACCGGAGTATACCGACGGCATGCCGCCCGGACAGATTTTCCACATTTTAGATATTTTCGATTTTAGATATTTTCGTAAATAGTGTTTTCGATATTTTTATGAATAGTGTTTTAGATATTTTGATGAATAGTATTTAGATATTTTTGTGAATAGTGTAGATACATTCTATTATCTAATGGACGATTGGTTTTCTTTCAATGGCTAGGATTGATCTAGAATTTTGACACGGATCACGATCCGACGGTCATGATTAATTCACCCTCTCTATATATATCCTATGAGTTTCTCTCTCCTCTCTTTTTCTTTTCTTTCTCCATTTTCTCTTCCTTCTTCCTCAAGCGTAGGAAAGCTTGGCCTTGAGGCCTAGAGTGTGGTTTCAGAACCCCTCTTGGTGGTGGAGTAGAAGATTAGGCTCGGTTACTAAAACCTAGGCAAGTACATCTTGCTCAAAAGTGACATGACAATACTTTATTTTTGTTTTCCATAGAAATTAAAGTTTTATTGTTCTATAATATGCTCCTCTAAATTGTTAACAAGTTTAATGTATAGCACTTTTGGTTTTGATCGACAATATGGCATAGATCTGAGTTTCTAGATATGATTTTTGAGTATTTTGAGGTTTTGATATATCAAATGTTTTAATTTGTGAAAACTAATACTTCCATGTTGTAGGAAATTTAATTCTATTTAATTTTAACTTTTGAAAGTCCGAATTTCGATTTAAAATAAAGTTTTTATGGCCGAAACAAGTTTTACCGAAAATCTGAATTTTGTTGCTGTTTGGAAAAACGGTATACCACCGGTATACCGCAGTATACCGCCGGTATACCGCAGTATACCGTCGGTATGCCAGTTTTTGTACCAGAAACCTTCTGTCTTTAGCCCGGTATACCGCCGGTATGCCGCAGTATACCGTCGGTATGCCGTTTTATGCTGTTTTAGGCTGTTTTTGTCCGTTTTTTGCCCGTTTTCGTCCGTTTTTTATATTTTCTCGATTGTAATGGACTCTTAACATGATTAGATGACCTTGGATATTTAAAGAATGATTGTACACTCTATATACATGGTACATGCTTATGTTCACGTATTGTTCTATGTCCAGATTATAGATAGTGGCCTATCATGGTGCACTCCAGATTACTGTATATGCCTAGCTCTATTCAGTGGCTCGTAGTAGCGCACTCATGACTTGATTTTCTTATTGATTTCTAGACCCGAGATATGAGTACATGTTCTTTCTTGACACCGTGGATATAGCTTGTTGAATGTTTAATCTATTGCATCTTGGCACTGGACAATCGAGTGTGAGTATTGTTCCGTGTATCACGTGATGTTAGTACGGGAATGTTCGTAAGTGATAACTTACGATTTACTCGTAGATAGCACACGTCATCTTAGGAAATTCTTGAGTGTCCACGACTTGAGAATTTGACATGAATATGATAAGGTAAATGACTAGTAAATTCAAGTAGATCATTATAGGAGGAAATTCGCACTACCAACCCCGAGCTCCAAGGGCCCCATGAGACATGGCTCAACCCTGCTAGGCAAGGGCTCCATGACCTACCAAGTTTGCGTGTACTGATATACGATCGAGTCACATGTCGTGCCGGGTTGCGGCACAGTCAGTTATATGTTTTTTTTTACAAGTATATGATATGGTTGTTCATGTTACAAGTCTAGACACGTTTCATCTGCCAGCAGTCTTGTTGGGCAATAGATGTACTACTCGTACCCCTGGACTTCCGGGTATCTGCAGTCAGGTAGTTGCGAAAATCCTTAACTTGCATACTAGTAATTAGGATTGTGATAACCCTAGCTAGTTAATGATAGCAAGCCGTAGGTAATGATTGGCCGTACACTTTTGATTGTGTGTTACCTTATATGCTCTTGTGTCGATGAGTGGCCAGAAGCTAAGTTCTACTAGGGGAAATATCTGCAACCCCGGTCCTTGTTTGGTTTAAGGGTTGTGGCTCCGACTTCGAGTAGTTCCTAAGTCCCTTGTTGCTCATTGGCTTATTGTTCTCTATTACTATATGGTTCAGTATTTTCATTCAGTCATTTATATTCTCGAGATACGTGCATTCGTACCGCACTAGTCTCGACCCGCATTTATTTACATTTGCTATATGTTGTTGTTTTGTTTGTGGGTTTTTGTCGTTCACCTCGAGCCTTCCTTGTGGTACTTGCTATTTGGGGTCTGACCCCACTGGTTTTGCATGGCCAGGTTTCATAGTTGATCACGAGGATCTACCGTCTTTTCCTCCGGATGGTTCGCACTCAGAGGACCGATATGGATTAGCGAGTGGGTTACCTTTATTTCCCACTTTATCTTATACTTTCATTTTGTAGTGTATTAGCCAAGGACATATGTTAGTCCTTATTTCTGGGTTTTGTTCCCTCCGTCTTAGTACGGCGTTGATGTATATTCTGGACAGCTGCTAGTTGTACATTTACGTACCTTTTGTATAGTCAGTTGATATATCTTATATTATGTCAGCTCTCATGATTATGTATATATTTGTGTTTGGGACGCCTTACCCATCTCATATATGATTTACTCTTTATTGCTTCTTATGTTGATTGGATTGAGATAGGAATTGTGACCTTAGGAGTCGTCAGTGGCATGCTAGAGTCCACCCACTTGTCTTCTAGACAGCTTTGACCGTATCTCGGGGTACTGGCGTACTCTGATATACGTAGCTGGCTTTGTCTCGCCCCCGATCTCCAGTATTCTGGTTCTGGGGCGTGACATATGGACCCAACAGAATCCCTGACTGAATTCAGAGGAGAACGCACATCCATTTCATCCTTTTTATTAAAGACCAAAGGATAGGTCTGCTTTGGTGGAAATTTATTTTGAAAATCTCTCTCCAAATATGTTATCTTTTGAATAAGCTATTGCTTCTCTCTGACAAGAACTTGTATATTTTTTATTCAGCCTTTTTATAGTTTTAGAGAGTACCTCACAATGATCACAAAACAAAATCTTTTCATCAGTATCACGAATAATAGAAAATTCGAGAGGTCTATCTTGTATGCTTCTAAGAGATGGTGAAACAAAATAATTTTGTCCAAGATGCTATCTTGCTATGTCTAATGCTTCAGATAAATAGTAAAATCCTTTGTAAAGTGGACTAGCAATTTTTTAATATTGTCTAGTACCTCTATCCAGGTATGGTATACTCCTGGAACCTTACCTCTAAATACTACATAAAATTTAAAATTAGTCTTAATCTGGCTAAATAGTTCTGATAATGCATTCATGCTTGCTAAAAAATATTTTTGATCTTTTTTGTTAAAAGAAATCCATAAATTATCTACTAAGCACTTTTGTTCCTTTGTAAGTGATATATGAGGCTGAGTTCTAAAAAAAATATTGCTATTGGGAAATACTACTAGTTCTATGTTACCAAATTTTAATCTTTCTTGACTATATGAAGTCTGTGCTACCTGATTCTGATTAAAGATGTTTTGACTACCACTACCATAGTGTTAAATGGTTATTTGGTCGGGAGTCATGTCCATCAGTAAGATAATTCTTTTTAGATCATAAACTATTTATAAATTCGACTGAATCGAAAGGCTCTTCTGCTATATATATTGTATAATGGAAATTTTGTCCAATTAACATTATTCCATTCTTCTAGAGATAAACTAATTTCATCTATTGAGGTACTAGCTACTTCAAGGTCTAGAATGTCATTTTGTTTTTATTAATCTTTTTTATCATTTCTTTTACTATTTTCTAATACGTTTTCTAAGGTTAGTCATGGTATCATCTATATGTCTTACTGTTATAGATTAATAGGCAGAATTATTTAGTTCTTTTATAACACCTTTAAAAAAATTTCATGATATTGACTAATTTATAAGCTTCATTAATATGTTCTATAGAGTATTTTGCATTTTGTCTTTTAGTCATCAAAATTTTTTGTGGTCTTCTATTCCCACTATGCTTCCTAGCGTACTTTGATGAATAAGACGAATAAGGATGTCTGTAGCTATGTTGTTAACACCATTAATATATTCGAAAGAAATTTGCAAACCAGTATAAAAGCAACGATCTATGAAATTAAGCCAACGTCGTCTTGAAGATCGCTTGCTTTCTAAGTTCATCTTATTATGGAAGGCTACTATCGCTTCACAGTCAGTTCTTAGAGTAATCTCTTTTTTAAATATTATAAATAACTCAAAACTATCTAAAACATAGGAGATGGCTAATAATTCTGCGTCTATGCTACTAATATATTTTTTCTTTATATCTTCCACTTGCTTCCACTTGCATATCTACATATATTTTTTCTGTATTTTATCTGAATATTTATTTGGTTTAGCCAAGAGGACTGCTCCCCATCCTAGATTACTTCCATCTGTTTCCATTATTAAATAATCTGTATCCAAAGGCAATTATGGTTCTGGTAGTTTTTTAATAAGCTCATTTATTTATCATACTATTTTTATATCTTCTTGATTAAATTTTTTGTCCAATTTGTGAATTTTTTTTGCATATAATGGACCTACTGTCTTACCTAGGTCTTTAATGAAAAATCTCGCATAGTTTATTAGTCCAAGAAAGTGTTGTATTTCTTTTAGATTTTCTAATTTATTAGGAAATTCTAGAACCTTTTGGGCTATGTGCGATTGAAGCTTAATTCTTCCTTCTCCAATAATAACACCTAGAAATTCTATCTGAGGTTTAAATAATTGTATTTTTTTTTTGCTAATTATTAGTCCATAGTTAATGAATTTTGAAATAATAATCTGTAAATGTCCTCTATATTCTTGTTTGTTTTTACTAAAGACTAAAATATCATCAATATATGCAATTACAAAAAAATTATGTTTTAAGAAACTATCACCCATCTTTCTTTGAAAGATAGGAGGTGCAGTATTTAAACCAAAAGGTATGACCAGCCATTCAAAATGCCCTTTTGGACAAGTAAAGGTTGTCCATTCATATATTTTGATTTGCCAAAATTCGAATTTTAAGTCAAATTTACTAAATATTTTATAATTTTGAATTTTGTTAATTAACTGAGTCTTATCAGGTAGTACACCCATCATCTTTCGTATTATCATTTAATCTTTTATAATTTATTACCATTCTACTTTTTTCCCTTACTATCTCACTACGATTTCTTACTATAAAGGCTGCAGATATGTGAGGGCTTTCAGATCTTTTGATAATTCCTAGTTTTAATAACTCTTTAATATGTTCTCTGAAATCTTCTTCTTCTTGACTTGTAGCATTAATTTTGGCTGTCCTAATTTTGTAGTTAGGATTTATTATGTCAAGTTTACATAATATTTTATCTTTTTTACAATATTTTAATATATTTTCTCCTATTATTTCTATTTTTCTAATTCATGTTTTATTTCGTCATGGTAGGTTAATCATTCAAAAAAAACTGGAGTAAAGAGTTTATATTTTTGTAACTGTAAATAATCTTTAGGTATTAATATACTTCAATTATCTTTAAGTAGAAAACTTAATCCTAATACCAAATATACTCTAAGTATGAGTGCTCTTACCCAATTACTTTCTCCAGGGAGAGTGTACTCAATGCTCTGTCCACAATTAGTTTCAAAGCTAATTTTACTTCCTGGGATTAATAGACTGTATATAAATACAGCCTACCATCCATTTGTTGAGCACTAGCTGGTTTAGCTACTTTAACAATATATCTTTGTGAAATTATATATTCGTTAATAATTGTAACGCCCCACAACCAGAATACTGGAGAGCGGGGGGCATACATAGCCAGCTACGTATATTGAAATGAAATCCACCTCGCTATACGGTCACGGCTGTCTAGATATATGAGGGTTTAACTACAAGCCATCATTCTCTTATGGTCAAGAACAAGCCTATTGTCTCAATCTCCAGCAAGTAATACAGTTACAAGATGTCATACCATCAAATATACAATAATAAGGCGTCCCATACATTACATATTCGGATGATCATGTAGCTAGTCGTACAAAATGTAAGGACTAGCAAGAGTTCAGTCATACGTGATCAACCCTAGAATTTACCAATCATGTTACAGCCCGTAGGCAGACAATAAGTAAAGGTGCAATACGAGCTAACACGTGCTCGTCGGCTAAACGCCTCAAAAGAATATTTATATAATAAAGTGGGAGAATAAAAAGGAAATCCACTCGTTGCCTTGGTTACGCCTGGTGGTCACCATTTGGCTGAATGGCTGGTAGATCCCGTGGAGCTACTCCGGTATCTGGCCATACAAAACCAGCTGGATCAGATCCCAGAAAGAGCAAGTGCCACGAAGGAGGCTTCACTTAAGAACTAAAACTAGCAAGTCAAATCATAAAACATGAGAAATAATCAGAAATTGCATAAAATAGGATTAAAGCGGCAATGACGAGAGGACGAGGAACTATTCCGGAAGCCAGGTTACACCCGTAAACCAAACAATGATCGGGGTCGTAACTCTTCGCCTGAACAGAACCTAGTCTCTAGCCATTGGCTGATTAAAAGCAATACACAAGCAATCATGTCCTGAATTAGCCTTGTACAGGGTCTAGACAAGACTAGACAGGATTAGACTCCATCCAACAATTACGGCCAAACAATGGTTACGGCTTGATACTTAACTAACTAGGGTTATCACAAACCTAGTTACTGGCAAGATGTAGTGAGATACTCCACAGCCACAAGCCCTGCAGACCATCTAGGTTATCCAGGTCGAATATTCGTTCATGAAGGGTGCAACACATGACAGTGTGCTGGAAATGTGTCCTACTCGTCGGCAGGCTATAAGTCCACTTGCGCGCCCAGATAACGGGATTGCCTGTAGCTGGGAAATCTCTATGATCTATTTGTTTAATCTAGTCATT
The DNA here is from genome assembly GCA_029216955.1 of Iris pallida. Taxonomy (NCBI): domain Eukaryota; kingdom Viridiplantae; phylum Streptophyta; class Magnoliopsida; order Asparagales; family Iridaceae; genus Iris; species Iris pallida. The sequence goes on from JANAVB010007597.1 coordinate 2,030,660, forward strand.
AGCTTAGTCAGATTCAATGTGAATCCCCGACCGTGGTAACCAGGGACTTACATCCTAGATATGATGCAAGACTGGACTAAACTGGTAGCTTGTACTAACTCATTCAAGGATAATCACCCACGGTGTCAAGGCATGTTATTATCAAGCCGAGTTAGTTGTCGCCACATCATTCCAGGTTACAGGCCATGTCATATTTTTCAAGAGTGCACCTCGGCAGGCTACTATCAAGTTATTCTTATTTATCAAGTTACTTATCAGGAGTGCACCACAACGGGTCACTGACAAATAGTTACACCAACCAATCGGGTTTAGGGAATAAGTCAGGATCATTCTAGCATTAATTATTACAACTAAAATTCCAAAATTCACAGAGGGCCAAAAATAAATCATAAGTGAAGAAAATTGGACAAGGAATGCAGCCTGCAATTAAAGCATAGGTCATGCGGCAAGCAAATATTTAGCCATGCGGCCAAATAGCAAATGGGCCATATGCGGACAAATAAATGTCAAAAGCATATGCAACAGCGACCAATGCAATTGCATGCGGCCAAGAGCTGTGCAATTGCATGCGGCTAGGAATAATACAACTGGCCATGCGGCCAAAGGCCACACCTAAGCCATGCGGACACAAAGCACCAATGCAAGCTACCCCTTAAATAATACATGCGGGCCCCCCTCTTCTTAAAGTTGCTGCCATGCAACTTAGCACTGCATGCATGCAACTCCCTGCGGTCAAGAATTTATTGGCCAAGCGGCCAAAGGCAAATAATGGCCATGCGGCAAGCTATATATGCACTATATATGTGGCTAACTAAGTATGTGGCCACAATATATACCAAAGGCCATGCGGCCAAATAATTAATCATGCATGCAAGCTACATAGCTATGCGGCCAGCAAGTTAATAAATGGCAAGCCAATAATGGAAATGCAAGCAAAGCTTACAATGCTCATGGACATGCGGCCAAACTGTTAATAGGCCATATGCGGCCAAGCTAAAGGTGCATGCATGCGGCCAGCATGGCCATGAAGCAAAATTAATACAAGGTCAAAATAAGCGTGCAACAGCAATTGGCATCTTGCCTATGCGGCAAGCAATTGATGCGGCCATGCGGCAAAATACAAAACAAAAGGGCATGCGGCAAATCAAAATAAATATGCATGCAGCTAAATTTAATGGACCATGCTGCCAACAAAATTGCAACACTCCTACCGAGGAGATGTCATGGAAAATACCATGACCTCCATGCTCCACCAAACTACACTATAATCCCAAATCCAGACTTCCATGGGTCAAATTTGGGTAAAATAAAAATCTTTACAACATGGAACCAATGGATTTCACAAATATGCCAGTTTAGGAGATCAAAACCCATAAAAACCAAAAATACCACAAAGCTAGATCTACAAAAAATTAATCACGAAAATAAAGAGTGCTAAGTACTAAAGTGGGTTAGGAACACATGAGAAAGATAATGGAACAATAAAAATGGAGTTCCTCCATGAAGCAAGATGCACTTGCCTAAGCTCTCTCTCTCTCTCTCTGGGTAGGTGGAGAGTAATGGTGAAGAAGAAGAAGAGTTATGAGGATTAATGGAAGAGAGAGAGTGGTTAGGTGGCTTATAAAGGAAGAGAGTGGGTGGTAGGTGGGGTTGGTCCACATGTAAAAACCGAACCAAGCCGAACTAAGCAAACCGAACCGAACCAAGCAAATGAAATGCCAAAATAAACCATGCAATGAGACATGCAATATGAGTCAAAATACGTACACGTATACCAAATACGTAATACGAACTACGGGCGTTACAATAATGCAATTACTACATCCAGTGTATACTAGTTTTAGGCAATTTACCTGATAGTCTTTTATTCTTACGAGACATCTAAAAGAACTTTTAATATCTTTAGGTTTTCTGAATTGCATATTTTTTCACAATTTTGAGTTTGTACAAGTATTTCTTTGCTAGTTGTTTTTTGTTGCTTTATTGTTTCTATCTTGTTATTTACTAGTCTAAACTCGTCTTCAAGTTTTCTACTCTTTTTCTTAATATTTTATATTCTTTTTGAAAACCTTTGGGTACTTCATCTATAGTCTGAGTTTTTTTCTAAGCATTTAATACATCCTTCTAAATAACATTATTTTTACATTTAGCTCTTTTGTCTTTGCTAGGGTACCATTTACATTGATAACATGCTATATGTCATGTCCCGACCCGAAAAATTGCTCGTCCTCGCATCGATTTATCCGAATCGTTCGCCGTTGCTAGGGCGTGATACCGTACGAGTCTGGAGTTGTACTCGTATAAGGCAAGATGACAAGTTCTCAAATGTTTATCATTGATTTGATATTAGCAGCGGAAAAAACAGAGCATACAAAACAATTCTCTTTATTGATAATTGAACTGAGGTTACAAAGGCTTTCAATAGCCCAACTGATTTTGCCAGATTGGCTACAACACTCAGGTTCTCATTTGTCCGTAAAGGATTCCACCGTTCCATACATCATGTCTTCTATATCTCGGCCGCATCATACTGTTGCAAGTTCGAGCATCAATGCGGTCGCACGCCTCAATACGCTATGACATTCCATGCCTTAGAGTGTTCAAGCGAAGCTCCACCGCGAGCAGACCATTCCCTGAATCTGCTAGCAAACTAGTGGGGAATTAGTACTTCCGTCCTCGCTGTACTGATCAAAGACCCACTTTACTAAACCGACATTAAGTAGAGTATTGAATCATGTAGCATACAAGTTAGTGATCTTTCTATCCTTGCCTTAGGGTGAGTTTCATGGCATATTCGAAAGCTGTAAAACATGTTATCATGACAAGCATGTTATTTGATTCGCATAAGCAAGCAGGCAACCAATAGCAATCTCGTGTTGTTTTGTGACTTTTTACCAACATCGACGCACTCGCCCTTGCATCGATGTAAGGTGAATACGCCTCATTCCTTCCCTGTCATGTTATAAGTGCTCTGTGCATGATCTCTATGTTCCTGTACTTTCGGCCTATCGTTCCTTAACTATATGAAGGTTGTTGGCATATCCACGCTAGAATGGACTAACTTCTTTATTTTTCTTTTTTTTTATTTCTTTTCTCAAATTGGGTAGCCCGACGCCTCCCGTATTGGGTTGCTACCCCCAATAAATGAAGACATACCGTTTGTATACCATCATTTATGGCTTTTCACATCGATAATCGGTCCCTAGTCGTCTTACGGATGTGTGCCCACAAAGATTAACATCCCTCCTAGGTCGAACGGTCCCGGTGCCCCGGGCTAATAAATCGTTCGAGGGAATCATATTCCACCCGTGCACGGGCAATATCTTAAGTCCATTCGACCGATCAACGTGTGTCAAACCCATAAAAACAAACATAGTCTTGAGTCCGAAACTCAGACTTTACGTCGTCTTGTAATTCTCTTTCTTTCAACATTCTCACTCTTTCTATGTTCTTGCATTCTTTATACGATTTTATTTCTTCGTTTCAATGTTTAATGGCACCATGCCTCAACTAAATGTTCGTCAAACGAACGACCCGAAGGCCCTGAACATTTTCAAGGCACCGTGCCATATTCGACGGTTCTGTCACATTCATGCCACAGCTGTTCTCTTCGTAATGTAGCTATCTTTTATGATTCTCGTGCACGTACGTACGCTTTCACAGAATTATTCTCTATTCTTCGAGTCGTGCATGCAATGCACGTCTCGATACTGTATTTTTATTTTCTATGCCTTAGTGTTTAATGTTTATGGCTCGCGCACTAGAGTACTTGCCTCAATAGTCTTTTAATGTGCTATCCTGCTAACTCATGCACGAAGGCACGAATGACTCGTACGCTGAGGCACTTGTCGATATAGTTATCTCATGTTCTTATAGCTTGTGCACCGAGGTGCTCGCCTTTATGATATTCAATGTTCCATAGCGACTCGTATATTTGATGTACGTTTCATTTTAATTGTTCTATCTTGTGTTCGACACGCACAATGTTCATCTCTCGATCGAGCCACGTCCTTGGTTTCGATAGGTTAACTTAGCATACAATGATGTATTTTACTTAGGCATGAAGGAGTAGGAAAGAAGAGTCAAAGTCATCCTATCTTAGCCGATACGCCTTATCATTTCGTCGAGCCGATACGGTTCAATTTTATAACTTTATTTGTACGGCCAACTTTTCTGACTTAGCCATTCGAACACTTCGTGCTACGTTAAATTATCCAAGCGATTTGGCCTACTGTGTCTATGCTTCAGTCTATGGCAAGGCAACAATTTGGTTTTGCGGACACCATTGCAAATAAGGCAAAATGTCGACCTTTTATATTTCAGCGTAAACGTATAGTCTGCACACGAAACCAACTAAAATTAATACTTGTCTGAATCAGACTAATGCCTTACATCAATTTGATTTATTGGTTCTTCGAATCGATTCAATGCTTTCTCTCGGGCCAACTTAACACTTGATCGAACGTACTCGATGCATTCCTCAGGTCAACGTAACTCTTTTATCAATTCGCATCGATACATATTTTGGGTCAACGCAACTCTTCGAGTCAATGACTTAGCATCGTGCTGAGCGAGGCATTACATAATATACCACTCAAAATAAGGTTCATCCTCGAACTGAAACCAACACTCAATTCAAGTGTTTCTCCAGGTCGTTTCACAATCTCGTCCAACTATCGTTGTTCCGTTTCAAACACTCGTGCAAGCTTTCATTAACTTTCAGTCTTTTTTGTAGCACAAATTGAATTTAGTATACAACTTGATTTGGATTGTACACCTATTCAAGGTGTCCCAAAAATATGTGTATTTCAGCCAAGCCCAGTGGTAGAAAATTGGAACAAAGCTGACCGGTAAATTTTTATCCTATGCTTGCCATCTCGTACTCTCGATCGGACTTATCTTTAGTGATTGTTCTTAAAATTTTATCGCATCTGTATATTCGATACATACATGATTCATTCAACAAAGTCACTGCATGCGATGCGATTCAAAATTGTATTTTTCGTTTCGTAAGTTTCGTATGGACCATCAATTCTATGCGTCGCGACAGGCCATCATGCATCCGATCGCAACGATCCTTCGTAACGTCTTGTGTTCGAAGTCGCTGCCCAACTATATTTGAATTTTGGCTATGCAACTCATTTCGATACGATTTCCTTCGTTGACTTGCAAATGTATCAACATTCAGGGCTACGCCCGCTAGGTAACTTATCTAGACACCGTGCTTAAATTCTTCTGACGTAACTTTAAATTAATATTGCACAAAGACAATGGTCCTTCAGACATAATTGTTTAACAATGCTCAAAGGCAACGGTCTTTCCAATCCGAAAGTTTAACCCAACTTGACAGTGCTCAAAAGGCTACAATCATTTCGACACAAAGATCTTTACGACGCGTCTTATATTCAATTCCTATCGAGTAGGGAATTCCTAGCCAAATTCCAAACTTGTCCATCTCGCAACATCAAATGTATGTTCAATTCATGCCAGCTCAATTGCAAGGTAAATCCAAATCTAACGACATAATTCGTAAGTCATTCTCTTACCTCTAGCTCTCGTGCATAGCACGATTATCAAAATTGCCTAGACATATCATCAACATGCACCATGCGATTCATATGTGATATTGTGTGGTTCATCTTATAGGTGGTTCTGCAATATTTTCTTTGATTTGGCGGTCAAGTCTTCTAAGGTCAGCTGTCCCAAAGCTACGCTCGATAATTGTGGATCATTAACGAAGGACAGTTACTACGAACCATGTTATATCTTACTTTTGAAGCCAAATCATGTTCCGACGATTTCTATGCGATTACCCAAATTTGGACAAAATCATTTCTATTTGTGCAACTGAGGCACAACTATCCTCCGAGTAATTTATGCACTACCGTCGACGATTTCAAAATTTACGAAACATCTATTAGTATTGAGTTCGAGTCTTTCTATCCACGGTTGACATCCGAGATGCTATACGCATCAAAACAATCGTCGATGACTTTATGGTCTCGCCTGATCAATCGCAAAGTTTACAGTCAACTAGTTCGACATTCTCATATTACTATTTCCAAAATCTCAATATCATAGGCCTATCCCATTTTGTGTTCTCACATCGTGCTTACATTTCCTTGTGCATCGATTTTGATAGTGCAAGGGTCAACCTTGAATCCGTTTCAACATCAACTTAACCCGCATCGCATACGTCCAAGTTCTCAACGAACTTTTCCATGCACATCAAACTCTTTTCCGATTCGTTGCATCCCGCTATACCTCGATCGTGTAACCGAGTTACCAATTATCCAACATCGAACCCTCGATTTATACGATCATGCCCTCTTAGTTTTGCGTGTTTCAGTCATACTCAATCGAGTTTCGTCGTAATGTGACCAACTATTTTCTTAGGCACGATTATCCGCCTCAACCAACATTTTCATCGAAGTCGTAAGTCGTGCGATCTGATTACAATTTGCGTCGCCTAACGTTTCTATCGAGATCGCAAGTCGTGCAATCCGATTATGATTTATAACTCCCAACATTTCTATCGAGATCGCAGTCGTGCAACTCGTTTATAACTTCAAATTTCCTATACCTTCGATCCAATTATTACTTTAAGGCATAATTGTTTCGTTAGTCTCGGCCGTTCAACCAATTTATAAATTTTTGTCCGACGTATTATTCATTGATACGAGTCTCCGTCCTATCGTTCCAACCGATTATCGAAGAACACTTGCATCAACATACCGTCATATAAATTTTTAATCGAGTCTCGGTACTCTTCCGTCTATTGTGGACAAACCTACCGCAAATTAAACAATGTGTCGATGGAATCCATCGCACAAGTGGTATTGCATATACCACTCAGAATCGAGTCATTCATCGCATAGGTGGTGTGGCATTGTCACGACCCACTCCCGAAAAATCGGACACGAGTCGGACATGCCCAGCCTTCGTCGTTAGACACGACGAAGTAAGTTGTACCAAGCTAGGAAAATCTAACCAGATAAACATGAAAGTATACAATCACAGCATCTACAAACGTTCCCAGAACGATCACCATAATCCACAATTCTATATATCATAAATGTACTAGTCATCATGAATGAAATGTACAATGAACTCTAAAGCAATATCTAGGAGTAAAGCTAAACAGTCTAAACCTGAAGCCTCTAGCTAAATCATGTCTCCATCCTGCTCAGCTAAAATCCCGAGCTCTGGCCCATAAGGTAGAATGATATCCTGCAAGTATACCTGCAACATATCCAGTCAGGAGCAGAGCAAAGTACAGTTCTAGGTAATGAAGAAGAACATCATGATATGGAAATGAGTACAGGAGAACATGAACTATAAAGTACAGGAAAGAATATGAAAGTATAGGAATGAAAGTACAGGAAATAAAGTACAGAAAATGTAACTATGAACCAGAAGTACAAGACATGACAAGTGCACCATGTTTGAAATACAACTAGCTCATTTGACCGGCTGGGGTAAGCACATGAATGGTACGGCTTAGGGCCCGCGTGCACGGTACGAGGCCTAAGCTATCTACATGAATATAGTAACCGGGGTTTGGTCACATGGCTAGTGTATTTCCCCACCCGACACAAGTAAGTACAAGAACAAGATAGTACAAGAGTACTGGGGTACAGGATATCGTGTCATGACGTGTCACAAGAAAAGTACAAGAAATGTAAATGCACAAGACCATAGAAAAGTACTTGCCTTGCTCCGGGAAATTACTGGTAAAGAATGGAGCTGGATGTCCTCCTGAAGATGATATAAGTTGATTAAGTTCTAACCAATTCTAAATGTTTAGGATTACTAGTGATTTTTTGGTTTAGCCATAATCTATATAATAATTCAATTCTTCATTGAAAACTAACACTAAACAATCTATTCATAAATGCCATATGAGATGTTATATATACAACTACATAGGCAACAACCAATTTTTACTAACAAGCTAAATACCTATACCCAGTTTAATTTGAACATTAAATTCCTATATCAACTTAATCCTTGACTAGCCAAGATAGAGACTAACCATTAGGAAATTCATACATATAATTACTAGTAAGTATAACTTTTATTAGCCAAATATTTTAGATAATAGTTTAGAAATATTAAAATGATGGTAATAACATCAATGGTAAAAATGATACTACTCAGACATTAAGATTGTATCTAACAGCTATTAAAATATCTACAATCCTATTAGAAAATCTATATGAAACCAAAACATAGAACAACTTCTACTGAACTGAACCCCTTCCTGCCAATACTTCCAGACTCCATATTCTCAAGCCATGCTCAAATATCCATATGGTGCAAACACCAGGCTAATCAAACTCGACAGAGTATACGAGTTGGAGTGATACAACCACCTGATAAAAAAGCCTACAACATATGGAAAACCCAACATAGCTCCATCCTATTGTAATTTACCCAGAATCAATAACACAACAAAATTCTATAGGAAAATTCATAGGTTTGGAATAATGGTTAACGTTTACCTCATACTTACTTTGAATTTATTTTTTTTGAAAGAAGTACAGGACTATATTGAGAATACAACCAAATCGAATGTAAAATTCAAAACAGGAAAATATACAACTAATCTGTTTAGCAATAATTGGATAGAATTATACAACCAATTTGATTAAAATAGACACAAGACTTAGTATCATCCAATCCCTCCAACTGCTTCTAATTCGAATTTCTATTCCCTGCTACTGCATTGGTTCCCTGGCACCCGACACAACTAATCATATTTAGACACGAACCTAAAGCTGGACGCAACTGATCGCAGAATCGATGCAACGCTTGGACACGCTGACACGAATACCTAACTGAAATCAGCAAGCTTCCAACACGCACGCACACGAACACCTACTTCCTGAACACTGGACACACTAAACACCATAAAAGTTCTGCAGGAAAGAAATGCTCTACCACAATAGTTTAGAGAATTTACCTGAAGATGAGTGTACTGCTAAAAGAATGACCCGATCCCTGTGTCAGACACAATCCCATGTGTCTCCTGATGCGAACAGGCCTGGTTTAACAATCAATCGGTTGTGAGCATGATTCCTAAAGGATCATGGTGACCCCCTAGCATAACCGAACAGAATTTCTAGAGAACAAGAATATCAGCAAGAGATATCAAGAATTACTCATAATTCGATTTCCGATCACAATCAATCATTACTAAATTCGAATTAACTCATCCACTCCAATCTGCCCCGATAAAAAAACAAATCAGAAAAGAATAATTCGACAGTCAAATGATTCATTCAAACATAAGAATTTATCCAGATTCGAGCAATGATTGAGTCAATTCTCACCAGTTTGCCGACAACTAGAATGAAATCCAGTTGATTGATCAATCTACTGAACAGAGCTTCCTACACAAGAGTTTGGGCGATGAGAAGAAAGAATCGATCCAGACAAGGATTTACTACTAATTGATTTACTTACTGGATCTCGACCGAGCTCGAAAAACTCGAAGAAGGAGATGAGCTACTCGTCCTCGTCGCCGCAAGAATCACCAGAGACGAAAAATATCACCGCCATGGTGGAGAAAAAGTCGACGGAACAACTGCTTGCGCCGCCGATGCCGGAGAAGAAGGCTGATACACCCACAACGGTCGTCGAGCTCATGGTCGCCGTTAGGGAGGAGGAGATCATCATTGTTGGAGTAGGTCGGCCGCTCGTCGCCGCTGCACGCTCGCCGATCGCCGAGGGAAGAAGAAATTAGGGTTTGGCGCTTATCGAAGAAGGGAGAGGAAAATTTCGAGCTCAGAAAACAAATAGAGGAGAATAAATTCTCTCTCCTCTCCTTACTGAATTAAAGGAAAGGAAATAATTCATTTAAGCCCCTCCGCTTAAAGGAATTATTCAGAAAGCCCCCCCCCCCCCCCCCCAACTTTCACTAATTGTTAAATATCCCAAATTCAGTTAGAAATTTGTTTAGGAGATTTAGAAAAATGGGGACCACACTAAATTAATTTGAAAATTAGTTCTTTGTCAAAAAATCAAATCTCCCTCCAAAACCAATCATGAAATAATTATTAAAAATTATTTAATCAATAAATTATTATTATTCAAAATGGTTTAAAACAAAATTAATATTATTCAAAATGGTTTAAAACAAAATTATTATTATTTACTAAACTAAAATATTTTCTCGAAAATAGAAAGGTGGAGTTACAAATCTCTTCCCTTTGAAAAATTTTGTCCTCGAAATTCGAAGACCCACAAAGTAAATCTCAAAATCACAAAAGTTCAAACACCAGTCATTTATTGAAAACAGAATTTTCGAGTACTAGAATACAATTAAGCAAATAGGCTAGGATAGCGCTCTCGCATCTCGTCTTCGCGCTCCCATGTGGACTCTTCCGGAGAGTGATGTCTCCACATGACGCGGACAAGTGGAATAGTCTGGCTCCGCAGGCGCTTCTCCCTCCGATCAAGGATCTCCACTGGCTGTTCCTCGTAGGTCAAGCTCGGACCCACCTCTAGCTCTGAATAGTCCACCACATGACTCGGATCTAGAATGTAGCGTCGAAGCTGGGACATGTGGAAAACGTCATGCACTCCCTCCAAGCTGGCTGGAAGCGCTTGTCGATATGCTACCTCGCCAATCCGTATCGTCATGTCGAAAGGCCCGGTGAATCTCGGACTGAGCTTTCCGCCTCTGCCAAAGCGAATGACGCCCCTAGTCGGTGAGATTTTCAGGAACACTCTATCCCCAACTACGAACTCCAGTGGCCGTCTGCTGCTGTCCTCCCAGTGCTTCTGCCGATCCTGTGCAACTCTGAGACGCCTTGAGCCTTGAGACCAAGTACTATAATTACACATAAGTTGAAATAACACGATATAACGACAATCAAGAATCAAATAAGCATGAGATAGAATGAAATTTCAATTACAACTTAGAGGAGCAAAATCCTGAAAACACAAAAAATCAATATTTTAACACAAGTGGACTAGGACAAGATAGAAAAATTATGGTCAGATAGTCATGATTTAAGATTGATGTTTAGACAAGACACAAACGAAGTATGGAATCAAACTCTGGCAATGTATAATTTTGAGGAATTCAATGATCTAACGATAAAATGCTAAAGGGAAGTTAGCAAGGGTTGATTGAGGAAACGTACGAAATACTCAGGAGATATAGTATCAAATTAGGATAAACGTGCAAGTATTTGTGATTCCCTGCCCCGCCAGTGTATGTCTGGCTGCAGTGAACTTTCGGTTCCATGACTTAAATAACAATATGTTACCGAATAATCTGTCAACCTTATCCATTTTCCAACAATCATTGACGAAGCAACCCAAGATATCTAAATATGAAGAGTTTAGGACAAAGTCTCAATAATAACCGAAAACCTATGGATGTCTGAAATCACTTCAACTTGGAGTTCATGCCTCGCCAGTGTACAGCTGGCTACAGTGAATCCTCAGTCTTCATAATCCAGATAATGGCTGCAGTGAAAAACTGCCACGTCCTAGTAGGTCATCGAATAGTCTTTGAACTTTATCCATAGGAAAATTTCAAAGAATCAAAAATAAGTTTTCAATAGTCCAAGTCACAAAAATGGTGAGGTTACCTGTCTGTTAGAATACAAGGGTTTATTAGGTACTATGAAGCAATACAGAATCCAATCAAAGAGTAGTGAGTACAAAAGGGCAACCAGGGAGATTTAGTACCTTGAACAAGGAATCGAAGTTTCAAATAATAACCGAAATCTCAAAGGAATTCGAAATAATAACAAGATCCCGTATATGGAACATAATCCTGGGTAGGTAACGAAGTCTCAAAGGTGGCATAAAGCAAAGTATCAGACAAAAGACAAAGTCTCAACATAAGGAATAAAATCTCGTATCGGAAACAAGGTTCAACAACATCTCAAATAACAATGAAATCTCGAACAAAATCTCGAAGGAAAAACAACCTCCAATAGAATACAAGGTCTCAAATAGAAAACCAATATCCACAAAGTCGTGATTAGGAAATAAAATCTCGAATAAAAAATCTTGACGAGGAAACAAGATATCGAATAGGGAACAAGGTCTCATCGAGTCGCGAGTAGGAACTGAAGTTTCAAAGCCTAAAAAATCTTGGATATGAGACAAAATCACGAACGAAAGCAAAGTCTTAAAATAGGAAACAGGGTCTTAAAATCACCAATGAAATCAAAGTCACGAGTAGAAAAAGAAATCAATGGGTGAGTAGGAAACAAGCATCGAATTATGGATACGAATCTCAAATAAGAAATGAAATCTTCACAACCCTCAGAGGGATCCCCAACAAGGTGCTGCATAGGACAGAGCTTTAAACAAGTTTCGAATAAGGAATAGAATTTCGAAATGAAATCTCGAGAAGAGATTAAATATCAAATAACACGAAGTTTGATAAAGGAACAAAATTTGCAAATAGGAGCCATCACTAGGAAATAAGGTCAGGAATGATGAATATGCAAACGGTATCGATTAATGGATTTCAAACAATTATCAAATTGTGGATCTGAAACAAGTTTACCGAAATAGGAAACAATATCTCGAAGTAAGTTTCGACATCAACCAAAGTTTCAAACAAGAAGTTTCAAGAAATGATCTAGGTGCTTCAAGGAATTTAAAGAAAGGCTGGATTGTGAATCAAGATACATGGTTTTCCCAACCATGCGAAAGAAATCTTCTGTCTGTAGTCTGCCTTCAGTATTCCTCCAGGACTGGAATCTCTTCAACGTCTTCAGCTGTCCTGTCGTAGACTGGTCCCTGTGGTAGTGCTCTATGCTGTTGCTAAATCTGGAGAGGCGGGTCCTTTTTCTGTGATACTGGTGCTCCTCGTGCTTGTCCTTGGGCAGTGTGATCAGCGGTCTCCAGCAGTCCTTGACTTGGTGGGCAGGCGATCAGCAGTACAAGCATAGCCTTCGTCTTTTGTGATACTCTTCGTAGTGGCGTCCTGAGCTGCGGCAGAAAATATAAATGATAGCCAGCTGAATCTGAATCTCCTGCTGGGCTGAAGAAGTGTTGTCTGAGTGTGGCGACGCTTTACGGATCCACAGTAGTTGTTATCTTCATCATAAGTCTTCAGGTCTCTTCTAAGTTTTAGCTTCCCGATTTCGTTCTATTGTTTGTGCTACATTCCTGATCTCCTGGCTGGTGGCTCCAATCTTCAGAGGAGTCGATTCCTCAAGGACTTGTATGATCTTCAGTGGCGACTCCAGGCTCTCGATCTGCTCCTCGGTGCAAGATATGCGCTCGGTGTCGGGGAAGTCCAAGGTCTGAGAGTCTAGAAGTCAGAAGTCCTCTCTAACTCGGGAAATGCATTTGTAAGTCTGGATTAGAAAATGACGGCCTGCTGTTGTCAAGGAACTCTTGAAACGTCTCCATCGACTGCGTACTATCCATAGGAATAGTAGAGTGATAGAAGGTAGTGGGAGCTCGAAACCCTCAGGTGGATCGACTATTCCGGTGTCGCGTGCTTTTGAACTATCTAAAAAACAGAAAACTGTTAAAATAACCTAGCCCTAAATACAACAAGTGTTTATAGAATATCAATATACCCGATGTACCCGATTTCCTATGCTGTGATTCAAGTTTCCCTAGTTTAAATCAAGTCCCCCAATAGTATACTAATACCTAGGTACTATTAGGATAGACCTGCATGGGCCACCACTAAAAATATGTCACGACCCGCTCCCGAATAATCGGACACGAGTCGGACATACCCAGCCTTCGTCGTTAGACACGACGAAGTAAGCTGTACCAAGCTAGGGAAATCTAACCAGATAAACATGAAAGTTTATAATCATAGCATCTTCAAATGTTTCCAGAATGATCACCATAATCCACAATTCTATATATCATAAATGTACTAGTCATCAGGAATGAAATGTACTATGAACTCTAAAGTAATATCTAGGAGTAAAGCTAAACAGTCTAAACTTGAAGCCTCTAGCTAAATCATGTCTCCATCCTGCTCAGCTAAAATTTCGGGCTCTGGCCCATAAGGTAGAATGATATCTTGCAAGTATACCTGCAACATATCCAGTCAGGAGCGGAGAAAAGTACAGTTCTAGGTAATGAACAAGAACATCATGATATGAAAATGAGTACAGGAAAACATGAACTATAAAGTACAGGAAAGAACATGAAAGTACAGGAATGAAAGTACATGAAATAAAGTACAGGAAATGTAACTATGAACCATAAGTACATGACATGACAAGTGCACCATGTTTGAAATACAACTAGCTCATATGACCGGCTGGGGTAAGCACATGAAAGCACATGAATGCTACGGCTTAGGGCCCGCGTGCACGGTACGAGGCCTAAGCTATCTACATGAATATAGTAACCGGGGTTTGGTCACATGGCTAGTGTATTTCCCTACCCGACACAAGTATGTACAAGAACAAGATAGTACAGGAGTACAGGGGTATAGGATATCGTGTCATGACGTGTCACAAGAAAAGTACAAGAAATATAAATGCACAAGACCATAGAAAAGTACTTGCCTTGCTCCGGGAAATTACTGGTAAAGAATGGAGCTGGATGTCCTCATGAAGATGATATAAGTTGATTAAGTTCTAACAAATTCTAATTTAGTTATCATGGAATTCTAACCATGGCTAAAAGTAAAAGTTTAGGATTACTAGTGAATTTTAGGTTTAGCCATAATCTATATAATAATTCAATTCTTCATTGAAAACTAACACTAAACAATCTATTCATAAATGCCATATTAGATGTTATATATACAACTACATAGGCAACAACCAATTTTTACGAACAAGTTAAATACCTATACCCAGTTTAATTTGAACATTAAATTCCTATATCAACTTAATACTTGACTAGCCAAGATAGAGACTAACCATTAGAAAATTCATACATATAATTACTAGTAAGTATAACTTTTATTAGCCAAATATTTTAGATAATAGTTTAGAAATATTAAAATGATGGCAATAACATCAATGGTAAAAACAATACTACTCAGACATTAAGATTGAATCTAACAGCTATTAAAATATCTACAATCCTATTAGAAAATCTATATGAAACGAAAACATAGAACAACTTCTACTGAACTGAACCCCTTCCTGCCAATACTCCCAGACTCCATATTCTCAAGCCATGCTCAAATATTCATATGGTGCAAACACCAGGATAATCAAACTCGACAGAGGATACGAGTTGGAGTGATACAACCACCTAATACAAAAGCCTAAAATATATAGAAAACCCAACAAAGCTCCATCCCATTGTAATTTACCCAGAATCAATAACACAACAAAATTCTATAGGAAAATTCATAGGTTTTAAATAATGGTTAACGTTTACCTCATACTTACTTTGAAATTTTTTTTTTTTTTGAAAGAAGTACAGAACTATATTGAGAATACAACCAAATCGAATGTAAAATTCAAAACAGGAAAATATACAACTAATCTGTTTAGCAATAATTGGATAGAATTATACAACCAATTTGATCAAAATAGACACAAGACTTAGTATAATCCAATCCCTCCAACTGCTTCCAATTCGAATTTCTATTCCCTGCTACTGCATTGGATCCCTGGCACCCGACACAACTAATCATATTTGGATACGAACCCAAAGCTGGACGCAACTGATTGCAGACTCGATGCAACGCTTGGACACGCTGACACGAATACCTAACTGAAATCAGCAAGCTCCCGACACGCACGCACACGAACACCTACTTTCTGAACACTGGACACACTAAACACCATAAAAGTTCTGCAGAAAAGAAATGCTCTCCCACCATAGTTTAGAGAATTTACCTGAAGATGAGTGTACTGCTAAAAGAATGACCCGATCCCTGTGTCAGACATAATCCCCTGTGTCTCCTGATGTGAATAGGCCTGGTTCAACAATCAATCGATTGTGAGCATGATTCCTAAAGGATCATGGTGACCCCCTAGCATAACCGAACAGAATTTCTAGAGAACAAGAATATCAGCAAGAGATATCAAGAATTACTCACAATTCGATTTTCGATCACAAATAATCATTATCAAATTCGAATTAACTCATCCACTCCAATCTGCCCCGATAAAAAAATAAATCAGAAAATAAAAATTCGACAGTCAAAAGATTTATTTAAACATAGGAATTTATCCAGATCCGAGCAATAATTGAGTCAATTCTCACCAGTTTGCCGACAACTAGAATGAAATCCAGTTGATTGATCAATCTACTGAACAGAGCTTCCTACACAAGAGTTTGGGCGATGAGAAGAAAGAATCGATCAGAAAACTCGATCGAAGAATCGATCCAGACAAGGATTTACTGCTAATTGATTTACTTACTGGATCTCGACCGAGCTCGACGAACTCGAAGAAGGAGATGAGCTACTCGTCCTCGTCGCCGCAAGAATCACCAAAGACAAAAAATATCACCGCCATGGTAGAGAAAAAGTCGACGGAACAACTGCTTGCGCCGTCGATGCCGGAGAAGAAGGCCGATACGCCCACAACGGTCATCGAGCTCATGGTCGCAGTCAGAAAGGAGGAGATCATCGTTGTCGGAGTAGGTCGGCCGCTCGTCGTCGCTGTACGCTCGCCGATCGCCGAGGGAAGAAAGAATTAGGGTTCGGTGCTTCTCGAAGAAGGGAGAGAAAAATTTTGAGCTCAAAAAACAAACAGAGGAGAATAAATTCTCTCCCCTCTCCTTACTGAATTAAAGGAAAGAAAAAAAATTCATTTAAGCCCCTCCGCTTAAAGGAATTATTCAGAACCCCCCCCCCCCCCCCAACTTTCACTAATTGCTAAATATCCCAAATTCAGTTAGAAATTTATTTAGGGGATTTGGAAAAATGGGGACCACACTAAATTAATTTGAAAATTAGTTCTTTGCCAAAAAATCAAATCTCCCTCCAAAACCAATCATGAAATATTTATTAAAAATTATTTAATCAATAAATTATTATTATTCAAAATGGTTTAAAACAAAATTATTATTATTCAAAATGGTTTAAAACAAAATTATTATTATTTAGTAAACTAAAATATTTTCTCGAAAATAGAAAGGTGGAGTTACAGGCATATACCACTCGAAAATCCAGTTATTTCCCTCGCATCATACTCGGTATGAACGAACAATCTATTCTGACTTACGATTTCCGCAGTGATCCTGCCGATCACAACCGTAACTTTTGATTAATCAAAATTCGACATAATTCGGCAATGTATTCATTTGCCAACACAAGTTCAGTGTGCAACCGAACTGATTTATTTCTATAGATTTATGATTTTAGTTACTTCCGTTGCAGCTTGTGCAACGATTCATTTTCGACATCTGTTGTACCTCATGCAATAATTTATTCACGACATCCAAAGACAATACTCGAATCCGTTCAGCACATTCGATATCAACTTTCATTTTCCTTGCAAAGCATTATTCATAATCCAACTTATTGTAATTGAAACAGCAACATTCTACGACTTTTATTATATCGATACAACCAATATTTCTCATATCGACTATTGTATTGAAACAAGAAACGTCTCCACTCACGACTTGTTGCACTTGCAGCAACAAATATTTTATGGCTCGTTGCACTCGATGCAACAAACATTTTGTGACTTTCTTAGCAAATATCATGTAAATTCCAAAACACATACGGCAAAATTACACGATTTATATTAGACTTATTGTATGGAACATCCAGTACGGCATCGAGTAGAGTCAAGAGTGATTTGATTGGTGGTGAGCAACTTTTAGAATTGAAACAAAGCAAGCGTCCTGAGGAAATTGAACCCAGGGCTTTGAAACTAATTTGTCACGCCCCGACCCAAAAAATTACTCGTTCTCGTATTGATTTATCCGAATCGTTCATCCTCGCTGGAGCGTGATGTCGTACGAGTCTGGAGTTGCACTCGTACAAGGCAAGATGACAAGTTCTCAGATGGTTATCTTTGATTTGATATTAGTAGCGGAAGAAACAGAGTATACGAAACAATTCTCTTTATTGATAATTGAATTGAGGTTGCAAAGGCTTTCAATAGCCCAATTAATTTTTCCAGATTGGCTACAACACTCAGGTTCTCTCTTGTCCATAAAGGATTTTACTGTTCCATATATCATATCTTCTATATCTCGGCTGCATCATTCTCTTGCAAGTTCGAGCATCAATGTTGTCGCACGCCTCAATACGCTACGACATTCCATGCCTCAGCGCATTCAAGCGAAGCTCCGTCGCGAGCAGACTATTCCCTGAACCTGCTAGCTAACTAGTGGGAGATTAGTACTTTCATTCTCGCTGTACTGATCAAAGACCTACTTTACTAAACCACATTAAGTAGTGTATTGAATCATGCAGCATACAAGTTAGTAATCTTTCTATCCTTGTCTTAGGGTGAGTTTCACGGCATATTCGAAAGAAGTAAAACATGTTATCATGGAAAGCATGTTATTTGATTCGCATAAGCAAGCAGCCAACCAATAGCAATCTCGTGTTGTTTCGTGACTTCTTACCAACATCGACGCACTCGTCCTTCTACCGACGCAAGGTAAATAAGTCTCATTCCTTCCCTGCCATGTTATAAGTGCTCTGTGTAGTATCTCTGTGTTCCTGCTCTTTTGCCCACCGTTCCTTAATTATATGAAGGTCGTTGGCGTATCCGCACCAGAATGGACTAATTTATGGCTTTTCACATCGATAACTTGTCGCTAGTCGTCTTACAGATGTGCGTCCAAAAAGATTAACATCCCTCCTAGGCCGAACTGTCCTGGTGCCCCGGGCCAATAACTCGTTCGGGGGAATCATATCCCATCAGTGCACAGGCAATATCTTAAGTCCATTCGACCATACAATGTGCGTCAAACCCATACAACTAAACATAGCCTTGAGTCCGAAACTCAGACTATACATCGTCTTGTGATTATCTTTCTTTCAACGTTCTCACTCTTTTTATGTTCTTATATTCTTTGTATGATTTTATTTCTTTATTTCAATGTTCAATGACACCATGCCTCAACTAAATATTTATCAAATAAATGACCCGAAGGCCCTGAACATTTTCAAGGCACCGTGCCATATTCGACAGTTCCGTCACATTCATGATACAGATGTTCTCTTCGCAACGAAGCCATCTTTCATGATTCTTGTGCATGTACGCACGCTTTGACACAATTATTCTTTATTCTTTGAGTCATGCATGCGATGCACGCCTCGATACCGTATTTTCATACTCTATGCCTTAGTGTTCAATGTTCATGGCTCGTGCACTAGAGCACTTGTCTCAATAGTCTTTCAATGTGCAAGCCTTCTAACTCATGCACGAAGGCACGAACGACTCGTGCGCTGAGGCACTTGTCGACAGAGTTATCCCATATTCTTATGGCTTGCGCACCAAGGTGCTTGCCTTTTTGATATTCAATGTTCCATAGCGACTCGTACATTTGATGTACGTTTCATTTTAATTGTTCTATCTAGTGTTCGACACACACTATGTTCATCTCTCGATCGAGCCATGCCTGTGGTCTCGATAGGTTAACTTAGCATACGACGATGTTTTTTACTTAGGCATGAAGGAGTTGGAAAGAAGAATCAAAGCCGTCCCACCTTTGCCGATACGCCTTGTCGTTTCGCTGAGCCGATGCAGTTCGATTTTATAACTTTGTTTACACGACCAACTCTTCTGACTTGGCCATTCGAATACTTCGTGCTACGTTAAATTATCCAAGTGATTTGGCCTACCATGTCTATGCTTCAGTCCGTGGCAAGGCGACAATTTGATTTTGCGAACACCATTGCAAATAAGGCAAAGTGTCGACCTCTTATATTTCAGCGTAAATGTATAGCCAGCACACGAAACCAACTAAACTCAATATTTGTCTGAATTGGACTAATGCCTTGCGTCGATTCGATTTATTGGTTTTCAAACCGATTCATTGCTTTCTCTCGGGCCAACTTAACACTTGCATCGAACTTACTCGATGCATTCCTCAGGTCAACATAACTCTTTGCATCTATTTGCATCAATACATATTTCGGGTCAATGCAACTCTTCGAGTCAACGACTCAGCATTATGCACCATGCAGAGTGGGGCATTACACTATACTATCAGTTCCTATATTTATTTTCCATTCATGTAAGCAGTCTTCTAAGCTGCTAGAGCTAGTTTCTAGTAGGTCAAACTCTTCTAGTTCTTCAAGCCACCCTTCTGTATCATGTCCAAAACTATTTATAAATTCTTCATCTTTTATGTCACTATCATTTCTTTCATGTAATGATTGATTTTCTAAAGAAATAATAGAATAAATAGATTTCGTATCAGATATAGTTTCATCTATTTTAATTAGTTCTACATTAGTGCATTCTACTAATGTGCTATTTCTATCATGTTTATTTATTCTTTTAGGACAAGTTCTACTCAGGTGCTCTTGGCTTCCACAAGTGAAGCATTCTAGCTTGTTCTTATAAAGTCGATTAGGTTTAAATTTTCTAACATATTTATTTGGATCCAGATAAGGTTTATATCTATTAGATGTTCTAAGATAATATTTCTTCTTTGAGTAATATCCTTTATTATTTTTATTCTTGTTCTTATATTTTTGTTTGGCTATAGATAAGGTTTCTATCTATTAGATGTTCTATGATAATATTTCTTCTTTGAGTAATATCCTTTATTATTTGTATTCTTGTTCTTATATTCTTTGTTTTGTCTAACACTAGCTCCATAAGTTTGGACTATATATATTTCTTTACAGAATCCATAATCGAAATATTTTAACTATTTTTTATTTGTATTTCTGTACATTTTTCTTTTAGTATTTTAATAATATGTTGTATTCTCTGGCCAATTGTCCAGGGATAATCCTGAGATTTTTCTTTTATACCTGGTTCTTCTTTCCATTTGTCAGCTATCTCTACTCCTAAAGCTCCTGGAAGTTTTCTAAATAATTTATCTCATAATTCTTGATTGAAAGCGTTCCCAGATATAATGTATAATAAAAATAGTTGTTTAAGAATTATTTAATGTACTTCCATTTATATATATTTAATTGTTCAAGCTGTCTTATTGCATCTTTTTGTACTCCAATATTGCCTGAGTCAGGATCTTCTCCCGTGGCTAGACTATGAATTTTTTTTACAAAATTATAAGAATTTATTCTAATGCTATTAAGCTATTATATTCTATTACCTGGGTACTTTTAAATGCTTCCCACATAGGTCTTATACTTTCTTCTAGATAGATTTCTAAGTATCTAAACATTTCTTATGGTTTCATATTATGCGCTGATCTATAATATTCTCTTACTAAGGTATATTTCCATACATCTATTACGTTAGACCAACTCTAGGGATCATGAGCAGGTAAATTAAGGATCTGTAGTTCTCCTTTAGCCTAAAATTTTACTGGTTGTTCTAATGGTTGTCTTTTACCTTTTTATAAATTTATAACCAATCTAGACTTATCTTTGTATTCTGTGTATGGTATTCTAAGTACATTTTCTCCAGTATATGTGGTAGGTTGTAAGGGAACGGTCTTGTGAAATGGAGAGACAGATATTGATGTGCTAGTTTCTTCATCAGCTAGTTCCTTTTGATAGGATACTTCAAAGATGTTTGTTTCAGTTTCTATAATATGTCTCATGTGTTTTTTATCTATTCTAATATTTTTAAATTCATCATAATATAAATATTGTTCTTCTGTTATCGACCTATTTCTGAAATGAATCTCTTTCGATTATAGAACATCCGGCGAAGCCCCCATGGCTGCCACCTTCTTTTCCGACGTGCAACCTAGGCTATTCGCACGTTTCGCACGTAATCCCGACGAGACGCACAATTTCCCAAATCTAGAATCGCGTTTCGGGGCAGCGACTTCGTGCACATTTT